>JADLZL010002220.1:0-352907 GCA_015844335.1 Chrysopogon serrulatus
GCACGACGTGGATGGATCTATAGAGGCGTTGGTTTTCGAATTTTTTTAAAAAATAATATTTTTTAATGATTAATCGCAAATCTAGCACCTGGTTGCAAGAAATTGCAAATCTAGCATCCTGTCGGCCTTTGGAAAGCCGACAGGTGACCTATCGGCGGTTGGATAGCCGACAATTACAAATCGGCAACCCAGTAGCCGATTGGCCTGCTGACTAGGCTCAATTCGACAGGCCAGTGGGCACCTGTCGGCTCGACAGACTTATCGGCCCTTGAAGGGCCGACAGGCACCTGTCGGTCATCCACCAGCCGACAGGCCCTAAAGCATGTCCAGGGTCATCCACTGCCAACAACAGTGGAGCAGCCGACGCGTGGATTGCTGAGGGCACTCCGATGTCAGATCCATCAACCATAGTACATGATGCACTGACCATATATTTTTTTTTTCACGGAGTATGTAGCTTGTGCTGGAGCCTGGAGGGGAGCGGAGGCTTCTGGATGGGTGCCGTACACGGTGGCAATCAAGGCGAGGGGCTGAGTACGTGGCTGGAGGAGGCCCTGGAGGTTCCGTCTCTCTTTTTTTTTTGAGAAAAAAAAATTTAGACGGCAGCACAGTGCATACGTGGAGGGCCAGCAGCGATGAAAAGTGGGCGTCAAACAGTAAATGAGGACGATAAACAGTACCCGGTTTTGAAGCACTGTAGATGAAAAGGTACTTCCTCCATTCCACAGAGATAAAAGAACATCTTTGACTTCTACGATTCCTGTTTGACCATTCGTCTTATTTAAATTTTTTATACAAATAATAAAATAAATTAATCATTATAAAAATATCTCTAATGATAAAATAAATCGTAATAAAATAAATACCATTTATTAAAAAAAATTTTAAATAAGATAAATGGTCAAACAGAATCGTAGAAGTCAAAGATGTTCTTTTATTTATGGAACGGAGGGAGTACATGTGGGGTAAAACCGGGATGGTGGAATAGTACCCGGTTTTGAAGCACTGTAGATGGACAGGTACTCCCTCCGTTCATTTTTATTTGTCGCTTCGCTTCCCGAGACACAAATGCCGGTAATTTTAATAAATAATAAATATTATCGATTAGTATCATAATTAATATCATCGGAAAGATCTTTGGATCTAGTTTTTTAATAAAATTATTTGGAGATATAAATATTATACGTATTTTCTATAAATCAAGTCAAACTTGTGGCACGCATCCCATGACGACAAATAAAAAGGGACGGAAGGAGTAGATGTGAGGTGAAACCGGGATGATGAACAGCGGCCGGGTTTTCACCGAGAACAAAGACTTCATGTTTCTACTAGTACTAGTACTTCTCGAATAGAGGGCACAAAAAAAAAAGGAGGAAAAAGTTAGTTCTCCGTACGTCGCCAAAAACTTAAAGTTAGTTCTCCGTGCACGCACGTCGCCAAAAACTTCGGACTGCAACGTGAGCGGGCAAAGAGGCCTATCGGCATTTGGGAGGCCGACCGGCGGTCGGCCAGCAAGGAGCCGATTGACCGAGCCACTCGGCTGTCCAGCTGCCGACAGGTCTGCTATCGGCGCCTGACAAGCTTCTCCGGTGAGAGTCAGGCTGCCACGTCGGGCGCCACGTAGGCCTATCGGCTTTTGAGAAGCCGACAAGCTACCTGTTGGCCTCTCAGTGGCCGACAGGTTGTTATATTTGCGATTTTCATATAACAGCTTTTAGATTCGCAATTAATCATTAAAAAATATTATTTCAAAAAAAAGTCCTTGGTTTTCACGATTCCGCGGGGTGTCTGATGATACTCAATCTTCGGACGAGCGGCTGCGAACAAGCCGTAGGGGGCCACGTTTTGGAGGCAAGGGGGTAACAGAGGATTGGGTTGACATCTCTGGCCCAATTTTATGTGGGCCTTGTACAGAGGCCCATAAAAGATGGCAATCCTTTCCTTTTTTTTTTGTCGGAAGATGGCAATCCTTTTCAACACAATTTCGGTTTTCCTCCATAAAAAAACAGAATTTTGGTTTTCCAATCCAAAACAAAAAAAAAGCCGTTTCGGTATTTCGAGGAATTATCCATCCTCTCCTATATTTGGTGTAGCCACAACTCAAACGAAAAAAAGTAAAATGCACTCTGGGTCTTCAAACTTTTAGAGTATTCATATCTAGGCCCTCAAACTAAAAAACAACTATCTAGGTTTTTAATCTATTGCCGTTACACACTAACAGTCCAAAACCTGCCACATTGACGCTAACATCTGATGTGGCTATGCCACGTAGGCCATGCTCACCGCTATGCCCCAAGACTTCGGCACCGTCATGGGTGGGTTCTTGGCCGCGGCTCCGTCGTGATGCGTCGGGGCGGCAGCTACTATAGACGCCCTCATACGTGGTGTGCAGGCCCCCAGGTTCCGCTCGGCACACCGCCGCTGCGGCTGCTCCAGATCGTCGACACCAGCACCGATGCCGCATGGATCCCCTATGTCGGCTGTGCAGGCTAACCCACGTTGCCCGCGCCATTCATCAACCCGGCGGCATTAGGATGGCCCCGGTCATGCCGGATGGGGTACTCATGCTCACCAACGGCACCATCCAGCTCAAGAGCCTCGCCTCACCTCGCCTTCTACTCGGCGCCGCTGCAGTTCCACTGGGTGCACAACGGGGCGACGATGTAGTCCTCCATGGCCCCCGTCATCAACATCATCGGCGCGTTCTAGGACCTCAGCACGCCATGTACTCGGCCGCTCTCACTTCCACCACCGTGTGTCCCCACCCTTTGGCCAGTGGCGGAACCAAGGGGCTGGCAGGGGCCGTGCCCCCCCAAAACAATGATTTTTTTTATATACCATAGAAAAAAGTAAAATTTTCATGAAAAAATCAATAAAAATCAATAGAAATCTAATTTTTTATCAAAAATTCAATGATATATCTAAAATTTTCTCTTTTCATCTAATTACGATGTATCATATATTTGTCACCCCCCTATTTCAAAGTGCTAGTTCCGCTTAAAGCTGACAGTGGGCCGAGATCCAAACCAAACCCGCACCAATCTAAAGCATGTATATTTGAAAGTCAAATCCAAACCAAACTAGACCGTGACTTCAATCATCCACACCAAACCAAACCACTTGTATGTTCAACCCATTAAAATACATTTTCAATCCACCAATTCACTGGCACCTCATGCTATTGTTTATATTTAGCCATAAGCAAAAGCAAAAAATGAATCTATCCCTAATACTTAAGAGGCAAAATTTCTTGCGATATATAAATTTGGTCTGCCTCCCAAAAATTCTGACTAATTTTTTTGGTCCAGCGTCCTTCGATTTGGCTGTCCCACACAGGCCGCCGTGCCTTCCGTATACGCGTATGATTCGTAGGAGGCGTCGTTGAGTTGGAGACTAACACATCCGGCTGTAGAAATTACTCAATAAAATAAAACAACAGGCACAAAAAAAACAAAACAAAATCTCTGGATCCAACTCCGACGGGCAACGATATCAAATATGGGGACCTGATAGAATCCACGATCAACGCTAGCAGCCAGCCGGCAGTCTAGCTAAAGTTCCCCTCGACGTTGATTTACTTCAAGAAATTGCCTGCTAGGGTCGGTAGCTGAATATCCTACACATCTATCAAACACAACTGTGTCTAATTTAAATTTTTTCTAGCTCTCTCGGAGATACCATATGTAATTATAAAGAAAAAAAAATAAGCCAAGTGAGTCATGACGTGATCAAATAGTTTTTTTTTTGTTTTGAGAGGATCAAATAGGAATATTGGATGGTCACTGAAAAGAAGTTGTTGGGAGTCCGTTTGCAGGGCGAGCCCGTGAATCTGTATCGATCTAGGCCAGTCCGCCGACTCCAGAGTCCATGTCTATCGCAGTTGCCTCCTAGAAACATAAACTTGGACATCCTCAAGTGCAAGTTCTGGATGCGCAGCAGCAGCTCCTTGGCTCCGCGTTCGTACCGCTTGCGCCGTCATAAAGACGTCTGCATCGTCGTGGTGGACTTCGAGTGCTAGATGACCGGCTCCTCATTGGCTTTGTGTGGCCCCCCGGGAACTTCGCACTCTCTTCCATCGACATCGTCCATTTGCCTAGGGATATCATCTGCATCGCCTCGCTCCTCTCGCCCTCGCGTTTCTGGTTACCTCCCCAGAATCATAAATAAAAAAATTGGAATGATCGTCTTCACCACTGCTTCCTCCTCACTTCTCCAATCTCCACTAAGAGCCTCCCCTTGCCTCTTCCATCTGGTGGCATCATGAAAGCACAGAGGACAATGAGCTCGGGCACTACATGTCGTCCTCCTCGTTGGTGGCAAGGAGCATTGCGAGCAGCCGGATGGATGACTCTGTGGTGCCATTGACTAATGGATGCCCGTCCATGTTGATGTAGGGAGATTGGAGAAGCTTATGAAAGGGGACGTTATGTCAAACTCAACGAGATTGCTTGAAACTTCTTGATAGTCTGGTGTGTAGTGGTCGAACTCATCGATCACTTAGCATTGGTCACGACGAAACAATCATGATAAAAAAATATAATTTTTTCCGTTGCAACGCACGGGCATTTTTGCTAGTAGATAGAATAAAAACTCATTATTAACTCTATTATTGACGGTCAAACCAAATCAACCCACTTTAATAGGGCCCAAACCAAACCAGTCCAATAACCTTCTTAGCCTGTTTCACCCCAAACCAATATAGCCCAAATGCAAAACCAAACTAAAAAACCGGGTTTATCCCAAACCATTGTCAGGTTTCCGCTACTACCTTTGGCGTAACTGAACGCTGCAAAACCTATCAAACAAACTCATGAAGTCATGAGTCAATCTATATGCTGCGATCAGAACGCCTGACGACATGTGCATACATATGTTCATGCATGAAGTAAAGACAGCAAGCATACTAAGACTGTCCTACCAAGACTGTCCTGACCTTGAAGTTTTTGGAGGCAGCCCAAGATGTATAGTAGACGCCGGTCGTCCAGCCGGACCCGTCGCCCATGGTGTAGTTGGTGGCGGTTGCCGTGGCCAATAGGCTTTCACCGGCCCAAGAAGCCTTTGCTAACCTTTCCTCCGTCGTTGACGACAACTCCGCGCACATCGGCTTCTCGTCGGCCACCGGCATCCTCTTCTGCCTGTGTGCTCGGCTGGAGCTTATAGGACGAACGGCGCCACTCCGGACGTCTCCTCCCTGCCCACCCTGCCTGTCACGGTCCCCAAGCCGAGGTCCAAGACGCTGGAGATCGTGTTGTCGATAGCGTCCGCGGTGCTCGCTCGTCATCGCGGTGGCGACCGCGCCGCGCGCCTTCGCGTTCCTGCACAGACGGCGCATGTACACTCAGGTCAAGGAGAAGTGGCCTCGTTTGGCGTGCATGTACTGCAGCGAGCATGAAAGCATGAGACAGGAGCAGCTTCCACCGCTACGACGTGACCACGCCCACCGCGACGTCTTCCCGACACCGGTAGCCGCCGTCCCGCACCCACACCTTAGGCTATCCGCACTCGTTGTCCTCTAAAATCATCCTCTACAAGGAATATTCTATCCTGGTCAGCGAGAACCTCTCCTCTATTTCGATTTCTCCCGCACTCATGCATCCTCTATATATCTACTCTATACTGTGGGACCCGCGTGTCAGTATTTTTTTTTATTTTCCTACCGCCTCCCTCTTCTCTCTCCTTATCCTTTCCTCTCTCTCTCTCCTTATCCTGTACTGGACGGCCGCCGGAGCTCGCACCCGCCATCGCCGCCTTCTCCTCCTCTCTCTCCGGCGGGCGTGCTGCTCCTCTCCGGCTTCGGCGAGCACACGACGAGCAGGCGGGCGCGGGCGCATGTGCGGTGGTGCGCGGCTCCGCTCCGGCAGCCCCCGCGGCGCTGCGGCTTCGAGGCGGCGAGGACGCGCGGCGGCCACGAGCCCACGCTGGGCGGCGCTCCTCCGCCCCAGTGCCCGCGGCCGTGGACCTCGCGGGCGGCCCCCGTGCGCGCTGCGGCTTTCGGGCGGCGAGGCGCAGCGGCGGCGCGCCGCTGGGCGGCCGCGAGCACGCTAGCGAGCTCGAGCCAGCGGAGGCGCTGCTCGCTCCTCCCCGGCGGCGCGGCTCGCTGCGCTGCGGCGGCGGCCGGCGCTCGGCCCTCCCTCCTCTCTCTCTCCCATGGTGGGTCGTCGGAGCACGCTGGAGCCGAGCCAGCTAGCGTGGGCAGCCGGCCGGCAGCGGAAGAGGGGGCAAGTTCGTGGCGGCGGGCCGGGCGGCCTCGGGCGAGCAGCGTCTGGGGCGGCGGCGGCGGTGAGCGCTGAGCCGCGGGCGCGACGGCCAGCCTGGCGGCGCGGCGGCCACGCAGCGCTAGCGTGGTGCGGGCTGGGCGCTGCGCCCGGCAGCGCGGGGCCGCACGCCTGGGCGCGGCCGCTCCCTCCCTCCCCATGCGGCAGCGCAGGCGGCGGCAGGGGCGCGCAAGGCGGCCCGCCCCGCCTCCTCCCCCGGCCCGGCGAGCGCCGCAGCGCCGGCGGCGGCCGCCCACCTCCCCTTCCTTCCTCCCTTCTCCCCATCCGGCGGCCGGAGCTCGCGAGGCGGCCGACGCCCGCGTGGGCCCCCGCGCCACGCAGTGCGTCACCGGACGCCCGGTACCACGCCCGGGTTTGGCGTCGGGCGCGGGAGATTCCGTGTGCCACGTCAATTCCCGGACCCGCTGCGGCGTTTTCCGAACGCCAAAGCGTGTACAGGGTGCCTTCCCAGGACCCAGTGCGGATAGCCTAGCAACGCACTGCAGGCCCACCACATGCCATGCCAAAGCATGCAGCTGCCTATGTGGCATGGCCATGTCACATTGACACTGACATGGCGAGTTTTGGACCATTGGTGAGCCATGGCAATAAATTAGGGACCCAGATGACCGTTTTTTTAGTTTGAGGGTCTAATTGAGATTGATCTTAAAGTTTGAGGACCTAACGTGCATTTTAAACAAAGAAAAACATGTACTCTCTTGGCACTAAAAAAAGTGTTTAACTTCTTATTAGTGATATATGTGCATTTTTATGAAAGTTTTTTCAAGACACATCTATTCATATGATTTTACATTTTTAAACTCAGAAACATAAAAGTTATTTATAGTTTATATTTCCAATGTTTGACATAGCCTTGTTCAAAACAACTTTATTTTTTTAGTATAGAGGGAGTGCCTTGTGCATGTCATTGCCTCAGTGTCTGTGGCTCTGTTTTTTTCAAGCAAATCTGGGCACACTTAAATTTATACAGCACTAATAAGTACTAAAGTTTATTTCGTTATTTTTATAATGCATTTAATTCTGCCATCTGAATTTCTGTATTCCAATCAACTCTTTCTATCTTTCCTATATTATATAATCCTCCGTTTTGCCACAATGTCCAGAGGCGGAGCCATGACTTGTAGCACCAGTTCAAGCAACGTAATCTTACTTACTTAACTCCATGTAACATAAGCTTAAGGCAAGTCTAATTTCTATTAGTCAGCAAGACACGTCTAGCACTCTAGCTCTGCCCTGACTATGTCCCTTTTCTATTCACACTGTCTTTTTTTTTTTTTTTGAAAGATCCGGTTAGACCGGCGTTATATTAACTAGTCCATCAACCCGTGCTCTCGCACGGGGTAGAACCTTACATGACAAAAGCATTAATTACTCTTTAACATTTTTAACTGATAAAATTACTATATTTACTTGTACATTTTTTTACATCTTCATTTTTCTAACATAGTAGACACAATAGTCATGATAACCTATCAATTATTGATCTATATGTTTTTTCATCCATATCCATTTTTTTTTCCTTTCATGCCACCTCCGTGTATTTTTAATACACATCAAATTTAAACATTGGCATAAACTATGGAGGTTTTTTGTTGCAGCCCATATCTTAATTATGATGCCATGAACCTAAGTTCTAATTTTTTCAAATTATAATCTTCTTAACAGATATAGATATTTATACTCAAGTTAAACTAAAACTCTTGTGGCTATTTTATCTTTTATTAACTCTATAATTTTTTCAAAATAAGGATTTTATGTCATACATTGCACTCTTAATTGAGTACTATGATGGCATAGACAATCATACTGGCAGGTGTAGCTTAATGTGAGATATAATATAGGATGGTGTAGCAGTGCTCCTCTCAAGAGGATGTTAATATCTACGTTATATAATGATTTATGTGAGAGGCAGAAAGATATAGCCACATGTTGTCTGCACCAACATATCTTACCTTAAGAAATTTATTTGTGTTGGGGTTTCTTTTTGTCATGATCTAGCCTCTCCAAAGGGTGTCATTTTGATGGCCTTTAGGACCGCTCGAGAGGGGGAAGTTATCTTTGGACGACCTATGGAAGGATAAGTCCATTATGATTTTCCTTTCTCGTATGTACGAAAGGAGACCATCAAGCATTATTTTGTTGTTCAAACAGTATTTTTCTCTCACAGCAAATCAGCTAGCTTATATGTCTAGCCGAACAGCGAGTCACCTCAACCTGCCAACAATAACCTGAGTACTATAAATAAAGAACCTCTCCGCCTTGACGTGGGGGGAGAGCTTTCTTGCCTCTAATATTTCACTTATATCTTTGGAACCCATTCACTCTCAGCCTTGGCTGAGAGCAATAATTTGCAACAACGATTATATTATCAATGTAGATATATAGTACATTTTAGTCAGAATGTTATATGTTTATTAATATGATTTTAAGACATTTGTTAGCATAATATGATTAATTTCAAATATACTAATATTAATAGAATGGGGTAATGCATATATATTATCATTATTTATTTAAATATATTTGTAATATATATTTATTATTTACATTGAGATTTTAAAGATATTTTTATTTATTTTTTTTATAATGGTGGAGGTGGATAGTTTACTTTACAATACCTTTTGTAGCGTCATATATGGGTAATTTGAATGAAAACATAGGGGATAGGGGGTTAGAGAATCTTCAGGAGTTTTTGTGAAACAACTCCCTATTTTGTTATTTCAGCAAAAAAAGAAGAAAAACGTCCCCCAACTGTTTGGTGAAAGAGATCCTTAAAAATAAAAAAATGCAAAATATCCTTTCACTCGTAATTTTCATTGTCGAGACATACTTTGTGTCTGCTCTCCTTATAGCATTTTTCTCGAGAGATCAGAATGACTTGGATGCATGAGTAAATTAATGAAAATATAAAGGATTACAAATGATAAAGGGTTAGGAGATAAATAAACTATTAAAAAGGTTTGATTGGTTAGAAATAGTACGGGATTTCCAATACCAAATCATCTAGGAAGCTATTATAGGAGATTGTTGGAGAAGAACAAATTTAAGGTTGTTGTTTCTCTTGTTAACTTGCTACATCTATTTGTTTAGCAAGTAAACTATGCCAAATTCCTACATAGGTGCTCTTTTACGTAGCATTATCTTTCATAATAATAGAGGTGGGTAATTTTAAAAATATTAGAAATTATTTTAAATTCTTTCACAATGTTCAAGGTCTATATTTTTTAGGTATAATATTTTTGAGTATTTTGAATTATCTTTCATAATAGAACTGGTTAATTGAGATGTAAATTTAGAAGGTTATTTTGAATTATCTTTCATAGGCAACCGTTCAAAAAATCTTTGATAGACAAACACGAGTAATTTAGCAAATTTTGATATAGCTTGACGATAATTGTGAAATTGTCTCATTTTTTCTAGAGAGCCATCTCTTTTACCGCCCGTTGGGCACATGTGTATCTTATATTTGTTTATGTTCATAGATTATCTATGACGTTTTAATGTTTTATTAATAGATTAGCCATCTTGGAATTTTTATTAAAAGATTTACCAATGATTAAACACTACCGTTCTGCTGGATGTTGCTAATACATTGACCAACTCACGTGAATAACAACAGCCGATCAAGATTTGTACGGACAAAGTTTGTTATTGCGGCCAATTAGATTTTATACTATTCAATTTAATTATTATCTATATAATTGCTAATACATTGACCAACCAACGTGAAGAGCAACGGCCGATCAAAAGATTTGTACAGCCAATGTTAATTTGTTGCCGAGAGCAATTATATTTTAATCAATTTAATTTAATTATCTATATTATAATGGAGGGATTAATTCTTTAAAAACAAAATAGATCAACGTGTGAACACCAATAGCTGACCAAGATTTTTGTGCGGCGATGAAAGTTTGTTTTGGCCGCACATAGATTTTAGGCTATTTATTTGTTAATAATGATAGAGATGACTTATTTTTTTTAAAAAAGGCAAAATAGATCTAGTGGTTATGGATAGCTATAGTTTTACGATTAATGGCTAGATGTTTCTGATTAATGTGAGAATTTCTAATATTTATCTTTTTTCCTAAGCGCATCTTGTGAGGATTAGTGTGGAGCCTCCGTTGGGGCCTCTAATTAGTAATAGTAAGATAAGGAGAGCAGTACAAACTAGATTACACGCGCGAGAAGCGCTAACGGTGCAGCCTAGGCTGCAGTGTTGTTAGTAGAAAACATTAAGGTCTTATTACACAATATTAGTTTGAACAACTGCTAGGGGCTGAAGTGCTTTCCCCCCTGCCTGGGCCCAGATCAAGGCTGTGTCTTTTATCACCATGAAGACCTCAAGCGCCATCTTTCTTTCTTCTCTGAAGATTATTGCATTCCTTTGCTTCCAGATACTCCAAACAGTGAGGATTGCTAGTGAGTGTGTTAATTTACCACCTTTATCTATCAGCTGCGAGAATCACTCCTCGATGTCCCATGTATTGATCCATCTTGATGGCTGCAGTTTTTGACAAGTGCTTCAGTTTGCCACCAGGCTCCAGACCATTATGGAAAAAAGGCATTCAGTAAAAAGATGCATAGCAGTTTCCAGATTTCTTTCATAGAGGGCACAGAAATAATTATTTTTCCATCCGCATAGTTGTAATCGAGCTGCAGTCCATAGCCTATCTTGCAAGAGGAGCCAGAGGAAGAACTTACATCTCGGTGGCGCCCATGCTTTCCAAATGAGCTTCGGGAAATCAGTATGTATTTGGCCTTCGAATTGGATATTGTAGGCTGATTTTGTTGAGTATTCCCCGGAGCTTTCAAGTGCCCATATAATTTGATCTTCACGCTCGTCTTGTAAATTTAGTTGCGCTGATTGGATTTGCAGTCCATAGCTGAAAATATTCTGTGAGGAGATTGTTATCCAGGCCATAGGCGATATCACCTATCCATCTTCCATTTGCGATCGCATCTTTTACAGTTCTTTGCTTTCTTCTACTATGATTATATAGCAGTGGGAACATATCAGCCGGGGTTTGACCGTTCAGCCAATTTGAGTGCCAAAAGGAGGCCTTACTTCTATTGTAGATAGTCACTTTTGTTGCGCAATTGAAAAGTGCCCAGTCAGTTGAGTCAAGTGGCAATGTCATCCCATTCCAAGGTCTATTCACTATGTCCCTTTTCTATTCCCCGTGATCTTTTTCTATTCTTCTATTCTTCTTTCCTTCGTTCCAAACAAGTCTTGGATGTACAATGCGTGTTGTGCATTTCCAACATGATCTTTGTGCGTTGTGCCGCCAAAAGGTACCAATGTGGTGCTCTAGTTTGGGTGGGTGGGGTGGATGGCATCCGTAAATTTTTCACGTGTGGGAAACTACTCTCTTGGGTCTTGGCTGGCTCAGTGCAGGCAGCACAAACGGTGCCAGCTTTCGTGCAAAGATGCCCATCTTTTCGACCGAACACGTGCAGCACTTGAGCCGGACATACTACACGAGTAAAACTCTCTTCTTCTTTTTTTTTTTTTCAGTGCCGCCGAAGCTGATTAAAGAACTGTAATTCCCCTCCTAAGATTCCAGCGCCTTTGATTGGCGTGGCCAACAATAGACGACTGGTCATCACACAGGCGGGCAAAGATTGGGAGGAATATATGGGGCAAAACGCCGGAATCCTCTGATTTTCAGTAGGTCCGTCTCGCGTGCCCTGCGAGCTGGATCTGTCGCCTTGGCCCTCCTGACAATCGCCACGCCGATCCATCCGGCTCTCCCTCACAGCGCAACACCCCCTTTGTTTAAGGAGCTAACCACAACGAGATACTAGCAATTAGAAATAATAATAAAGAAGAAAAAAGAACAATGTGTCAATGAAGCTATTTTTTGTTCTCCATCGCACCGGAAGGAATTAGTTTTTTTTTCTCGAACAACCGCTATCGTCTTCTGTTGGTTATACTAATACATAAATTCCAAGGTCCACCGCGAAAGTCAGAGCTAATGCTTATTAATTCCTGAATTGCTCCTCACGACGAAAAATAAAATAAAACAAAATTCTTGAACTGTGGTAATAGGAGCACATTGAGCTGTGACGATGCGCAAGTTCTCTCGTGCAGTCCTACTCTGTATTTTTCTCTTCTCGATCACGCAAAAACCACTTTGCATAATTTTCTGCTAGCCCTGTTTTTCAGTTCCTAATTGGATCATTGCGGTCTACGAGAATGATGCATTGGTCCCTGCCTATCCTCTTTCCTTTTCATTATCTGAACAAATGACGACCTCCGGCTTACTGATTAGTATCTAACGTGTCATCAGTTTGTGGGCTCCAACTCAACAATGGCTAGCTAGCTAGCACTGCACTGCCGTTGGTGCCGGTCTGCCGGACTTTGTCAAGCTCTGCAGCCCATATTCAAATGAAGCAGCCAGCAGGCGCCTGCAGGACGCAGCAAAGCTAAGTTAGGTCCGAAAAAGGCAAGCAAGAAAAGCAAGAATTAGAATTAGAATTAGAATTAGAATTAGCAAGCTGGCTAGCTAGCCAGCACTAACTAAGGTCTAAAAGAAGCTCAGCTCAGCTAACTTGTGCCTGTGATCCTGTGACAGGGACCGGCCCGGCCGCCGAATTAACAAATAAATAACAAGTGATTAACAGATGCCATGCTAGAGCGGCAGAAACAGTGACATCCCTCCCACCCAGACGGAGCGGAGGGTCCAAATGCATGCATGCACTGCTTCCGATTTGTCCATGGCCATGGATACCTAGCTGTCTCGCGTCCTCTCGCTGCCACGTACTAATACAAGCGCATGCGTTGGTTAATCCTGGGCACTGAGCAGGGATTATAGTAACATAGAGGGATTTTTGGAGTTGATTAAGCGAGCCAGCCAGCGAGCGAGCTGCTCCTAACCTGTCTGTCTGCATCATCAGAGTAATCAAAATCATTTGCTTGTCCTCTTCCATGCATGCACCGCACCAACTCCAACTCCAACTCGGCCCTTCCACCCTGGCCTCCTGCGCCTGCCGCGGCGTCGAGCGGGCATCGTCGTATACATACCCCCGCCTCACCATCTCCCCTAGCTCACTGCCCCCACAAGGCATCGTCCGATCGCCGTCTCGTCGTCCCCTCCCCTTCTCTTCCTCTGATCTCCTGATCGATCCGATCCCCGGCCCTCTCTCTGATCTCTGACGACTGCGTGTTCGTTCATGGGGAACACGCCGTCGTGTGCATACCGCTGGCGCCCCCGGGCGGCCGGTCGTCGTCGTCGGCGGCGGCCAACACCACCAAGGTGATCCACGCGGACGGCACGGTCACGCGGCTGTCGCGCCCGGTGCGCGCGTCGGAGCTCATGCTGGGCCACCCGGGCCAGTTCGTCTGCGACGCGCGCCGCCTCGCCGTCGGCTGCCGCGTCCCCGGGGTGGCCGCCGACGAGCTCCTCCAGCCGCGCCACGCCTACTTCCTGCTGCCCATGGACATGCTCTACTCCGTGCTCACCGACGAGGAGATGGCCGCGCTGTCCGACGCCCACGCCGCCACGGCCGCCGCCTCCGCCTGGAAGCGGATCACCACCGCCGCCGTCGCTGCCCACCGCGGCGGCAGCCACCACCACGGCCGCCGGAGCTCCGCCAAGGACGAGGCCTGCACCGATGGCGCCAGGGTGTACCCGATGCTCGGCCTGCTCGAGACCGGAGATCTCGGCGGCGCGGATAACAGCAAACCTGAATTATCACGCGCCGGCAAGTCGGCCGGCGGCGGCGGCGCCGGGTTGAGGCGGCACCGATCGTGGCACCCGGTGCTGGACACCATCGAGGAGGTTCCGTGACGCGGCGGGCGGCCGGTTGACCGGCGGCGCGCCGCGGGAGTGGGCAGCTTTGGTTGCGCTGGTTTTAGGCGGGCGGCAGCTAGCTTGAGCTGGCTTCCGAGTGTACAGTAGCTAGCTTCCAGCTATTCTTTTCCTTTTCCATTTTTTTTGTAAAGCCATTGTTTTTGGGTCTACACACGCACGACTGGCAAATTGATTGTCCAGTTTTTGTGCTCGGGAAACATAATAAGAAAATTGAGAGCCTTTTTTCGAAATGAATCGTCATTCGAACTTATAAATCCTAAAAATGCATTCTGATCGAATTAGTCTTCTCCAAAATAATAATAAAATGAGTATCGTATTTTTTTTATAATATTTTGTTTTAAACATTTTTTTTGTAATAGACAACGGATTATTGACTCTGTTTCTGTCTAACCGCGATCAAGGCTACTATGTATACAAAAAATCTCTGCTACCGCCCATATTTGTAGCACTAGTGTGGCACGAGATGAACAAAAGTTTCGATGTATCACTAAAAATTGGCAAACTTAATTATAACTGCACTAGAATTGTAAAATCGTAGATTCTACTCAATTGAATTGTAGAATCAACCCAAATTAACTAACATCGTAAAGTTACAAAATTGTATGATAGAATTGAGATTTTAATAACTACGCGATGGATATGTTTTACTTGCAAACTCAACATAGCTTAATTGGTTAGATTTCTTGTCGTGAAATCTATTTAGCCGGGTTCAGTTCTTATTTTTCTAAAATTATTTTAGGATTAATGATGTTGTTATTTTAGTGTTAATATTTAACGTACTCATCGGCAATAGGAATTTAATGGTGTTATTATTTGTGTGTGATTCATAGTGTTGAAAGCACCTACGTGTTTGTAGGGTATGATTTGTGTATGCATTTGTAGGGTTGTTAATGTAGGTATGTAGATGCCTGAGTCTGTGTAAGTAAACAAAGCTATCGCATTTCATTCACTAGCCAGCCGGCACACAGCACTACTACACAAATCTTTTCCGAGGCGGTTAAAAGCGATTTTCGAGGCGGTTTTTTTAACCGCCTCGGATGGAAGGTCATGGTTAATGAGACTTTAATGGAGGCGGTTTATTTAACCGCCTCGGTAAATAATTTCGTGAATTAAAAAAATCACTGAAGCCCGGTAGCCCACCGAGCCCGATCCAGCCCACCGCCGCCGCCCGGTGGCGAGGATCCATGCCGCCGGGCGTCGTCGATGGCTCGATTCACTCGATGGCGGCCGGATTCGGCGCGCGCCGGGCTTCTTGCTGGGGGTTGAATCCGCTCGGTGGTGGCGGATCCGCTTGGTGGCCGCCCGTATCCGCGCCCGCCGGCTCTTCTTTGGGGACCAGATCCGCTCGATCTTGCCGCGGATCCGCGCCGCCGCAGTTTGTTGGGCACCGGATCCAGCGTTCGGCCGCGCGCGCTGAGCGCGGGGTGTGCTCGAGGAGGAGGCCGTTGGGAGGGAGGAAGGCCGCTGGGCACCGGATCCGTTCGACGGCACTTTTAAGATCCCCGGAGGAAGACGAGGGTGCGGCCATGCGTGGGAGGGACGGACGCGGAGGAGGAGAGGATGCCGCGCCATCGGGGAACCTCGCTCGGCGCCCGTGGGCCGCCGCCGTGCCGCCGGGGCCGCTGGAGCCGCGCCTTACCGGGACCCGCGCGCCCACGCCGCCCAGCGCCGCGATCGGGAAATGAGCCGCGCCACAGGGTTGCGCGCCCGCGACGAGCACTCCAGCGCCGTCGGGGCGGCAGCAGCGCCACCGGGGGCAGCGCGCGCCAGCGCGCATAGCGCTCCGCGCCGTCGAGGCGGATCCGCGCCACCGGGGCGCGCTCTGGCCGGGGGCCGTAGCCGCGCTGGCTGGCGCCCTGCCACGTCGGGCGGCCGGTGCCGCGCGCCGCCATGGTCCCGCGCCCACTCCGGCCGGGGGCCATCGCCGGCTTGCTTGTGGAGAGGGAGAGGGAGAGAGCAGAGGGAAATTGAGAGGGAGGAGGGAGCGCTTGTGGGAGAGAGAGGGCTGCTGAGAGGAGGAGAGAATAGAAACCCTAGAACCTCGCTTATATATGATAGTTGATATCGGGCCGGTGTGGGCTAGCAGGCTGGGCTTTATTTACCGAGACGGTTATAAATAAAATGTCCGCCTCGGTTAATAATTAATCGAGGCGGTTAAGTTACAATAACCGCCTCGGTTAATGGTGATTAATTGAGGTGGGGCTGGACATTGACTCGGTTGGGAATCATTAACCGAGGCGGTTTTTTCCGAAAACCGCCTCCGAGCTTATTTTTCAAGTGCCTTGCAAAATCTTTTATGTAGTAGTGCAGAGAACATAATACTAGGAGCGCGAGCTGTATGGAGGCGGCTCAGCAAGATATACATGTTTGCTGAATGCCGACTAGATCTCAGCTGTACATGCAACTTGTTATGGAACAACAAAGGGATCATATCTCAAAATGGTTCTTATTTTAGGTCATGTTGCTTTGAAGCAAACAAGGAGATATCATATGATATGCCAGTGTATCATCTACCTGTAATGATGTACAACAACTCAACACACCGGTTCTCCATAGTTGCAACTTGCGAGAGAACCGAGAATGAGAGAGAAATAAACTTTACTACTCCGTCCCAAATTAATTGTCGTCTTCGATTTTCGTGCCACAAGTTTGACTCGATTTATAAAAAATCCGTGCAATATTTATATCTCGAATAAATTTGTTAAAAAACTAGACCCAAAGATCTTTCCGATGATATTAATTATGATACTAATCGATGATATTTATTATTTATAAAAATAGCCGGCAATTGTTTCTCGGGAAGCGAAAGCGATAATTATTTTGGGACGGAGGGAGTACATATATATAAACAAGCCTCCCAAATAGACTGTTTTACTGCTTTAAAAAGCTAGCGAATTTACAATACTTTTATCGACAAACAACATTTCTTTAGGAAGGAAGTGCCATGCATTACATTAGGAATCCCTAAGCTGTGAATTTATTCTAGATCTATATCTATATCTATATACTCTTATAAAGCTAAACTTCACTAGCCATTTTTTTAACATGTAAGCTGTCACTATCAGATGCATTTATAACTAACTAGCATTTAGAACTATAATCTACATATCAGCATGACATGTCATCCATTAATATGCATTTAATTGTACACATCAATGTGTATTAATATTAACTTATAATTGTTTATCTCTTTGTATAATAAGTAATTTTATTTAAATCATCAGCAATTTCTACAACACCAAAAAAAATTATTTCTCTAGTCAAACTAACTCCAAGACCCTAATTTATTTTCTTTATGAAAGCCACCAACGGTCTCTTGGGGGTCACATCCACGTTAACTAACGAGCCTGTTCGGCTGCTACAGCTACTATAGTAAAATATGAGCCGAACACAGCTAATACTAGCTCCCCTTTTAGTCAGTCCGTCTAGATCCCTTCGATTAACAACTACCTGTAAGCCTGGAAGAGGGAACTCAAATTAACAAAAAGCATTTTATGGTCTTTTCACTATATGACTGTAAGCATTTTATGGAGTAGTTAGGAAGTCCACTAATTTGTTCTATAAAAAGGTTGATTTTGCTTTAAAGAAAGGGTTGATTTAATCAGGGCGAAACAAATAAAAACCAGCCCACTCCGGGCGACTAACGGCCTTCAACCCAATGTCGCGCACACCACTGGTTCTACCCTCTAACTGATTTGTGGTCCCGCTCTTATGTGTCCCCACATTTCAGTTGAATATAAGCTCTAACCGTCCGCCGTCCCTCTCCCAGTACCCCCGTGCCATCCCAACGAACCGGGACACCGACACGTAGGCCCAACCTTCTCCGCTGACCCACTTGTCATCAGCGAGCCGCCTCGCATCCGTCGTTCCCCTCCTTCCGGCACACCCAGCACGCAACACGAGCGGCACGGCACCACAAGGCTAGGGTTCCGGCGAGGCGACGGCGAGCGCCATGGCGGGGATTCGGTGGCCGCCGGAGGACCCGGAGATCTTCCCTTCCCGGATGGTCGGCGGCGGGGCCTGGGTCCCCGTCGCGCCCCCGGGGGAGATGGCGTCGGATGACGACCGGTCGGTGGCCGCGGACTCGTGGTCGATCAAGAGCGACTACGGCAGCACCCTCGACGACGATCAGCGCTACGCGGACACCGCCGAGGTCCTCCTCGCTTCCTCCGCCTCATCCGCGGCCGCGCCCTCCGCGTCGGTTGCCGTCCACCCCTCGTCCGACTTCAGGTGAACTGATTCTACTCCATTTCTGGTTCCTGTGCCGCGAAATGGGCTGGCATCTGTGATCTGATTCCTAGTTTTTTTGGGGGAAACACAGGCATCGATTCTCTTCCCCCCTTAATTAAGCTTAATATGGTCCAATGATCTGTCGGTTATTGCATTTTGGTCCAAAGTGATCTTATCTTGTCTGGGCCTAGTGTATTCAAGTTATCGCTGCTGTGGATCTCTAACAGCTTCGACAAGGATGTCCCTGACTCCAGCGACGTCGAGCCTCCGTTGCTGGGCTTGCAGAATTTTCAGGATGGTGCTTATGCTGAGGATCTTGCGAATTTCCATGAACGCAGCCACGCTGATGACTGGTATTATTCTTTTCAAGCTATTTTGCTGGCATCTAAAATTGTTTGTGGCATAAACAATAACCTAGAGTGGCAGCCTTTTTTTGGCTGGATGATTAGTGTTCTGCTCCATTGTCATTTATAACAAAACTGATTTGACCTTTGCTTATATGAGTGATCAGGAGCTTTCTTTTTAGTAAGAATGTAAAGATGAATCAAGCAAAAATGGGTTGTACAAACTTTCTACATTTGCCATGCCATTAGCGTTTGGCATTGTGATATCTTTTTGGAAGCACCTTTTCTTTAGATCCTATAATGTTGTATTTAGCTTGAGGCATCTTTTTAGATCTGTACCAGGAAAAAGAGAACTGGAACCAGTAAATATTCCCATAAAAGACTATTCCACAGCTACGGTGTAGCACATCACATCATTTTGCAACAAACTGGCCTTTAGACCTCGTGTTCTAAGGGAACTTATTTCAGGATGGGAATAATAAACCTTCTTTTTATCCATGTTTAAACTTTACCATCTCTTGTTCTAGTTTTTCGGAAATCTGATGATGATTATTTTTTATTTGAGGCTTGGCTGTTACAAACCATGTTCATCGCTCGGTGGTGAAATAGGAGATTGAAAAATGCAGAGCAGTTTTTTCTTTTCTCACTTTTATCGGATTACTGATTTGGATTTTGGGCAAACAGCTGTTTGAAGCAATTTTCCCTTTCAAGAATCTAGAAGGGATATAAATACTGATGACAAAAAAAGTGATGCAAATTTAGTTGTGTTCCCCCTTCGTTTTATGCATTTTATGCTTGTATTGTTGTTGACCAAAACCTGTGTGGGTTTTGCAGGTTTGGCACTGAGATCATGGATATCCGTGTAGGTTGGACCAAAAATTTGTGCTCAAGCAGGGATTTACCTAGCTGCAGCGTACTTGACATTGGGACTGGGAGTGGCAGACTCCTGCAGCAGCTTGCGAAGCAGGGGTATGCTGAAGAAATATGAAACTTTGTTTTTTTTCATTGTTAGTGCCAGCACTGACCTGTTAATATACAATATACAGGTTTTCTGATCTGACTGGTATTGACTATAGTGAAGGCGCGATTGAGCTTGCTCGGAACCTTGCAATTCGTGATGGGTTTGAGCATGTTAATTTCTTGGTGAGTCAGCTGGTGAAGGATAAATTTTAATAATTTGCAAATTCACGTCGACATGCATGTCCATATTGCATGCCCACATTTTCTGTCCTTGTGCTTCAGGTTATAACATATCCCCAACGGTTCATGTTGTATCTTATCCTAGCTGCAAAACTAGCCTTAATATTGTAAGAGCAGAAAATAACTATTTCAACTTTATGTGAGAGGTTCTTTTGCAGGTTGATGATGTATTGGAGTCGAAGCTGGAGAGAAGATTTGAACTTGTAATGGATGAAGGGACTCTTGATGCAATTGGGCTCCATCCTGATGGACCTGTGAAGAGGTAAATGCATGTTTAGAGTGTAGATATTCATGTGTCCTTTAGTCCTCATGCAGTATTCACAATGGTGCTTACATGTTTTCAATTGCTGAAACTTTTTAATGTGGAAAGAATGAGATGATTTGTTTGCACACGTCTAAGCCTCTAATTTATTTTCATCTCCTGTATTTCAGAATGATGTATTGGCAGTCTGTTGCTAGCTTGGTTTCCCCTGGTGGTATATTGGTTAGTTCTTCCATCCAAATTGGACCTGGAATTTTTTTTTTTTCTTTATACATTTATGTCAGAATTATGACGGACCAGTTTTACATTGGCAGTGAAAGTTGATGTATCCCTATTGTATCTACTTGAAACTACTATGCACAAATGATATAATGCTTTACTGCAATAATCCTCCTTTCGCTATATGCTTTTTGTGATGACCTGTCAGTAATGACAAAAGTAGTATAGCATATGCCTGTAAGAGTAATATGGCCATTCAATCCTCTGATGTTACTTCAACTATTTTTTAGGTCATCACATCATGCAGCAGAACCAAGGATGAGTTGGTGCAGGAGGTAGAGAACTTCAACCAAAGGAAGCTTGGTGCTATGGGCTTGGAAGGATTGCCAGCTGGTGAAGCTGCGGTGTTCAGCTACCTCGACCACGTCCAAAGTTACCCTAGTGTGGATAGTTCTTGCATCACGACCGTTGCTTTCCTGCATAAGTGAAACATAAATGTATGCTTGGTTTATTGGCCCTAGAAAGTTACCATACCTGCTATGATATTAACTATGTACCCAAATCACTGGTATATCTGGATAATATTTTAGTATTTCACCTTGCTGGGTTGTTCATCAGAGCTACTGTATGTTGTTTTGTATTGCTGGATCTTGGATTTCACTTTGGTATACTCTTTGAAAGCGTTTCAAGGAACTGATGCAATCAAGACATCTAGATGTTTTCATGCGTGGAAACTGGGTACGATATCTTTTTTTTAACGTAATAGTAGGAGCTCTGCTTTCCAATTAAGATAGGGAGCCTTCCAATTAAGATGGGGATAGAGGTTTTAACGTAATGGCAGTGCTTTCCATTTAAGATAGGGAGCCTTCCAAGGCCTTGTTTGTTTTGAAGGGAATTAATGTGGAGGAGATTGACGGGGACTAATCCCATTTCAAGTCAAATTCCTTCTAATTCCCTCTCAAACCCCTTGGAAGGGGCTAATCAAGCAACTCCTAAGATAGGGATAGAGGTTTATGTACAGAGCAACAGGGGAGGATTATACAGTGGCTCCCACGATATTGCCTCTTCCCAAACTAAAGCCCTTTTTTCTTTACTCGATATCCTCTTTTACGTTTATGGCCATATGCATTGACGTCTTATGGGTTCTTAAATATTCTCATATTCCTTTTCTTCCCTATGTTCCAGTGTCGTTAAAGATTCTCCTATTTCTTTCTTTCCATATATTCCAGAGAGAATGCGACCAGGTACAATACCAGAAAACATGCATGTTAGCACGTATCGTGGCAGATGACTCGCATAACCTGTCTCGAGCTTTTGCAGTACTAAGGGCAAGCCATTACAGAGAGAAAACATCACCAACAATAAAAATGGATAATTTGACTGCAATTAATGGTGCAAAATGCAAGATGTAAAAGGGAAAGAGACCGATAACATTTGGAAACCGAAACATAGTTACTTCGATTTGCAATCGCCAAGTACGTTTCACAGTATAATATCTTCAAGTACACAAGGGTTACTGCAGTTGAGGCTCACAATCACAAGTTACAGTATCCGGGTTTGTCAGTAGTCTGCTATTTTCTCATATGTACACGAGTAGCAGGGCCACTACATTCTTCTCTATGGGCATCGAAGCGAGTGGCTTCAGACTATCCTACTATGTCACCACATTCTCATTTTTGTAGATTTTTTATTTTTTTCTCCCTTGTGATCATCTTTGCTTCGGTCAGCTATACAAAGGAGGCGCTGGAATTTCCTGTCAGAT
The DNA here is from genome assembly GCA_015844335.1 of Chrysopogon serrulatus. NCBI lineage: Eukaryota > Viridiplantae > Streptophyta > Magnoliopsida > Poales > Poaceae > Chrysopogon > Chrysopogon serrulatus. Next base: position 22,107 of record JADLZL010002220.1, read on the forward strand.
GGGAGGTTGGAACTTAGAAGGCCTATTCTTGGCCATGTCAGTAGACTGGTATGAAGCGTGGTTGTGAGTAATTTGGATGTGCCGAATTGGTAACTGTATCCTCTTCTTCCTCCTCATCTTCCTCCTCGCTTTCTGATGAAGATATATATGCTTCCCGGCTTTCCTGCAGTGTTAGATGATCTAGATCCGAGAGTTATGCCTGATACAAGTTTATGTTGCTATTACTAGGAATTGAGAAATTACCACAGATGTCAGTATGCGATTATACTATATCTGCTGCTAGTAAACTGGAACATGATCAGGATTGCATTGACACAGCGCGACTCAGTAATGAAATTACCTGCTGCCGCCGTCGACGGTGGAAGCTTGCCAATGCTCTCACCATCACTAGGATTGGGAACAGGATTCCCGCAGTCCTCAGCACCAGAAGCTTTATTTTCAGAAGCAGAATGCGCAATAGGATGCATCAAGTGAAGCACAACTTAAATCATACTAAAAGATACTGGTGAATGCTTATCGTCAATCTTACCGAGAATAAGGCCCATGAGTACTCCCCATTGTCACCAATCATGAGAGGAAGAGTGTGGCGAAGGACCAGGAGTGACATGAACTGTTCAATGATCCAATCTTCATCAGACAGGAGATACAGGAAACCACGTCAACAAAGGTTGGTTTTGATGTCAGAAACTCACAATTATGGCAACTGTCCGGCAACACAAGGTGCTGCTTCTTGTCCTGATAGGAAAGTAGTCGTCGTAATTGTCCATAAAATCACGCTCCGTAGGCATCATTGTTATTATCTGGGAATCATTGAGATCTTGCCGAGCAATCTCCCAGTTCCCTCTGTAGAGAAGCATTAAACCAATCATTGAGAAAACTAAGCAAGAACACAAATGAGCTTTATTATGAATGCTTAAAGAGATAAGTACCTGAAGTTCATTGGTATACTACCATAGTGAAACAGCTGCTGTGGAGAAGTATAACCTGGCCTGAATTGCTGAACAAACATAGCAAAATTAAATCCATAGGCATTCGTAGTTGCATATTTGTTAAGACTATCACCAGTTGACATATTTTTTAACCTATAAACACAGTATGCATAGATAGATCACCTAAAAGTTTTTACCTGCAGGCATATTTCACACATGGTGTCGCCTTTCTCATTGCACCAGCGTTGAATGCATTTCCGGTGCGCATACTGCAAGAAAGAAACTAATACTTTAACTTGGTTCAATCACTCTAGCTAACTGAGAAATTCATCTTAGTCCATTCCTCACACGGCATGGTAATCTGTCCAGCATCAGAAACAAGAGCACGCAACAAGATCGACACCAGGGTGTTTGTGTTGCTGTTTAAATTTCAAGTACATTCTAGCCTTGCATATAGCAGTGTGGGTAGTTGCCCTACAGATTGCGTGAAGGTCACATTCAAACAGATAGGTCCCCCCATTCCCCCTGTCTTTTGGGAAACACCAACACCTCCCCCCTTCCCTATATCTTTCAACGCACTATTACATCACTGTCAAATAGGAAGGTCCACTACATAAGATACTAGACAGTGCCTTCCAAGCTACATTCAGACAAACACAGTTGATTTGGTTCATAGCTCTTGTCCCCAGTGACCCTCAACCTCAAGTTAACATGGAACTCCCAAGTCCTAACTGCACAACCTACAACATCTAATCCCAACCATAAAAGTCAACAATTTCTCATGCCAGGTCAACTACATTAACTAGTGCCCAATTTAGAATCTATGTGCCCAATATAGAATCTAAAGAGACCCAACATAATACTGTAGTAACAAGTGGCAGCAGCTACATCTTCTGCTTTTGCTCAACTTTTCATTTGACAACAGGAACTGTAACACAATTTTTTAGGAACTCTGAGAAACAGTTGCATAATCACCAATTCACCATATCACGATCATGAATCTGCTGCATAACCAAGATAATTTATTTTGGCCCAAAAAAAAAAAATAGTGTGATTAAAGAGGACATCTACCTTGAGGCTGCCACAGCAGGCGCAGGGGGCCTCCATGCAGGTGTCCCAGTCCTCCTCCTGGCAAATCCTGCACTCCACCACCTTAGTTGCCGAGCCACCGCCTAGAGCGCGATGGCAGTACTCGACGGGCACCGTCTCCTGACGCAGATCGACCATCTGCTTCCCACCGCCGATCGCCGCCTCCAGCGTCGACTCTGTCAGCAGCCGGTCCACGATCAACGCGAGATGGTCACCCATCGTCCTGCGAGCACGAAATCCATGGTTGAGGGAAACAATGCCATGGTGTCCACGAATTGCAGACACTCGAAACAGAAAAGCAATCAAACGAAATCGCAACTGCTATTGCAAAATTGTGTTTAGTACTTTAGTGCCGAGAAGCAGACCAAGAAGCAAGAACCCAAAGAGGAGAAGGCGGTTGCAGGCGGAGGGGATCCAATGCAAGCATGCAACTGCTCGCTTTAACTGACTGACAGAAACCAACCGGCAACCGCTTGAAGATAATAAATTGTTTTTAAAAAACTAATTGGTAGCCGAAAGAAATGGAGGTCAGATTAGTGGAATTATAGCATTGTACCGAGAGCGGTGGATCGAATAGTCGGAAGTGTACCAAGAACAGGTCAAAACCTCCACATTCGGAACACGGCATACGATGGACGAATAAAGCTGCCACTTTTTTTTGTTATTAAAACCAATTGGTGAGAGTTGGCTAGCATTACAGCGTCCACAAGGGGTACGAGGAAAGCGCATTTATTAGTGCTGCATCGAAGATACACCATGGAAAGGGTAAAAAAAGATTGAACACCAAGAAACCGAAACTGACCGAGGAAGAGAGGCGCGAGCGGGGACGAACACGAAGAGGGAGGCTCGGCAGCTGGTGAAGATACCAAGCGAACTCTCAATCTCGAAGGTCTGAGCGTCTGGTGAGTTAAATCTAACTGAATAACACAGCAGCAGCAGCAGCACCAACGAGAAGAAGAACCAGATGACGGGGGAAAAAACAAATCTTTACCTTGTCCTAAGTATCACCAAGAACAGGGCCTCCGGGACCGGGAGGAAGAGGAAGCTTCGAAGGCTGGATTCGGTGCGGGGTTAAGGCACGGAGGGGATTGGGTTGGATTGGTGGAGGGGTTAAGGGACGCAAGAGATGGAGTGCCCTCGGATGTCATACAGCGATGGAGGTGGAGCGGAGGCCAAGCCAAGGCAAAACAAGCCCTCTGCCTCTGTCGCTCCCTTGCAGCAGAGGTTTAAATTAGAAGAGGGGCAAGGTTAGGAAATACTCCCTCTGTCCATGGACTTTATCGTTGGAAAACCATGTCCCCCTCACAAACACGTTTCCCGGACGACGTTCTCCATGGGGACGGAGGGAGTAGCAGTATAGCACTGGTATCACCCGGCAACAGCTTCACTGATACTGCAGCTGTTTTGTTGGCTTCCCTGGAATGGTCTCCTCTTACTTCGTCACTTTCCAAAAGCTTTCTATAGTTTGCATGGCTGAACCTCTTTTTTTTCTCCTTTAATCGCATTAAATTTTTTTTTTTTTTTTTTACCTTTTGACTCTCTTCTGATAGATAAAGGAGCCTTCTCTTTCAATTGTGGTAACTGCTTTTGGGTATCAGTAAACCAGTAAGATCGAAGAACAAAGGAGTAGTACATCATGACACCGGTGGGAAGAACTCTTCAGATCTCATAAGTGTACTGCCCTTGTCTAGTCACTGTTATATGAATATGAATGAATGAATGAAAGTTGAAAGGTCCTGATGGTATAGTGCAACAATGCCACTGTTGTCGAGAGGTGATTCGCTACACCTTTTCTGGACACACTAGCTCATCAGAATACATGCTGCCTTCTGCTTAAATACACTCTGCTCATTCTCAGTCATTTGGACAAATGAGCTGACCTCGTACATGATCTGCAGTTTGAGAGTGCGATTTGCATGCCCAAAGAATCCATTTCGCGTGAAATGGCATGAGAGTTGCTCAAGCTAAGAAGTCACATGATTACTAGGATGTACTGATAATAGACGGCTGAGACGTGATAATTCCTGAATTGCATCATTAGCCGGCAAGCAAGATTCTCTCCCTGTACTTGGAACGCAAACGGGATTCCTTATAGGTGGCCCACCACTGCTGCGACGGAACACGAGTTGGAAGTTACAGGAGTGCCCCTGTGCCGGGAATTGGACCGGGTAGCTCCACTGCCCTAGAACTAGGAGCAGAGTAGGAAGCAGTAGGCTAACCGCTTTGCACACGTTTGCCGCGACTGCTACGCCCACTACTCCTCGTTGCCGCTAAACCACGATGCCCACTCTCCCCGGCCGGCGGCCTCCGGGGATTTTCCTTTCGTGCTGTCCTCCAGTACCGAGTAATAAGGGACTAATTATCTTGTGGTGCATTTTTTTTTTGAGAAAATCTTGTGGTGCAAATGCGCGATGTCGGATGATTACTTAGAGTAAGCGCTGGTAAATCTTGTGAGTTTGGATTAAGGGGCCTTATCAACTAGTAGCTAAATTTTGTTGAGTCTATTAGCTAGAGGATCCAAATACCTTCAACTAAAGTTTAGTTAGAAAACTTTTAGCTAACTAAAATTTATTTAAAATTTTAGCTAATTATAAACTTTAGTTCGATGTATCAAACAGATCTTTTGAAGAAAATGCAGGAATTTTCTTGTGAGTTCAGATTAAGGCCTTAGAAGGATATGTAGTTTATTTTTTTTTTTTTTTTAAAAAAGAGAGGTAGGAATAGATTGTCCTAAATTGTTGGGATTCTATATGGCGGGAACACATGGAAAACTATAAGATTTTAACCGTTTGGACAGAATATAGAAGAAAAAACGTATTTAGTCAGAACTTGTTTGTATCACTCGTATCCACCTCATCTCAATCTATGTGTTGGAATCAGTGCTTGCATAAGCACGTGTGAACGTCAGTAGGTGCTTATGCTTAAGCAAAGATAATATTTCCCATTTCATTAAGCACTCGGAGAAAAAACATCTTATCATGCAAACAAGTCCATTAAAATTTCTAATCATCTCGTTGGTCCATTGTATTGTCAAAAAAAAAAAAAATCTCGTTAGTCCATTCTAAACGCCAGAAGCAAACCACAAGCATGCATTCATTCCTTAAGCATCTCCTCTGAAAGCATCATCTCATCATTTTTTTTTCTCTCATGCATATAGCTACTAGTACTTCTTTTTTTTCTGTACCTGAGAGAATCAAAGGCAGCTTATCAACTCGACAAGGAGCAGCCACACGAATTTCATTTGATGACGACCAGTGTCTGAACTCGTGACAGTTCATTTCGGTAGACAGTAGGAGTAGGACGCGTACGTTGGAGTGCTCTAGCAAACGCTACAAGGATGTCTGATTGGGTTTTGGCGCCTCGCATTTTGACCTATTCTCGTGATGAAACAAATGTTGGCGCCTCGCATTTCAACTAGATGTGGCTACGCGTTCATCACTTCAGTAGAAGAAAGAACAAGTTCAAACAAGAATATGTGGCCGGTCGACTTGTCCATTTCCATCACCAACTCTCCCGAAACTCATCTGAAACGTGCCACAAACCAAAACATTCTGTGAGATGACCCAAAAGCCGGCCAAATAAGAAGCTCAATTTGCTAAATCGCTCTTGCAGCTAGGTTAGTCTTGGTAGTATTTTGGTTGGAGTTGGGTTGGTGAACCCCACAACCAAGCTGGTCTCCTCAACATGCGGCTGCCATATGGAATCGTGAAGAAGAAACCTAGTTGTTTAGGTGTGCGTGGTCTGGTTTGGTTGGCCTATATTCTGTCTCTCCTGATCTTGTTTAGAACAAACACATCTTCTGTACTAAAAATTGTTAGGGCCTTTGCATCTACCCAAAAAACAAGGACTGTGTTTTCTGAATTAAAACGGAAGAATGACGTGCAATTTTTCTTTGAATTATAGACATTTTTTTTAAGACAATGGTACACAGAATTTGTTGTACCTTTCTTCTTCAATTTTGTATTCAGGTTGACTAAACACATAAAAACGGTTACAACTAAAACGAAGCAGGAGAGCACTTATATTTTGTTACCTCAAAGTGACCTGCCTAGCTGAAGCACAAAAAAAAGCAACTACCCATATCTTAGTCAACAAAATTATTTAGTGTATGAAACCCAATACCTATCAAAGGTAGTCTTAAGTTTCAAAGGATATATATCAAATTTATTCAAATATCAGGCCTCATATACATTTCAAATCAAAACGACTTACATAAATGGCATATAGCCATGACTTTAAACTAGAGTGATCCAAATTGATACAAATTTTTGGCTTTTGGCTTTTCAAGGTACATAATTTTTTCTATGCAATTAAATATTTACTATATCTAAATACACACTAAAAACAATATATCTAAAAAGATTAACCATCTTATAATTCAAAACGTATGGAGCAGCATACATGGCACGTGGCCCATCTAGAATACCCCTAGCTACCTTAAAAACCCAAAACAACATATACAATGCAATGCTAAAAGTTTTCAAGACTGGTAAGATATCCAAGCTTGTGTTTCCAACGTATCATCGTAGAAACCACCCACTTGTCATTTGAATTTTGAGATCAAACCCAAAAAATAGTTTTGTTGAAAAAAATGACATGGATCTGCATGTAATCCTTATCAAATGCTGGCATCGTTGCACTTGTACCTGGGATTCAATTGCCCATATTGAACATGCCAGCATGGCTTGAAGTGGCTCCATGGGAATCCTGACATTTTTGGTGTACGTGCAGTACCAAAAGAACTGAATTATGTATGCTATTGTTTCCGAAAAGGTTATGTTTATTCTTTCTAGCTTGTTTGGATACACTGATCTATTTTCAATTCGTAAGTGGTAGAGTGGATTAGATGAAATTAAACTAAGTTTTACCTCAATCTCCTTTCAACACATATAGATTGAAGTGAATATAAGTGCATCTGAACAAATCCTTCAATGAAAGCTAGCTTTACCACTACGGCACTCCGACATATTTTTCATACACTATATATAGCTCCAACATTTGCGGGTACTGTGTAGTCCTGTGTATATTTTTAATCCCATGTCTTCAGGAATGAGCAGCAGATGCATCACTGCCTGCAGGAGCAAGCGTGGATGGATCTGTATCACACATGCAACGACATTCATCCATTTATATACTATGTGTGCGAAAAACAAAGATTTGCTATCAGGGCTCATCTCAAATTATGAAAAGAAAACATGATGGTGTGGTGTGTATGACGATACGGAGAACAAATGGTGGTTTATAATTGCGTTCCTGCAGGGTGCAGAATAGCAGACTGCATGTGGATTGTGGAGTGTTCAAGTATTTTGGTATCAGCCTTCTACAGGTAATGGGAGACATACGGTATATTGAAGCTACCAGACCACCAATAAAGCCATATGGATCCTCAGATGAAATCGTGGCTCAAGAAAAGAAAAATGGAATCATGATCGTTGAGCGACTACATGCACACTATTTGTGAATGGAACCAGAAAATGGTTCATATATAGTACTTCCATCCCTCACAAAAAGAATGGAATTCTCATTTCATAAGAGTCAAAGTGTGACCAAATATTACCAAAAAAAAAGAGATAAAGATACGTAATGAGTACCACTAAATTTCTCCTAATAATATATCTTTACAATAAACATATTTGAAGACACAAACAGATACTACTATCTCTATTTCGAACTATAATATGTTTTGATGTTTGTAGATATATTATTGTTACTATATATCTAGACATATTATATATCTAAGTGTGTAGTAAAAAGTATTTATCTTGAAAATCTAAAATATCTTATAATTCAACATGCGGAGAGCCTACAAAATCTAGTTAAATTTAGAATTGTTTAGCTTATTGGAAAGCGCATTCTTTTTTGGATGGTCGGAGTAGTCAGCACCAACCAAGGATGGACCCATTGTTACCAAAGTGACAAGACTATACTGAAGCTTTTTACCACATTCTATCCAGAGCTACTGCCTAGTGCCATGATGCATCGCAACAACTCCAAGTCGAAAGAAAGAGAGATAGAGAGAGGCACACATGCGCACTAAATTTTATTGCAATCTTGCAACTTACGGGAGTAAATTGATCTGTGACCGTTACAAGTGCGTGTGGTGGCGGTAAAAATAACAAGGTGTTTCACTTCAGGTTTACGTAAATAAAAAGAGCTGCCTCTCCAAACTTTATTTACTTGCGAATCAAACTTTTTGGTTTATTTTTTAGGGTGCCCGCTTTCTGGAGATCACAGCTTTTCCATTTGCGGTTTTATGTCCCTAAGAAAAGACAAGGCAATGGGTGGTAACTGGTAACAGATGGAATGATTGTGTGTGGGATGCGCGCGTGATGCAAGAGTACTATCCTGTATCCTCGCCAGGCTGAACACTTGCTATTTTAAAAGTCCTGAGCCCGTTATAGGCCCATGAAATGAAGCCACACAGAGCCCATGACAGTTTTTTTTTTTAAAACGGCAAGAGGCCATTACAGTTTCAAGGAAAGAAGATCCCTGTGGTAGCAGTAGCACAGTGACAGAAACACACTGTCCAGTCCCTCCTGTACTGCTGCGCTCACGAAAATGTTTGGCTGACTTGCGTCTCGCTGATCAGCTCCAACTCCCAGCACAGATGAACAAAGCACAAGCTCGTCTCTCCAAACAAGGAAACAACATCACTACAACAGCATTCCACACGACACATGGGAAGGCTTTGATCCCCTGATCAATTATTATTATACACCATGGGTGCATGTGCATCTAACATACAGTACAACAGAAGGAAGCAAAGCACTCGTTTCAACCTAACTCTCCACTGCAAAATGGGGCTTTGCCCCCAAGTGCTTCCGCCTCCTCTCCTCACTTCAATACTTCTAACTATGCCGGAACTCAGCTATACCCAAACTAATTTACATAGCCATGGAACTGTACTAAATTCTCGTTAACCATGGGAGTAATTAAGCAGCCTCATCCCCTTGCTACGGCGGAGAGCTGTCTACTGGAGTGATCCTCGACCGTGATGCCAGATCGGACACCTCCTCCCTTCGGGGGCGGTCCGCAAAGAGCATCCAGATGAGGAAGAGAGCGAAGCCTGATGCAATGAGTGCCAGACCCACGGAGACTAACCCGAGGTCACGCTCCAGAGGAGGGCAGTACTGCGAGGCGATGGCGCTGAAGGTGGCACGAACAAACTTGCAGTCCTGGAGGTTGAGGAGGAAGGGCGCATAATGGTACAGCGCGTAGCTTACGTTTGCAGCCAGGACGAGTTGCCCGTAGATATCGTAGGTTAAGGTCTTGTTGCCTGAACACAAGTCGGTGTCCTGAGCCATGCATGTGTAGTTCAACCATGCCTGGAAAGTGAAAATGTCATCAAACATGCTATATATATCATGCCAGTCTAGTAGTGCACAAATGCAAATGAACCAGGTAAAAAAGGACTGGAAAAGCTTTAATGGAAAAAAAACATTGACAAAAACTGAAAATAGTAACTGAAGAATATCAAAACTTACTGTTGTTGCGTTTTCAAACGTGACCTCCCTGTACTTGCACGGCCGATCATTGAGGTTTGCATCGTAGGGGGAACATAAGTAAGGCATGAACTGTCCTGGATGCTTATGGTGTGGTCTTCGATTTGAAAGAGCAGATATAGCTCTGTTAACTATCCCCACAAGCCTCACCACAACTTCTTTGCTCTGATACAATGTTCGATTTGTTGTGCTTTCGTCCACACATGGAAGGATGTTGCTCAGAGCTGTCTCTGCTTGAGGATGCTCGGCCCATTGGTCCATTGCTTCGCAGGTATCCTTCGCAGCACTGTTGCAAAAGAATCGTAAAACTGTTAATGGACTTTGTTCTCTTCGTAACAGAACAGAATCCCCATGTGTTTAGCAAGGTATACAGTTGATGCTAGTTACATTATCAAACAGAGCCTATATTAGTGTACAACCAATTTTACTTAATATACTGATCCTACAAAGATGATTCCATCATTCGCTTTGGTTGCATGAGGAAAACTGACAACTAAATGAAGTTCAACAAGAATAACACCCTGACCAATTTAGTCTTGACACTCCTAAACATATCCACATCACAGCAAAGGTAGAAAATGTAAATATTACCTGTTGAGTATCAGGAAAATTCCTAGAAGAATAAAGAGAGCAGCCACAACTTTCCAGCATAAGGTAATAAATCTGTAAGGTTCAAATGGGAAAGGTGTCAAGACTGCAGCTGTACAGACCAGTCCAAAACACACTACCTGGTACATGATAGAAAGCATACATGTAAACTGTGTATCTCGGTCCATATTGCTCTAAGCCTGCAGAAGAGAGGGGAACACATGTTCAGAAGGGAGTGGTAACACACACGATGTCAACAAGGAAGTGAAAAAAATCGCATATTGATTAACTGGACTGCATACCGTATCCAAGTAACGCAAGAACAAGCAACACCACGGCTATGCAAATCAATACAACCGACCTGTAAGGAAATAGGAGTTCAATTCTGATGACGTATGGCAAAATATCACTACTATTGGTGGAAACGCCATAATTATCCATTTTGCCATGTTAATATGCTCCTTGCAAATACAGCAGTGCCATATTATAGCTATTGAATGCTGATTCTATCAGTCAAGAAAACTAGAAGGGACTTGGTGAAACGGAAGTTCTGAAACGCATTACATTATATGGAGAACTTTTCTTATCCTTTTGTAATTTTCTGCTGTCTTCAGAGATATGGTGTCAGCTGCTTTGTTCAAGTCCCCTTCAAACTGTCAATTTGACCTTGAACATCTGATGGAAGATAGAGTGCTGCCACAGTGATCGTCTGTGCAAATGACAAGTATTCTGTAACATTCCTCAGTGTCTGAATAGTGAAATCAGATTGGTTCACAACAAAATCGACGGTCCGCGTAGCTTCTTCATGGAATTTACTCTGCCCACAAAGAAGGATAATGCTCCCAGCTCTGGTACGAAATGAATGATTATCAGAACCAATGGAAATACAACATTAAAACTATGAAAGGTTTAGTTCTTGGTAAGGAAATAATCATAAAAATAATGTAGAAGAATTATTTTCTTATACCACAATCACCCAACAAAGCTAAAGAAGAGATAGTTTATGAAGAGATTTACTGCATTACATTAAAGTAAGTGCGAAGACCCCAAGCAACACAGGGCCTACTACATCTGCATAAGAAACCTTTTGTTTGGACCTTCTTGATCCGAAATAGCATCGTCCAGCTGCAGCTATCCCGAAAAATATGAACCACAAGGCACCAAGAAGAAATCCAGAAACTCCTGTGAATGAAACAGACTGAAACAAACTTGATTCAGCTAACGTGAAAATGGAATACGAGTATTTGGCAAAATGGAAAAAAAGATGATGATAGCAGTCCCATCCTAATGAACAAACTGAACACTTAAAAATTTCATTGTGCTTGGTAAGTATAGATGTCCAGAGTCCAGCCTTGGGTCTACTTTAACTTGAGTGTCTTAACTTGAAAGTATGCTATGTCAATCCAAGAAAGCAATGTCATTTTAAGATTTACAATAATATCTTTTAGCAAGAGCAAGTCTGGAAAGAATAGAAAAACATTACAATATCTACTGGATATATATATCTGACAACTGAACTTCAACTATTTCTGAACTCTAGATGGCAAAAGAATGTAACTGGGTACAGTTCCATGTGCGTACCACCAGCACTCTTTGTCTGTCAGGTGTAAACATTATAAATTAGCCAACCAACAAGATGTTGTATAGCCCTGACTCTTGGCCCATGCTATGTTTCCTATTACAGGAAGGAAATAATCAAGCTAGTCTACCTCCTTATTATCTAGATTACTCAAAGTATCAGAGTACCATTACACTATATGCAACTGACTGAATCTCTGGTGTACGCAAAGCCTGCACCAGTCCTGCCTAACCTGCTTCCATCAACCACATAAAGAACGACATACTAAAGTGGCACCTGTAACCAACTCAAGCTTTATGCTCATGGGATTGTTTATTAAAGTTTAAACTTTAAACAGCGACACATACCGCCCAGTAGTGCTTGTTGGTGACGTTCCACCCTCCTCCATACATTTTGAGATGGCTGAGAACATCCGGCCGCCGCGTCCGGTCCTCTGCCAGAACCAGCGGATACTTGGCAACAGGGGCCATAGCTGACGGTCCCGCTGCAGACTCCGGCATGCCTTTCAGCAGCCCCTTTGCCCATGGTCCCAAGTTCTTCACCTCTAATAAAATAAGATAGATAGTCAAACATATTTTCGTGAAACGCAACACTTTACAACTAATGTTCGTGCTTGCTTACGCGATACGAAAGGCATGACACGGAAGTGCACGATGCTGAGTAAATGGATTATTACGAAGATGTCGACTACTACATGTGTTTTGCCACAGAAATCGGTGCAACATACGAGGCTTTTAGAGAGAGGGTAAAAAACAATTCCACTCGGAAAGAAGAAATGCTACGTGTGAACCTGGTCCGATCGAGTGCATGTGCATGAACATGTGAACGAGACAGACGTGAGAGAGGGAAAGAGTGGGCAGGTGGATCAGAGCACCGACATGTGCATGAACACTACAGCAATCGAACGGCTGGCACTTGACTTGTTCTAACCAAGGTACTACTAAAAAAAGCACTAAAATTAGAATAGCCGAGACATATGCGGGTTTACTTGACTGACAGAGAAGATCTACCGACAAGGACAGGATCGTCCGTACGCTAAAACAACTCTAATACACCGCACGAAACTGGGATCGCCGAATAAACCCAAACGCCCAGAGCTGAACTGGTGCTACGAAATTGAGCGGAAGAAAAAACAGAGCCCAACAAATTCGGGCTCGGGTAATCGATACTCCAATCCAATCCTACTAAAACGCATATCCATGGAGTGAGCTGACAGCTGCTGAGATCTCCTGACACTGGCGTTCCCACAGACACCTAACCGAAGCACGACAGTACTAGCTAGCAGGTAATGAAAACAGTGGAGGCAGATTGGCACACCAAACAGCCTTGTGCATAAACCACAGTAAAACCACCGTGACTATCGGAGCTTGTTCCGCGAGCCGAACGGGATTGGAGCCACCAATCGCGGTCGCCCGATCACAGCAGTCTGACACTCCACTCCGACTCCCCCCCGACCGATCGCGCAGAAACGACAACCGAGATAGCGCTACAGCTACGACTACGAACGAGACAGAGATCGCGGTCCGGCGGAGGCGGGTGGTGGTGGTGGTACCTGGCGCGCTTTCGATCTCCCTGGCCGCGCCGCCGAAGTCGGCGAGCGAGTCGCCGGAGGCGTCGGCGGCGACCGCCAGCACCGCCGCCGCCGCAAACACGGCCACCGCGGCGCGGGAAACCCATCGCCGAGGCAGGAACCGCGGTCAGTCACGGCTCGCGGCGGCGCCCCGGCCGCATCTAGGGAATCCCGCCGCCGCGGCGTGGGTCGGCCCTGGCCCCTGGCGAAGCGAGCAGGGGGGGAGGGAGGGAGGGAGGGGGACACTACTACTGTCGCGGCGCGCCACGCCACTAGTGACTCTTGACGCCTTGTAAGCTGTATGCTTCGCGCGGCGCGGGCCGGAAGGAATCGCGTGTGCGCGTCTCCGAGTGCGCGTAGCGGCGCGGCGCCGGTGACGTGTCCCCTGCCTGGGCTGCCTTTCCCGCGCCGCGTGCGACGCGGTACACGACGTGCTGGGTCCCGCGCGGGGCGGGTGGTCCGGCGTGCCAGTGGGCTGGGGAGGGTTCCGGGTGTCGCGGGGACGGGGTGCACGTAGCGGTGGTGGCCAAACGGCGCGAAAGGGGCAGGACAAGAGGTGATGGAGTGTGGGACCCAGCCGGATCTCGTGTGGCTCGGTGGGGGACTGGACCTGGCACTGGTGCCGGTCGAGCCACCCTCAGGTCTGCGGCTAATTACGGGACATGCCACTGGCACATGCCGCAGATGAATGTGAGTCTGTTGGGGTAGTCTGGGGATGTGAGGTGGCGGGAACAGTGGAGAGGGCGGCATCCCGCAACGTGGAACGGGCGTCTCTGTCTCTCGGGAGACGGGCCCACCTGCATGATATTCGGTTAAGCAGCGGTGTTCGGTAGTGGGCTGGTCACTAGTGCGTGTGCAACAACAACACGCCTGTTGTTGTTACTTTCAGATCACCTAGCCTTCTTCCTTGGTTGCTTTCCTCTCGCTTTTTTGTGTGTGCCAACAAGTCAAAAAAGGTGGCCACTCTCGCACATTTTCACGCGACGAGGAGTGGACGGCCGTTTTAATCTTATCAAAATAAAAGTCTCCCTGGGAACACGCCATCAGGATGCAAATCCCCTCTTGGCGGAAAGTAGAGAGATCTGCTTGCTGTGTAAGCAACCACTAGAGCATAGGATTAGTTGCAATGCGCACGAAACTGGAAGCGATCGATCAGCATGGAAAAATCACAGCAAGAAGTGATGGGGATGGAGCAGATCCACAGCCACCCCGATCCACCCAGCGCTTTTTACCGACGGCGGTCGTCGACGACGACGCGGCCGTGCGCGGACCGTCGGTCCGGTCGTCAGGGCGGGAGGCGACCGCCGGGAGCGGCGAGTCTGGTCAGCCTACTCGCCGCTGCAGCTTGCCACCTCGACTCCAATTATTTGCACCATCAATTACTGCGCGCATTATCTCATCCTGGTGGTGACGGTTGCGCGCCATCAATGGCGCAGTAGTGTCCCGTGGTGTCGCGCGTACTACGTGTCCTGTCTGCAGGCGAGATTGTTCCGGATGCCGCGCGTCACTTGCCCAGTCTCCAGTGCCATCTTGGCCTTGTTCAGTTCGTGAAAAACTTGCATTCCCTGCACTATAGTGTTTTATTTGTATTTGATAAATATTGTCTAATCGTGGTCCAACTAGACTCAAAAGATTCATCTCGTGATTTACAACTAAACCGTATAATTAGTTATTTTTTTACTAATATTTAATGCTCTATACATGTGGGTAGAAATTGATGTGACGGAGAGAGAGTGGAGAATATTGCAACTTTCGTTGCAACTGAACAAGGCCCTTGTTGATGTGGTTCCCGCGCAGCACTACTCGGTGACCATAGAGCGTCGTAATGATGGGTCGGGCACGGAACGGAACTATCAGGACTGCCACGGCACGGCTGTAATGATGCTGGGGAATTATGTGCAATAGCACGGTTGCAGTGATGCTGGGGAATTAAGGGCATACATGTCTGATTTCTATTTCTATACTTGATATTTCATATAAAGGGAAAACAATAAATACGATAGACATAAAACTCCCCGTCTTATTTTCCGTGAATGTATTCAATAGTTTTTATTCTTCCGTTGAAACCGTATGGACAATATTTGCTAGGTAACATTAAGGAGCAAAAGGTTTCTTTAACTCGTTTTTGTTCTAAAATACTTTTGCACCCTCTACGATTTGTATATCACTTGGACTCACGTCCCGTGTGCGTAAGTTAGAATAACTCGTGTTTGGTGATTTAGTGGTGGTATTAAATTCGATTCTAAAATGTATTTTATTGTTCAATGTGTTCAACAAATTTGTAGAAAATTTGTCGTACATATCTTTTTATACAATTTATTTCACAAAAAAATCATGTAAAAAAGAAAAGAAAATCATTATGTTAATATGAAAAACGAAAATAAAACTAAGGAAAGAAAATAAATAAAAGGAGAAAAAGACAGAGAAAATAGGAACCTTCACTGAGGGTCCGGGATTAGAAGCATGTTTGCTTATCACCAGAAGAGAGAAAAGGAGAAAGCAAAAGTGGGCCTGCTGAGGCAACCAGCCAACACGGACTACGTGGGAGATCCGCTTCCGAGAATTTGCGTGCTTTTAGACCCACCAGGCTTTAGTGTATGCTTTGGGCTGAACGAAAACACGCAGTCCCGCATGGTGGAATGGGCCAGACGTAGGCCTTCACGAATTAATGGCCCATTCATGTAGGGTCAGTTAGATAATTTTAGGCCCAATTATTCAGAGCCGATTGATCTTGAACTTATGAGGCTGGCTGAAACCCGGCCTGTGGATCCGCCTGTTTCGTTCCGTCGTGCCACGGCCCATGTATTACTAGACGACGGGGTTTTGGGCCCTGGACAAATCATTTTGTATTTTAGAGAGCACACACGAGGGATGGTGGTACTACACACAGTACGATATCCGCTTCTCCAAAAAGAAAAGGAAAAAACGGACTACATCCATCCAGCACCCCAGCGGTGAGTCAGTCATTGTCATAGTCAACAAGTTAGATATTTTTCTGTCGAAACGTTGCTGTAGAAAATTTTGGAGCTTTTCTTTGGCTCTGTCCAGTGTCCACTATCATGACACAAAAGTCAAACATTTGAATCCAACCAAAAAAAAAAAAACCCACTAGTGTATCTGTCGCTGGACGGGACGGCTGTTATTATTATCGTCAAAAAAGCACAGCACAGGCGGCCGGTGAGTCTCCCGATTCCGCCAGACTTCCACGAAGGCAAGGCATGGCAACCAACCAGATCGCAGTGCCTCTGGCCGGGTTAAAAATACTCTGTGCACTAGCCGATGACTGGATCACTGGAGGAAAGGAAAGCCTGTAGCCCCTGGTTACAACCCTTTTTTACAGTGAGATAAAAAAAAAAAAAGGTTAGGCAGGCGCGCGGCGCCGGAGAGGGACGTGCAGTGCGGAGCGGCTTGGCATGAGTTACGTACGGGCACGGCACGCTTCGGCCGCCATCACATCATGGTTTACAGATTAGAGCGTGCCGTGGGACAAGGATTAACCGACGAATCAGGTTCTTAATTAACATCCCGGGGGGATGTTCCCCGGGAGAAAGGATGGCCATGCGCCGCCGACACTTTCTTTTTATATATATACTCTCTCCGTCTCTTTTTATTTGTCGCTTCGCTTTTCAAGACACAAAATAGGTAATTTTAATAAATAATAAATATCATCGATGAGTATCATAATTAATATCATCGGAAAGATCTTTGGATCTAGTTTTTTAACAAAATTATTTAGAGATATAAATATTGTATATATTTTCTATAAATCAAGTTAAACTTATGGCACGCATCCGACGGCGACAAATAAAAAGGGACGGGGAGAGAGTATATATGAGCAGGTGTAGTACTCTGGCACTTGAGGTCGGTCTGTTGAGCAAGGATCCGGATGAGCATCATGTGCTACTGTTTTCATGTCCACTCTCTCTCTGCGAACAGTGGACCTCTGAGGTACTCGTAGGCAGGCAGGCATACTACACCATACTCGCAGCACTAATGGCGATTACTACTGCTCCGTAGGAGTATAGTATGCTACTGCTACTGTATCTCGAGAGAAAAACAGTCCAACGGAACCGGCCAAACTCCTACTCTAGGACGGTAGGCGCAAGTACGTGCACAGCTCCGCCTCCCCCGCGCTACGGCGTGACAGCGTCACTGTGCACGTTGACCGTCTGATCCCTTCCCGGTCCACCCCTACTACTGCTACTATGCCTGTGATTCCCATGAACAGTTGCTGCACACACACACGTTGCACTCGCTGTCTCGACGTCCCAGCGGCGGCCGGCCGGCCACCGAGCGGGGAGTACAGCCGCTAGCCCGGGCACGGCGAGCATGGGGGAGTACAGACAGCGTGACAGAGAGCAGTGGCGCGGGCGGAGTGGCGAGTCACGTCGCTGCCGCGGACCCCACCCGGCGGCTGGCTCGGCTGGGCGTGCGGTGCTGCGGGACTGCGGGGGCGCGCCCGAGGCCGAGCGAGGCGCGCGCGGGCCACCAGACACGGCGCCCAATAAGATCGCACTACTAGCCTGAGAGCGCGGGGCGGGGCGGGGCCCACGCCGCATTGACCGGTCAAGATCCGCCGGGTCGGGCCCGCCGCCCCATCGCTAGATCCAGCGGGCCTCGTGCCGTCGTGCGCGCATTCATATCGCGCTGTCCGCTGCTGCTCTGGGCCTGCTCCCTCCCTCCTCTCGGCGCTCGGCCTCGTCCTCGGGAGAGAGCGACGTCTCAGCCGTGGGCCCAGGGCCAGCGCTCCCTCGCCTCGAGATTCGCGCCCCGGTGCCTGCAGCCTGCCGCGGTGGTGGCAGGCAAGAGCCGCAGACCGACCAGCCCACACGCAGGACGGAGCGCTCTCGCGTCGCGTCGTGTGCTCTTCCCTCGTGCTGCGGCCCCCGCTGGCGGTGGTGGCAGGCATGCCACACGTTGCCCGCTTTCCCCCGTCTCGCCCAACGCTGCCTGCATCTCGCTTCCACCGATGCGTCTCTCTTCTCCGGAACAAGAAAACCATCTCAACCAGCAGCATGGGGCCTTGTTGGTGTGCTGCGCCTGCGCCTGCGCCGTGCTGGTGCACGTCGCTCCGCCGATCATATATTTGGGGGTGTTTGGATGGTGTGGAAAAAGTTCTGCCTGTGTCACATCGAAATATCGGAGGGATGTCGGAAGGGGATTTTGAATACTAATAAAAAAACAAATTACAGAACTCATCAGGAAATCATGAGACAAATTTTTTAAGTATAATTAATCCGTCATTAGCAAATGTTTACTGTAGCAGCACATTGTCAAATCATGGATTAATTAGGCTTAAAAGATTCGTCTCGCAAAGTTATCGCAATCTGTGTAATTAGTTATTTTTTTCGACTACATTTAATACTCCATATACGTGTAACTAAATTCGATAGGACAGGGCAAAAGTTTTGCCCTGCCCATCCAAACACCCCCTTAAAACATCAAATTCATCATGAACCAAATGTTCCCGGCCCTCTCCCAGTAGACTCCCACAGTGTCCGAGCTGCTGTTTACAGCCTTTCTCAACAGCCATTGGTACAGTGCTCCACTCTCAGATCATAGGGGTACTCATTCAGTCATGCATGCAGGGCGGCCACAGCAGTATTGTACGTATTAGCTTAAACTTTGTTGGATGCAACAGTTGTGTTTCACTCTGATGCACGGCGGCCACCGGCGACAACAGTATTGTACGTATACTGGTAAAGCGCAGACGGAACTTTTTACAACGTGGAGTAAAGTAGAGGTATACTGTACAGCAGTACTACTGTACAATCGTAAAATATGGCTACTTTTAAAGCTACAGACCCTAAAAATCGCTTTTCATGAGCGAGTTTCCAAAATTGTTTTTTCTTTCTTTCTCCTCCGTCCTAATAACGGTTTTTGGAGCTGTTTTCTCGAACCCTAGTTTAGCTTGGCCAATTGGTAAAATTTATTGGACTAAGTCTTATTGTTAAGTGTAGTCTCAGAAGGAATAGTCAAACCAAATGGTACAACTAGATGGTCAAAGTGGATGGTGATGACCATAAGTGATGATCAAGTGCTCTAACTATAGAAAAGAAGAAATATAATAACACAATATGGGTTCAAGACAAAGGAAAGTTGATAGGGCTCATTTTGTTTTCGTGATCAAGACCATGGGAGGTATGGTCACATTTACGATAGATGGGCATACTATAAAGCTGGAGAAACTTCGATAAGTGTCACTAGCTCAATGAATTCTTTGCATCTGTATTAGGATCTAGTGAGAGCTAACTTAATCCTTAGAGAAACTCTTTGAAAATTCTAACACACGTGTACAAGCGCCAAGACACTTTCGCATTAGCACATGGAAGCAAGGGTGAAATATTGGAAGTGTTAGAAAGAGACAGGGGAAGATAAGAGCGACCGAACGCTGGTCTCGGTGAGACTATACATGTTCGATGCATAGCGCTCACCCTTTATGACCTCGACAGGATGCTAGTCAAGTGGATCGACCAGTGCTGCGTTCGGTCAAGCTAACATAAGCACTTGGGAAAGGCTTGGGTGCAATCAGATTTTGAGAGTGTCCGATCAAAGGATGATCGGAGACGTTCAGTCACGAAAATGCCGCTTTAGGAGCTCTTTGTGTTGTACCGGATGCGTTCAATGTATAGAGCTCACTCGGTCGGTCTCTATGACCTCGATAGGATGCTAGTCAAGTGGACCGACTAGTGCCACGACTAGTCGAGCTAACATAAGCACTTGGGCGCGATCAAATTTTGAATGTTTCTGATCAAAGGGTGATTGAAGACGTCCGATCACAAAAATGCCACTCTGGGAGCTATTTGTGTTGGACCAGACGCTTTCCATGCATAGCGCTCACTCGGCCGGTCTCTATGACCTCGACAAGATGCTAGTCAAGTCGACTTCCTTTATTAATAAAAGTTCTTCGAGAATAACTTAAATTTAGTTATGTTCACACAAAAATTTTCGAATAAAATAAATAGTCAAACTTAGAGTAAAAAAAGTAAAATGTTTTATAATTTGAAATTAAGGAAGTACTTTTAACAACTTCTTAGGCATGGAGGAACTACTTTTAACAACTGCTTAGGCATTGTTGCAGGATGTACATCTTGCTATGTTGTCATGTGGACCCACCCTTTCTAAGAATATTCTTGCTATCTTTGTTGATTTAATTCGGCTTCGTCCGACTTTTACCATCCCAAAATAAAATCTGATTGCAATAAAGGATTATTCTCACATAGAAAAAAATTGACTGAAGGATTAAACCAACTTAAACGGTTGGCTATTATGCATACATAGTTGAGGTCGAGGAAAGTGGACGGCGAAACACTCGCCCATGCAAGCATTCTACATTGATTTGTGGCAAGTGTTTCATCATTTGGCATTAGGAAGATTTTAAGCAAGCGTCATTAGCTTGTTACTATTGGACGTTGTTGCTCTTAAACGGTTTGAAGTTCATGGTTTGTGGAACACTTCAAAGAAGGCTGTGAAGGTGCTCATGAAGTGATTATGATGGATTCTTTGTTCCCGTCCTACAGGATTGGTAAAGAGTAATTCCAGTGAAATTGAGATATCGAGTATTTCTGTGGTTCTAACCAACTCATGGTCAAGTGTAATTCTTGAAATAAGAGCGGTTGACATTGATTGAATCCACCTCAGGCAACTCATCGATACTACGGGATAAAATTGGTTGCCCCCTTTGCGGCTATCTCTTGTGCCCAATTATTTTTTTTCTAATCAATTTGAGTAGAGAGATTCCTAGACTTCGTGAAATCAAAATTTCCTAGATTTAAGCAAAAGTATAGCATATCCAAAAAATACGTATAGCATATCTAAAAAATACCCTCCTTAATGAAATACACGTGAAGTTGTGTTCTAGAAAAATATCCAAAAAATACCAGTGTTTATATTGTATATAATAAATAACATTAGATTGGTTATGCAATGTAATTCCATAATAAATTTAATGGGGATACAAATATTAATACTATTTTTTCTATTTATATAGTTATAAACTTTAAATTTGACAATGGGATGGAGATATTAACCGTTCGCTTGTCTTATCAGTTGAACTTGTTAGTATTTTTCTCTTGTTAGTATTCTTTTGCCATTATCTTATCAACCGACTTATAAGTCTTGCTTAACATCCCAAGCGGTTATTCCGAGAAGCAGTCAGTACTCATCGGACATGCTTCTGCCCTTACCCAAAAAAGAGCGCACCAAATCAAGGTTCTCGTGGGCTTGTGGTATTCTGAAGACAGACGTATGGACATCTTTGCAAAAAAAAAAAAAAAAAAAAGGGCTCGCCATCTAATAATAGAGTTAATAGTGTTTAGACTGCATCTCCAGTTATGTGTTTTATGCTCATGGAGAGTTTGTTTTTGTTAGTCAAATGTTGAAACAGCAGTAGTGGTTGAGTGTATAGCTTATTCAGATATCTGTCTTCCTTTTTTTTCCCTCAAAAACACAATACTAACTATAGAAATGATTGTTAGATAATCTTGCTATTGTATTCTCGCACCTTTTAAATCGAAATGAATATGTTAGGTCTTATATGCTCACTTGATTTCAAACTATTACTTTTTTGCCATGTTATAAGTCAATTTCATAGGTTTAGATGGAGTTAGAAAAGTGCACAAATATCGGTAAACATCAAATTAGTGTTAAAATTATTTATAAAATATGCTTCCATATATTAGTGTTAAAATTATTTATAAAATATGCTTCCATATAGCATTCATCTGAACTTGTAGTTGTAGGTGTAAATATATTATATTAAAATTCAGTTGAACCTAGAAAAAAAATGATTTAGAGCAAAATCAAACTCTATTTTTCGTAAAAGATAGTTTTAAATTGCTTGAAAAATTATTTTTTTTTAACAAATTTGTGATGATGTTTACAATAGTTTTGAGTTACATAAATCATGGGATGTTTTAATAAGATGGAGGGTTACATAAAGTTTTCTAACATCGGCCGTCAAATTTTGCATAATAATAATCAGATTCGCAGGAATTGTCCACTTTAGCTGCTTTGGACTTCTCGTGCACATGAGCTTTATGGGTTCAAGGTCTGCCTACAACGTGGAGATTTCCCGTGAAAAAAGTATAGTTAGCCCATTTTTAAATATAAGGGTTTTTTTTTCTTTGTGTTTCAAAATCAATGTTCACTTTTGTGAACTTGCGAAGATGCTCTGCTGATGGTGGTGGCACCAGCCAACAGCTGTTTTGCCTCTTACACTGCTAGCAATTGTTGTCAATATAGAGCACTTTTTTCTTTGCGGAAAGAGTGCAGCAGCCATCCACGGGTGATTAGGATGGCAAAATTTCCATTTGGTTCACCTAGACAAGTCCTTTTTTTACTTTCTGAGACCTACCGACAAGATTTTGACAAAACCTGTACGTAGTAAAAACAAAAGGGTGGGCAATGAAACAAAAAAAAAATATGTTAGGGAAACTACTTAACTTTTGGTGTTCACAGATGCTTTCTTTATCTCAGAATAATTTAACGCCTAAAATCGCCCAGGTCAAAATTGTTTTGGGGTTGACCAACTTTATATTAAAGAAAAAATATAATTTATCACTTCTCCTATATTCCAGGTGCCTAAATTTTAATATGGTTTTAGACAACACTCTTGTACTACCAATTACTATAAGTAATTGTCACTTTTATGATTTGTTATTTGTATTTGTGTCATAACATATCAAATTTTTGTCATTGTGTTAACGCTGAATATGGTCTGGACCAACACACCACGAGGGCTTTGGACGCCCGGGCTGCCACGAGCCAAAGAACGCGGCGAGATAATCACCCTTACGTGGTGAAGGACGGAGAGGTTTACGAGCAAACCACCAAAGGATAACTAGTTTTCAAGCAAACTAGCAAAGGAACCGCCGAAACTCTCGCCCGGGAGGGACCCCGTCAGGGCAAGGACGTCGCCGGGTTGCCCTAGGTTGGCCGGCAAGCCTAGGACGCCATCCTTGGTCGTCTGTATCAAGGGATGAACAGCATGGTAGAGGTGAAACCGCCAAAACCTACGTTATAGATGTGTTTTTTGACGATTGGATAGATGGGAACTCAATCGGCCATGATCCTCTCATATATATAGAGGGGGGTGGTCTTATCCCAGTAGAAACCGCTCCAATACTTATTTTCCAAGTTTCCCACGAGTTTGGAAGAGTTCGGGTCATAACCGAAAAGTCCAGATCCGAACTGACGAGGTCTACCGGAACTTCCGGTCGAACTTCCGGTCTCGGGACCGAACTCGGTCTTGGACCGGAACTTCCAGCCTATGACCGGAAGTTCCCGGAGCTCCGGGTCGTCGCAGGCCGGAACTTCCGGTCCCGGACCGGAAGTTCTAGTGTCGGACCGGAAGTTCTGGGTCAGCACCACAGCATTTTTCTGGGGCTATAAGTTCTTCATCCGATCTCCAAATCGGGCATTCCATATATGATTTTTGACCATTTCGACGAGAGGAACGCAATGGTGACATCAAATCAATATTTTGACAACTTTATAAAATGGATAATTTTGGTTGTCAACACATGCCCCCTGTTTTCAAGTGAATGATGCATGAACCTGAAAACACAATTCAAAACCAAATAGCAACGATACCCATCTCATCGGCTATCCAGCGACTAAGGGTGATGTATACATCGGCCATTTTAACAAATGTCGGTCGAGGCACAGAACTACCCCCAATATCAACTTGTTCCAAAGGGTCATCCGACGTAAAACCTTGACCCAACTTATTGAGCTCATCAAAATCATCAATAGTCTCACATACACCGGTTTGAGAAACCCTATACTACTCAATATGATGTTTTAACCATTCTAAACAAGGAAGCCCTCTAATCTCTTAAATCGGTCACATCATCACTAGGAATCATATGAGACCGATTGGAAGCTTGACTAGTAGCACGATGATTGTAAGCATTCATCAGCTATGTTTTTATGCTAAGGGCGATAGCAAGGTATCGGCCATATGAGTTTATCCACATGAGTATGCATAACTGAAATAAGTGTCTGAGCCTTTGACTAGAGGGTCATCGATAAGCAAAATAATGAGGCAACCCTCCATAATATAGAGACCCATACCAAGGATCAAAATAAGAAGCTGAGGGGTAATCATGCATACCTAGAGATGAATTCCACATAGAAATAGACAGAGAATATGGACGATGCCATGACCAATAATTTTGATGACTTGGTACAAACCTCGAACTAGGCAATTGTTCCTTGAATTTTCTTCTCTTTTTAGCTTTCGCTGCACCACTTGCTTGAGCATCATCCTTTTGAATTTAGGCACTTAATTTAGGAACCCATACTAAGCCTTTTTCTTTTAGCTTTTCTGCACTAAGTCAATGTAACTTGCTTTCTTGCTACTTTGGTAAACCGATTGAGCATATCGGTTTTATTTCTGTTTTGGATAACAGCAAATCTTTCTTTATTTTGGGCACTCTCACCTTTCTATGTTCAGATTTGGTAACTGGAATATCAATAGATGATTCTTCCATCTTTTTTTGTCGTCAATAGCCTGATTTTTTTCAGCAACATAATCGGCATTTTAATAGTTGAATTCAGATCTGAACTTTTCTTCTTTCGACCATCAAACTTCACACGGTAAACTTGCTTTACTATTTTCTTCTTTGGTTGAGCTCTAGACCAATTTTGATCAAAATGGTCTTTACAATATGATGATTTCTCTGAGTATCTAGGAGTTGCATAGTCTATATATTGTGGCCTAAAGTATGGTCGAACTTGTGCCTCTTGATCAAACCAGCCCTAAAATAAATAAGGATGAAAATTGGTGGATTGTGGTCCATATAACATAGGAACCAGCTGCTCAAAAGGAGAATATGTTGCTGCTGCGTGGAATCTGTCTCCTTGCCAATTCCACTTTTTAGACTTGTGTTTTGGAGGCAATCTTGATGGCTGAACCTTCTTTGATAGATTGGCAATATTTGCTTCACCTATCTTCTCATATTTAGTTAGAAGCTCTTTGAAGCTAAGCTTCAGTCTTTGTTGACACTTATTAATGTATAATCTTTATTATCAATTATCCCTGCGTCATATATGAATATTTACTAGAATAGGGTTATTACTAATAAATTCCACGAGTTTTGATGAATTGTATATTTTTAGGAAATTATCTAGAAAAGCTTAAAGAGGGATTAGAGTGCATAATCATCACAAAACTTAACCGCGACGTAAACGATCACCATTTGGACGTGGGAAGGATCTGGAAGACACCCGAAGCAACGGGACCGACAGAGGAGCCCAGGTGGGGCCGGCCGGCCCCACCACAGCGCCGGGCGGGGCCCCCTGCTAGGGGTTTACCCCCTCTTCTAGAAGCTTCCTCCACCGCCTCTGAGGAGTCATCTCAGCCCTTTGTTAAGTCGGTTTGATCCAACGGCGCACATTAATCCCACCGAACTATAAATAAAGGGCCAGACCCCCCCGAAGGAAAGCCAGATCAAGAGCTGAAGAGCCTGAGCATTAGATAGATATCCAATAGATCTAGGCTAGCAATCAAGATAGAGATTAGAGAGATAGAGTAGAGGAGTAGAGATTTGGAGGAGTCCCTACTGTCGGAGCTTCTTTGTAGTCAGTATTGCCCTGATTCAGCCTCCCTCGCCAGGGCTGCGTTCGATGTACTTTTTGTATTCAACATTCGATTCAAGTAAGCAATTGTTCTTAAGTTTGCAACTCATATTGAGTACTTTGATCTTGGTAGCTCCTAGGTTGAACTAGTAATTCGTAGTATAGACGTGGTGTCTGGGCTATGATTGCTTGTGGATGTCCCTTGATTAGCCGGATATTGGTAGCTCGCGAAGATGACTTTATAGCTTCGTTGAATCCTCTGTAGTCCACTTCCCGTTGATAGGATTGATAGGCTTAAAGGTTCTTGGTAGGAGAGAACTCTGATTTCTGCTCTTATTCAGGTTACTTGCCCAGTTAGAACGGTATTATACAAAGCTTACCGGTTGTCGGAACTAAAAGTCATTAGCTATTTCCTTATTTTCAATATTTTCTAGATTATTTGTGCCCCTTTTAGATTAAAAATTATAGACTTAGTCATTATCACTACTGTTCCTTTAGGTTCGATATTAAAACCGGGTTGATCTTGGTGAAGTGCTGATCAGTATATATCGTGTGCTTTGCGGATAATCGATAATAATTATAATATAGGGTGCGGTTAATTTATACTAACAAGCATTTTTGACGCCGTTCTTGGGGAACAGTTTGCTGATTTTGACTTTAGTTTATCTTAATCTATTATTATACTTTTATCTTAAAACTAAATAAATAAAAATATTATATATGGAACACGAATCTTAATTTTTATATTAATATGGAGCACCATCGGGATCGTACCTCCAGCCAAAAGATTCATCTAAGCCTATTACATCATCTGACTATGAGCTACGCCCGGGATTAATTAAATTAGTTCAAAAACATAATTTTTCTGGTAATTCTAGCGAAAACCCCTATTCCCATTCAACTGATTTTGAGCAAACATGTTCATGTCTAAGTATTAAAGGCATGGCTGTGATACTTTAAGATGGAAACTCTTTCCGTTTTCATTAACGGGTCGAGCTAAGAAATGATATAATCATCATGTTGGGAGTAGTCAAGGAGATTGGAAAGTGTTACGAAAAAACTTTTGTCTTAAATTTTTTCCTATAAAAAAAGTCGCTAAACTTTGTTTTGTTATAGGATTTAAACAATTAGATAATAAATCGCTAGGCAAGGCTTGAGATCGTTTTGATGGCTTTGTGAATTCTGGAGCTAATCTTGCTTTACCAGAACCTATGCTTTTGCAATATTTCTTTTTAGCCCTGAATGACAAAAATAAGGAATACCTTAATTTGGCCGCGGGTGGAGCATTTATACATATTACTGCTGATCATGCTAAAACTATTCTTACTAATATCTTAAATGACTTTCCCGACGAAAAAGAAGAGTTGTTAGAAGAAGAGTCTCTATTAGCTGAAAATGAACTTTTGTCTAATTCATCTCAACCTGTAGTTGACTTAGCTTTTGAACTAGCTAATGAGAAGGAGATAACTCCAATTTCTGAATGGATGCTTGAAATTGAGGATGAACTTTTTTGATGATTATGGAAATACTACATTTTATCGTAAGTTTATTAAACCTCAACAATCTAGAAATTTTAATTCAAATCTTTCACATCCCGATGATTTAAAATTTCTTAGAGAAGTAACAAGAGAATTGATTTTTGTTTTGGGTGATGAGTGGTTGATAGAATCTGAGCTGTCTCATCAAGTAATTTACCTTAATTCTCTCACTTTGTCACTATAAAATTGTAAGTAGATACATATCCTTTTGATGTTTTATATGACCCAGCTTGTAGGAGTCAACATTATGTCTTATATATTTGCTAAAGAATTCTTAAAAGATATACCATTAATTCCTACAAATAAATTATTGTTGACACCTCTTAATGTTATCTCTAGTAACGGCGCTAAAAATGCTTGTGGGCATAGCATTGCTCTTTGGAACGCCAAGTTGTCATCCCCAAAGAATAACAAAGAAGAGGTGTGGTATTAAATCATGCCACCATTTAGAATATAGAAATAGTATCCGCAAGCGCACAGATTAAATACCATTGTAGCATTTTACCTAGAGTATTACCAGGTTGTCATTTATATTTTACCACTGGGAAACAATGGCTAAATACATTGATAGTTCACCATCATGTATCTACTAATTAGTATACCAACTAGACCTAAGCAGGGGTAAGTGGTAAATGATAAGAGTTATGCACAATATCACACACAGAGGAGAATCATAAATATATGTATAGTCAACTAACTTGAGAGGCCAACGGGAGAGTTCAAGGTTCCTATGTACTTCTCTACTACTCGGGTTCTATTCTAGTTGACACTAGAATATAACTAATGCATGAGTAAGTATAGCACACACAATAGCACTTCGCAGCAGCAGTACCTTTCCAACTCTCGAATAGATGAGAAAGAAGTAGTTGGGGAAGGCTGCCAAAAGCCCTACGAAACACCAACCCCGACGTGGTGGAATACGAAGGCCACATAGAGCTGTCACCCCTATGGGCTACCACAACTAACCGTAAGAATTGGGCGCAACCTCAGGTAACCTACAGTCTAGACACCATGTCTACACTATCGATTACTACTCTAGCCACACGTAATAACTAGAGCACCTAATACAGGCGGAGATCCTATGCTAAGGTATGATAACTATACTAACCATACAAATAAGACATAAAAGTAAATAGAGAAGATAAATATACTAAAGAATAAGTCTTGCAAAGATACAGAGATATACCAGACCTCCAAGGCTCCAAGATCCGGAACGAAGTCTCTCAACCCAAGCTCTCAAGTAGCTATTCTATTACATTGAAGAGTCTAGCCCTAATCTCCCTGGTGTGTCGATCTCTATGAGAGCATGATCCTCAAAGGGACGTCTCTCGAATGGATCCCAACGAATAATGAATTAGGGTTTTAGGGGATGCCTCCCCCTAGGGTCTGGGGCTCCTTTTATAGACCCGAGCAATTAACGTCGCCTCTTGGATCAAAACCGATATCGGCGGGCGGCCGAGATTCTTCCTCAAAGGCGGTGGATCCCATGGGCCGAAAAGCCGGGCCAAAATGGCCAAAATACCCAGACCGGCCGGGTGCGGGGGTGGGACCGGCCGGTCTCCCCCTATGACAGGTGGGCCCCACCTTCCGCGGGGGTAGTTTCGGTCTCTTTTAGATCCTTCCTCGAAAGTGCCGCCTTCAGTGCGATATCTTTTTTTTATCCGGGACTCCAAATATGGCAAATGATATGTCTGTTTCAATCGTCTCTCGACGAGCCCGTCGCAAAGGTGCATTCTAATCCATTATTTAAGATACTTTTATACTATCATATTGGTCAACTTTGATAGTTTTTCCAAGTATGTACTGTAGAAACATAGATTCACAAAAACTCGTGGAACTCGTTAGATCAAAACCCTATACCTATGCTCGTGGTTCATTTCATGTCAAGTTTGATGATAATTGATGGGTTATAATTAACATTAGTGACCGTCAACAAGTTCCCTCAAGCTTAACCTTTGCTAGTTCCTTAGCAAAGCTAAACTTAGAAACAGATATAGATATTCATAATTCTTAGAGCATTATCGCAACCTTGAAGTAACTCCTCAAAAGTATACCTGCATTCAGACAAAAATTCTCCTCCAAGCTTAAGCAATAACTGAGCTGACTTTCAAACTTACTCATATTACCTTTGACTATGGGGCTTATCGGCTCTTTCTTGGGCCTTGAGTACTTGATGCACGTAAAGATCCACCCAAGCACTATGTCTCAAGCTCTTCGCTCAACTATCATTCATTCGGAGGTTT
Organism: Chrysopogon serrulatus; assembly: GCA_015844335.1. Classification (NCBI taxonomy): domain Eukaryota; kingdom Viridiplantae; phylum Streptophyta; class Magnoliopsida; order Poales; family Poaceae; genus Chrysopogon; species Chrysopogon serrulatus. The sequence goes on from JADLZL010002220.1 coordinate 51,727, forward strand.
TAGAGGATTTCAAATAAAACTCAGAGCTTCCCATGTATGACACTCTCAAGTCTCTTAATATGTGTGGTATTTGTGGATTCTCACCAAGGCGGTGATGATGGTTGCCTTTTTTTTTTCATCCTATAACTAAGGCTTATGTGGAGCTCATAGGTAAGGAGAAAACGAAAGAGCAAACTTGCAATGCATGTGTTGTAGAGTCAAACAATGGATCTATGGAGAAACGAGTCATACAGTCGAATCAAGATGTATAAGTGGATGGATATGGTGGATATATGGTGGAACCTAATTCTACTCAGCTCCTTAAATGCCTATCTCTCTTTTGGACTTAAACACTAGCCGAGGTTATAAGCTATTTTTTCTCTCTCTTTTTTCTCGGGGAGTTGGGTATCTATGCACCCACTTGTTTTCAGCATTTGGACACTTGTCCGTTGTTTTCTTTTCTTCTCCTCTCTCTCTCTTTTTTTAATTATCTTTTTGCATAGCTCATAACACTCCTTTTGGCACTTAGGGATTTAGAGAGATAGCAATAGGAACTGGAGCATTTATGGGGTGGCTATCCTAATAGAATATTTTTGGTGTTCTCTCCTAGGGTAGGAGAAAAATATTTTTGGAATGGATATAGGTGGAATGACATGTTGTTGCGTCTACTCTAGTGTAGAGTAGTGCATATGGAGGTGGATCTTGATTCAAGAGCATGACAATTTTCTCACCAGGGTCACAAAGGTTGACAAAACTCAATGCATGACAAGCAGCATATATGTGGAAGTTTAACTAGCCTATCTCATCATGTTTGGCTCTGGTGGGAATGTAAGCTTTGTCATATAGGAACTCATCATATTTTCATATTTTTCAAAAGATAAATCTCCAGAACTCTAGTGTCACTTAGAACAAGATAGATAGCAACTCAGACTTTCTCAATCTTATCAATCAGGTACCTAGACTTAGTTCAAGCATATGCAACCCATAAGTTTTAGGCTCAGAGCAAATCTTCATGTCAAAACAGTTGGAGCTAAAACTTGGAAAAGCTTTTGTCTAAACTCTAGGCATTTCAGAGGTGTTGTAACAGAGCAGCTTATCATCATTTCAGATCATCTCGAGAGCTTTCTTTTTATTGACTCTATCTAGACAAACATTTTTATTTGGTTTTTTATTTTTCAAGACTCACGCTATATAAGACTCTAAAGACTCTACAAAGCATGAACCTTCATGTGTCCACATATTTTTAGTATTTTTAGGTTTTCTTAGATACTATGGTGAACCTTCATGTTCTCACATATTTTTGATATTTTTAATTTTTATGATTGACTCGAAATCGTGTAGGTACACTTACCTGGGTACCTAGGGGATGTCTTTCCCCAAGCTGGTTGTTGTCGTGATTGAGCATTGAAGCTGAGCAGTCCTCTCAATGGAGCCTATGCTTGTAAGAGCTGGTGTAGCCGGGAACCTTCATCTCATCCAACAAAAAGTTGCTTCCTCCACACAGTGATTAGCTGTGTGTAGGGAAGATGTACTTCGAGTGATGTAGATGATGATTCCTAGGTGGACTAGCTCTTAGAGTCATCCTTTCGGTAAGGGTTCGGTGGTTTTAAGTCTACCGAACCAGACTTCTCCTTTGTAGGTTTCTTGGATGAGTGCCTCGTTTGATGATGGAGATGAAGGACTAGATGATTATACTTTCTCGTGCCAAACTTATTAGGATCTTGGACTTGATATTGGTTGGACAGGTTCGTCCTCCTTGTTCATCCATCTTGTTTTTTTGAGATTGATTCCTTTAGTGTTTTCGTTGATCGAGGCTCCTCGTTGACAATATTCACCTTGACCTATATTGCACCATCTGATCCAGGAGATGAGAACACAGACGGTTGCACTTTCTTCTATCAACCTTTCTTGATCTTCACTAATTTTGGGTTGATGAGTTGATGTCCATTGGAGCTTCGATCTTGAGTTCCTCTTTGATTTTCTTTGTCTTCTAATGACGGGTGGAAAGTTTGTTCTTCTTTGATGATGCACCAGCCATCTTGATGATCGAGGAGGGAACTCCATTTGTACTTCATCTCCAACGACATTGTGGGTGTCATCCTTGTCTATGATTGTTTACAAACTTGGGAGACACCATCGACATACCACCATTGATGACTAATGTTTATTGATATATGGATGCACACTGTGACATAGTGGGATCTTGTCATCCTGGTCTTTGCTGTCGGCATTTGAGTGTCTTCGAAGATGATGATGAGAGCAGGCATCAGTTTGGCCCATGTAGAGAAAGTTGCATCCTGCTTGTCATCGCCTTCCTCACTTGAAGACATAGAGTAAGGGTCACTTCAGTTCTATGTCAATGATCCACATCATGTTTCTTAACTAACCATAACTTGCTTTATGTTCCTTTGACTTGTATCCAAACATGCTTGAGATGGTGGAACTGAAGGTCCTTTTTTTCTTGTAGGGTGATTGGTCCTCTATCATGGTGAAGTGTAGAAAGTGCTGAAGTGCTCTCACATTGATTTCTTTCTATCTTGATCCTTTCTCTACACTTGTTTCTCTTTTTTGTTTCAAACCATGAATAGATATTTATTCTTTCTTTCCAAAGAACATGTTAGCGGACACATACCCGAAGGATTGTAACAAAATTTGAAATATGGGTGATGGTCCAGATTTTATGTGAGTTTCATCTACGCTAATCAGAAGATGGTTCTAGGATAACTCTAGCATAGATTTTGTTTATCATGTTTTGTATTTGTTTACTATATTCTTGCATGGTTCAAGGTAAAGGCAACTTGTAGCAAATGATCAGGTAAAACATTGATACTTACAATTCTTCTCTGAAGGATGAGCTGTGTCTTCTTTGCACATAGTTATTGCCAACCTTGATTCATCTCTAGTGTGAGTTTATCTCTTGACTTACCCGTATTGAATTTGAAAGTTTCCCTGCAGGGGGGTTAGTCCAACAAAGATAACCAATGTCTTCACAAGTAGTTTTTTAGTTCAATAATTAAACCAGACTCCATGTCTAATTTGACTAAAGCAGGCTATTTAACCTAAGCACCATGCTTAATTTAAAAGCCTATGGAAGTATGATCAGTACTTCCAAACCAAAGCACACTATAGCAAACAAAGGAAGCATGAGAGCACATAGTGATTTACTCAAATAGAGATGAAAGCATGATCATGTATGGTGAGAATATTTTTTTATTTTTATGCAGAGGTGCAAGTAATGTGCATGTGTGCATAGAACTAAACATGTTGTGGATGTGATATGAGATGGAGTAAATGCATGGATTATTCAAAGTAAACATACAGTAGAATACAACAGGATAACTACTCATCAAATTTAAAGTCTATGAGCAAGACTTTCTCACCTTTCTTGATCATACTTACCATGACTCACAATGGACTCTGTGAGTAGTGTAGAATCTTTGTTCGTCACACATGATGAGATTTAAGTTCTTGTGACGATGATCTTTTCTCCAATCTACACAAGGTTAGAGTAATGTATGTTTATACGAAACCCGTGAGATGGCGGGGTGGCTCCATTGTTGATGGATCGTGAATGTTCAGGCACCCCGGATTCTTCGATATCTCCATTGTCTTGTTCGTTTGGAACTTCACCAGAAAGTTGAACAATGGATTTTACGCTTATTCCACAACTCAACAAACATAGGGGTAATCCTACCAAAGCTAGTGGTAAACTAGGTTAGCAGATATCAAGATCAATATCAAAATTTTTACGCCAATTGTTTTTCCGGCAACGGCGCCAAAAATGCTTGTTGACACCTCTTAATGTTATCTCTAGTAACGGTGCTAAAAATGCTTGTGGGCATAGCATTGCTACTAGAACGCCAAGTTGTCATCCCCAGCAATAACACCAAGAGATGTGGTATTAAATCATGCCACCATTTAGAATATAGAAATAGTATCCATAAGTTTAATGCATTAAATACCATTGTAGCATTTTACCTAGAGTATTACCAGGTTGTCATTTATATTTTACCACTGGGAAACAATGGCTAAAGACATTGATAGTTCACCATCATGTATCTACTAATTAGTATACCAACTAGACCTAAGCAGGGGTAAGTGGTAAATGATAAGAGTTATGCACAATATCACACACAGAGGAGAATCATAAATATATGTATAGTCAACTAACTTGAGAGGCCAACAGGAGAGTTCAAGGTTCCTATGTACTTCTCTACTACTCGGGTTCTATTCTAGTTGACACTAGAATATAACTAATGCATGAGTAAGTATAGCACACACAATAGCACTTCGCAGCCAGCCAGTACCTTCTTCCAACTCTCGAATAGATGAGAAAGAAGTAGTTGGGGAAGGCCGCCAAAAAGCCCCTACGAAACACCAACCCCGACGTGGTGGAATACGAAGGCCACATAGAGCTGTCACCCCTATGGGCTACCACAACTAACCGTAAGAATTGGGCGCAACCTCGGGTAGCCTACAGCCTAGACACCATGTCTACACTATCGATTACTACTCTAGCCACACGTAATAACTAGAGCACCTAATACAGGCGGAGATCCTATGCTAAGGTATGATAACTATACTAACCATACAAATAAGACATAGAAGTAAATAGAGAAGATAAATATACTAAAGAATAAGTCTTGCAAAGATACAGAGATATACTAGACCTCCAAGGCTCCAAGATCCGGAACGAAGTCTCTCAACCCTAGCTCTCAAGTAGCTAATCTATTACATTGAAGAGTCTAGCCCTAATCTCCCTGGTGTGTCGATCTTCATGAGAGCATGATCCTCAAAGGGACGTCTCTCGAATGGATCCCAACGAATAATGAATTAGAGTTTCAGGGGATGCCTCCCCCCTGGGGTCTGGGGCTCCTTTTATAGACCCGAGCGATTAACGTCAGCCCTTGGATCAAACCGACATCGGCGGGCAGCTGAGATTCTTCCTCAAAGGCGGTGGATCCCATGGGCGAAGCCGGGCCAAAATGGCCAAAATACCAGACGGGCGGTGCGGGGGTGGGACCGGGCCGGTCTCCCCTATGACAGGTGGGCCCCACCTTCCGCGAGGGTGGTTTCTGGTCTCTTCTAGATCCTTCCTGCGCAGGTGCCGCTTTCAGGTACGATATCTTTTCATCCGGGACTCCAAATATGGCAAATGATATCCGTTTCGATCGTCTCGACGAGCCCGTCGTAATGGTGCATTCTAATCCATCATTTGAGATACTTTTATGTGCACTTCCTATTGTTATTAATGAATTTTGAATTTTGATAAATTTTTATATTTTTGATGTTTGGGATTTCGATGTAATGATTGGATTACCACTAATGAAACTTATTCAAGAAGGCTGCAATGGTAAATTAAACATTAAATTTAGAAAAGAATTTAGTTTCTCGATACCTATAACTCATTCAGTAAAAATTAAAGCAGAACCCCTTTCTGAAGTAGATCCAATAGAAGAGGTTAAGGCTATTGAATTTGATAAATTTATTGAACCTGATTTAGAAGATAATACTTAGTTTTTCATTAATGAAGAGGAGGAGTGCCCTATTGATCCTGAACCTCTTGATGAACTACTAGAGCCACCTAAACCTCCTATTGAGTTTAAACCACTACCTTCTGGTTTTAAGTATATTTTTCTGAATAATGATCAAAATTATCCTATTATTATAAGTAATAAACTCTCTACGATGAAGAATCCTCTAGATTAATACTTGTCTTAGAAAAATATCGTCTTTGCTTTTTGGTTATTCACTCCAAGACCTTAAAGGGATCAGCCCTGTCCTATGCACCCATCGTATACCAACTAATCCAGAAATTACACCTTCAAGAGAGCCTCAACGTAGACTCCATAATGCGATGAGAGACGTTGTTAAAAAAGAGGCCTTAAAACTTTTGCATGCAGGAATTATATATCCTGTACCGCATAGTGAATGGGTAAGCCCTGTTTAAGTTGTACCCAAAAAGGGAGAAATGACAGGTTGTCTAAAATAACAAGAATGAATTAATACCCCAAAGAACATTCTTGGATGGCGAATGTGCATAGATTACGAAATCTTAATAAAGCAACAAAAAAAGACCATTTTCCGCTACCTTTCATTGATGAGATGTTAGAGCATTTAGCCAATCATTTTTTCTTTTGTTTCCTTGATGGTTATCAGGATATCACCAAATTCCTATCCACCACGATAATCAAAGCAAAACCACGTTTACATGTCCTTATGGAAGTTATGCTTATCGTAGAATGTCGTTTGGATTATGTAATATACCCGCTTCTTTTCAAAGATGTATGATGTCTATATTTTCTGATATGATAGAAGAAATTATGGAAGTTTTTATGGATGATTTTTTAGTTTATGGAAAAACTTTTGAAGATTGTCTAGAAAATCTAGATAAGGTTTTACAAAGATGTGAAGAAAAGCACTTAGTCCTCAATTGAGAAAATGTCATTTTATGGTTAGAGAAGGAATAGTGTTAGGACACCTAGTATCGAAAGAGGTATACAGGTAGATAAAGCTAAAATTGAAGTAATTGAACAATTACCTCCACTGTTAATATAAAAGGAATCTGAAGCTTTCTTGGTCATTGTGGTTTTTATCGAAGATTTATAATGAATTTTTCACATATTGATAGGCCAATGACTAGATTGTTAGCTAAGGATGTACCTTTTGATTTTGATGATGAATGCTTAGAATCTTTTTTTATATTGTTAAGAAAGCACTTATATCAGCACCAATCATTCAAACCTCCGATTGGTCCTTACCTTTTGAAATTATGTGTGATGCTAGTGATTATGCTGTAGGGAGCAGTTTTAGGACAAACAAAAGATAAAACGCATCATGCAATTGCTTATGCTAGCAAAACTATGACGAAGCATAATTAAACTATGCAACAATTAAAAAAGAACTCTTAGCTGTCGTTTTTGCTATTGATAAATTTAGGTCTTACCTAGTTGGAGCTAAAATAATTATCTACACTGACCATGCTGCTCTTAAATATTTGCTCACTAAGAAAGATGTTAAATCTCGCTTGATAAGATGGATCTTATTGCTTCAAGAATTTGATTTGGAAATAAAAGATAGAAAAGGAATAGAAAACCCTGTTGCCGATCATTTGCCTAGGATGCATTTTAAAGAACCTCTCGGAACTACCTATCGATGACTCATTAAGAGATGACATGTTGTTTAAGATGACCAAGTCGGACCCTTTGGTACGCGAATATTGTCAACTTTATGGTTGCGGGTTACGAACCACCGGGAGAAAATAAAAAAGCTTATTTATGAAAGTCGTCTCCACATATGGGATCCACCATACCTCTTTAGGGTTTGTTCGGATGGGCTACTCGGAAGATGTGTACCAGTGGAAGAAGGCATGCAGATCATTCAGAAATGCCATTCATCACCATATGGAGGTCATTATAGGGCATTCCGCACTCATGCAAAAATCTGGCTGAGTGGTTTCTTTTGGCCAACCATGTATGAAGACACTAAAGATTTTATTCAAAGATGTGGGTCGTGTCAGAGGCACGGAAATATTAATGTTAGAGATGCTATGCCGCTCACCAATAATCTTTAGATAGAGCTCTTTGATGTCTGGGGAATTGATTACATGGGACCATTTATAAATTAAGGAATTATGAATATATTTTGGTGGCAGTTGATTATGTATCCAAGTGGGTAGAAGCTATGCCATGCAAGAATGCCGATTCAAAACACTCAAAGAAGATATTTGAAGTGGTTATATTTCCAAGGTTTGAGACACCAAGGATGGTTATAAGTGACGGAGGTACACATTTCACTGATAAGAAGTTTCACTTATACTTACAAGCTCATGGGATACGACACAATGTCGCCACTCCGTATCATCCTCAGACAAGTGGCCAAGCAGAAACATCAAATAAACAAATAAAAAATATTCTTCAGAAGACAGTAAATGCAATGGGGGATCGTATGGAAGGATCGGTTACCCGACGCACTTTGGGGCGCACTGCACAGCTTACAAGACACCTTTAGGTATGTCGCCATATCAATTGGTATATGGTAAAACCTGCCATTTACCCGTAGAATTAGAACATAAAGCTCACTGGACTATCAAGAGATGGAACATGGATTTGGAAGCCGCTGGAGAGAAAACAAAAATACAATTATCAGAATTAGAAGAATAGAGAGAAAAAGCCTATCATAACTCAAAGATCTATAAAGAACAGATAAAAAGATGGCATGATAAGAGGATCAAGAAGGAGTTTGCATCAGGAGATAAGGTATTACTTTTTAATTCTAGGTTTAAATTATTCGGGCTTGAAAAATTACGAAGCAAATGGGAAGGACCATTTACTGTTGTGAATTCATCACCACATGGCGCGGTAACTTTACAATCATATGAAGGTACGTTATTCAAGATAAATGGACACCGACTTAAACTTTTTCTAGAACCATTTGATTTAGGAGTAGTTGACGAATTGGATTTTATCCAATTACCAACTTATTAAGCTCTGTTATTTTCCGGTACGAAAAACTATCGCGCAACACAACTAATAGGAAGTAGTTAGAGTCCGAAGGCACCACGAGCAAGGCCACCCCGAGAGGCCCCCTGGTGGGGCCGGGCGGCGCCCCCCTGCGCCCTCTTGTCCCGACTCTCGTTCCATTGTCCTTCTACACTCTTCCTACGTATATTCGCGTATAATCCCATCACGTGCGGATATTCTTTCGTACGAACCCCGTAAAATCTAGATTTGTCCTCATCCTGTCTCCTGAAAACCCATATAAATATGCACCTAGACCTCCCTCAATTGTATCCCATAAACAGCCACCTCTCTCCTCCAGAGAAACTCTCCAATTTAGATCTAGCAGCAATGGCGGACAAGACGATCATCTCCTACGGTGCGGACTTCAACAACATCCCAAGCGATGACTCGAAGGCCCTCGTCCTCGCGTAGGTGAAGCCTCTCATCGTCGTACCACCGAAGCAAGTTGCTACGGTACCTCAGCGACATGAGCAAGCCTACTACGTACAAGACGAGCCTGCTCTGCCATCGCCACCTGCAAGACTGCTGCTAGAAGACAGTACCAAGGGGAAGCAGATTGCTATTCCCCGGGGCACTCCGCTTCTTCCACCCAGGCACAACGAACGACTCTTGTCGGTCAAGACCGACAAGAACGGGACGCTGGTATGTGCAAAGTACACCACTGCTCGTCCTGTCATCAGAGGAGTTCATGCAAGCCTAAGCCAGGTTTGCTACACCGAGTTCATACCACCTCCGCCCAAGAGAAAAAGAGCTGCACCCGCACTAGCACTAGAAAAGGCTCTTAAGCAGCCTCAACTCTCTTTGCACATTCTCAGTGAAAGGATTGAAGGCCTCTCTAACTCCATTAAAGGTTTAGAGAAGACTGACAATCTAAGGACTAAGATTATGAGCGACATGGCTAAGCAGATAAAAACCAATATCAAGTTAATCCGCAGTCTCAAGCGTGACAAAGATAAGCTCAAAGCAGAGGTCGAGAAGCTTAAGGAAGAAATTGAAGGCCTTGCTAATGAAGGGCAACATTAATTGCCTAGTTATCCATGTAATAAGGCACAGTTCGCTAGGTTGGATTAGTTAATTAAGTATTTCGGGTCATAAATTTTTCTTAGGACAAAGCCTAATGAGCTAGGGTAGTCGTTAGCTCAGTAGTTAAAGCGTCTGTCCAGTTATATTTTATTACCACCATAATGAATAAAAGTGTCTTATCTTTTATATTAATATTTTATTATCTACTCTATTCTCTATTTTTTGGTGTGTGTTTATCTCCACATATTGCGCAGAAAAGTATGCAGGAAAACAAGTGTGGGGGAGGCACACTACAATCACGAAACAGAATTCGCTCAGAAAAATACCATAATTCGGAAAACGATCGAACCAGGACCACGCACGGTGAAGCGAGCCCCGAGGGGCCACACAGGCACGCCGCCCGGTGCCCCGCCTGGGCCGGCCGGTGCCCCTGCCCCCCTCCTTCGCCTCCTCTTCTCGGTCACGGTCGGGTTTGAGCCCAATACAATATAATTGCATATATTCTACTTTTATTTTTTATCCAAAATTATAAATTTCCTTATTAAATACTTTTAAAGGATGGTAAAACCGTTTAACCTATGACTTAAAAAATAAATTGTATAACACTTTTCTGGAAGTCATGATTCTTTGTTGGAAACTAATTATGGGGACCTCATGATTCTTTAAGTTATTGAGGAATACAAGATAGTAGAATAATGAGCACTCAACTCCTGATAATTTGTCTTTGGAGATTTTATTTCAAAAATTTGAAAATAATTAGCTTTACTTCTCCTTATGGTGGAAATATGATTCCTAATAAAAGTCATAAATAATAATCCTATTACTCTATTACTTCTAATATTAAAATTAATTATTATGGCTTTGGTTGAGAGATCTATCATACTCCCAAGATCAATGTTCTAAAAAACCTCTTAAGTATTATTGTGAAGGAGGCTTGAGCTATTCAAGAGAATCCGAGAAAATAAAAAGGGACAAGTGTCCGAAACCTCAAAAGATAGATCGCGAGGAAATAAAAAGGGACAAATGTCCAGAACCTCGATTTAATGAAAAAATATAATAAAATTTTAAGCATGTGCTCAATAGTAGAATTAGCCTAATAGCTCATGGTCCCTCCGACATAATATGCCAAGAGTAGATTTAAAAAAAAAAAGAGAAGAAGAGAACTTGATCTAGGACTATGACATTTCTCTCCCTATATATTAATGTCAACTTGACCAATATCACATATACCAGTGCCACTACAAATGGAGAAGATCGAGCTAAGTTTTATTTGCAAAATTTACTTACTCTCCAACAGACATAATTAAAGGAAAAGAGTGATCTGTTTCAAGCTATTACGTTCCCCAATCACTCAAGGATTCAGGGTAGACACTTTGACTTCTCGCATTGCATGATGACTAGACTAGTTTTATATCAATTCTCAAGTTATGCGTTAAATATTTTATTCTCTCTATGTTAAAACCAACCTTTTTTCTCGAGACGAGTAAAAGCCTAAGTGTGGAGGTAATTGTTGACACTTATTAATGTATAATCTTTATTATCAATTAAACCCCGGTCATATATGAATATTTACTAGAATAGGGTTATTACTAATAAATTCTATGAGTTTTGGTGAATTGTATATTTTTCAGAGAATTATCCAGAAAAGCTTAAAAGAGGGATTAGAGTGCATAATCATCACGAAACTTAACCGCGACGTAAACGATCACCATTTGGACGTGGGAAGGATCTAGAAGACACCCAAAGCAACGGGACCGGCAGAGGAGCCAGTGGGGCCGGCCGGCCCCACCAGCCGGGCGGCGCCCCCCGCTAGGGTTTGCCCCACTCTTCTAGAAGCTTCCTCCACCGCCTCTGAGGAGTTATCTCAGCCCCCTGTTAAGTCGGCGTGCATTCATCCCACCGGGCTATAAATAAAGGGCCAGACCCCCCTGAAGGAGAGCCAGATCAAGAGCTGAAGAGCCTGAGCATTAGATAGATATCCAATAGATCTAGGCTAGCAATCAAGATAGAGATTAGAGTCCAATAGATCTAGGCTAGTAATCAAGATAGAGATTAGAGAGATAGAGTAGAGGAGTAGAGATTCGGAGGAGTCCCGGCTTGTCGGAGCTTCTTCATAGCTGTATTCGTCTGGATTCAGCTCCCTCGCCCGGAGCTGCGTTCTGAGGTACTTTTGTATTCAATGTTCTGATTCATGTAAGCAATTGTTCTTATTTATTCTTAAGTTTGTAACTCATATTGAGTACTTTGATCTTGGTAGCTCCTAGGTTGAAGTAGTAATTCGTAGTATAGACGTGGTGTCTGGGCTATGATTGCTTGTGGATGTCTCCTGATTAGCCGAATAGTGGTAGCTTGCGAAGGTGACTTTATAGCTTCGTTGAATCCTCTGTAGTCTACTTCCTGTTGATAGGATTGATAGGCTTAAAGGTTCTTGGTAGGAGAGAACTCTGATTTCTGCTTTTATTCAGGTTACTTGCCCAGTTAGAACGGTATTATACAAAGCTTACCGGTTGTCAGAACTAGAAGTCATTAGCTATTTCCTTATTTTTAATATTTTCTAGATTGTTTGTGCCCCTTTTAGATTAAGAACTATAGACTTAGTCATTATCACTACTATTCCTTTGGATTCGATATTAAAACCGGGTTGATCTTGGTGAAGTGCTGATCAAGTATATATCAGGCGCTTGTGGATAATCTGATAATAATTATAATATAGGGTGCAGTTAATTTATACCAACAGTTTTCTATCCTTTTGCCTATCATGAATTTTGTCTCCATTAGCATTATGATCATCCTTTTTCTTTTTTCCATCTTGATAGACATACCCTAAAGAAGGATCTTCAGCTGATTCTCCTTGTTTAACTAGATCAATCGTCTTTTGCTCTAGCTGGAGAGATTTCACTTGCCCCCAGTGTCTTTTGAAATTGTAGCGATATTGCTATCCTCTAAAACATGTTCAATTTACACATCTTGGACAGCAACCTTGTCTTCACTTGAGGGCTCTACATCTCTCTCATGGGCACTTAAGCTTTGAGCTTTGAGTGAATCGGCTAATAATGTAAGCCGATTCAAAACCTGTTTGCCATCAAGACTGATTGAATCCAAACGATCCATTTGTTGAGCTTGAGAAAATCTCAATCGGCCTTTATTAATGGCCGATTGAACCATTATGACGAAACACATTGCAATCACAAGTATTATGATCAAATAAATTATGCCACTTGCAATATGTAAGCTCTTCTAAGTTTTGAATAAATGACAAAGCATTGTGTTCAATGATTCTAATAAAATTATTCTTTAACAAGATATCAAAGACATGATCAAAAAAGAAAAGTTAAAGGTGTACGTTGATTTCCTTAGCCGATTCTTTTGTGGAGTCGGCTTTAAAGCTAGGCAAACGAATGGATCAGATTTGACATCAATCTATTCGGCTACACCTTTGCAACTGCTTTTGGAAAGCTTTAATTTTGATAAACCAATACCATCGGCCTTACCATATGGCACAATCCGTTGGCCGATAGAATCTGAATTTATCTTATCTTCACCAAATATCATGCTATTTCTAATCGGTCTTTTACAACTATTAACAAGGATATCTCTAATAGGTGCAAAAATTGAAATAGTATGACCAGATTGGAATTTGAATAAAATATTCATACCTTGTATCTTATTGATCATGTCAGAGAGATGCATGCCTTTGATTGGAATGATGTTGCTTTCCATCTCTAAGGCACAACCAACAATAGGTGCTGAATTATCCATAGATGCATTAGCAGCCGTAGGAATCAAAGAAGTCAAGTTTTAGCCGACCGGAAGTCAGCTAGGCCGACTTAGACACTAGCAGCAAGTGGAGTCAGCCTAGCCGACTCGAGGCAAGCATCGGAGGCAATCGGCCTGGCCGACTGAGGAGTCGCCTTAGCCGATTCAGAGCAGGCTGCAGAGGTAGTTGCTGACTGGGTAGTCGACTTAGCTGACTTGGAACAAGCATGCAGCCCTTCCTTCTTGCTTGTAGGGGCTTGATCTTCATTAATGATGTGATAATCATTAGATAAGCACACGACCCCTTTAGCTCCTGAAAAATCAAGTCTAGCTGGTTTCTTGTGTTTCTCTTGCTTTTCCATTGTGAGACTTGTTTTCTTAGATGTGACTGGTTTAAAAAGGATAGCTTCTTTTTCTATACTCATAGTTGTGATCGACCTCTTGCTATGAGATATTGTTGTAGCCTCTCCTAAATTGGCTTTATCAGTTTTTGAAGAGGCCAATTTGAATTGACTCTTTGAGATCAACCTGCCATGCTGATCAAAATAATAGTAAAACGGCCTCTCATATTGAGGTTGACTGGAATCTGAGTCCGATTTACTAGTATATGCAACCTGAGGTGAAGTTCTTTCCTCTAGATTATCAAATTTAGATTGCAGATAAACAAAACCGTAGTAAAGAGGAGAATCTTCAGTGATTCCTTGTGCCTTCATTTTAGCAATGGTTGCAGGCCTGACATGGATCTCCTCACACATTGCTGGATTTTCATTGATTCGGCTGAAGTCATATGAAGCCGAATTATGAGTTTTAGCACTGGGATGTCTTGCTGAAATTTCACTAATTCGGCTAGAGCTAGAAGTAGCATATGAACCCGAATTGTGAGCATTGATCTTTGCACAAAGTACTAAACTTTCATTGGTTCGACTATGATTACTAGTAACACATGAAGCCGAATCATGAGCACTTGCACTTAAATACCTTGCTGACTTTTTATTAATTCGTCTTGAGTTTTGAGTAACATTTGAAGCCGAATTATAAATAGAAGTATTAGCATGTAGTGCTGAATTTTGAGGGCAATTGGCTAAGTAATTATCATTGTCATAGCCAATTCTCTTACTCATCGGCATGTCATATGGTGGAACGATATATTGTGAACTTATAGCCGATGAATAAGAATTTACATGTTGTATGTTGCTAGTAGTATTAAAACTAAAAGAATTTTTAGTAAGCATCGGCTCTTGATCATGATATGCATAATTAGAATGATGAGCCGATGCAACTAGTATCATCATAACTAGCAACACCAACATGATAATTTATATCACTTGCAAAATAATTATAAAAAATCATTAGATGTATCTACAAGTTGTACCTCGGGGTGATTGTAGTAGTTTTGTGATGCAACACCTTGGTACTCCATGATTTATAACTTGACCACCTTGCTGAAATTTCTAACAACAAAAAGGTCACAAGGGGCCAAAACCACCTGCAATCGGTCTTTTAGGCCGATAGCAACGGTAGTGGCGATCACAAAAACATAGATTAGTTAAAGTATAAGGCTAGGGTAAAGAGATTCGCCTACAAAGTAGAGCCGGAACAACTTCTTCCCCAGCGGAGTCGCCAAAAAGTGTGTTGATGCTGAATATGGTCTGGACCAACACACCACGAGGGCTTTAGACGCCCGGGCTGCCACGAGCCGAAGAACGCAGCGAGATAATCACCCTTACGTGGTGAAGGACGGAGAGGTTTACGAGCAAACCACCAAAGGATAACCAATCGTGCTTACGTGACGAAGAACGACTAGTTTTCAAGCAAATTAGCAAAGGAACCGCCGAAACTCTCGCCCGGGAGGGACCCCGTCAGGGCAAGGACGTCGCCGGGTTGCCCTAGGTTGGCCGGCAAGTCTAGGACGCCATCCTTGGTCGCCTGGATCAAGGGATGAACAGCATGGTGGAGGTGAAACCGCCAAAACCTACGTTGTAGATGTGTTTTTTGACGATTGGATAGATGGGAACTCAATCGGCCATGATCCTCTCATATATATAGAGGGGGTGGTCTTATCCCAGTAGGAAACCGCTCCAATACTTATTTTCCAAGTTTCCCACGAGTTTGGAAGAGTTCGGGTCGCAACCGGAAAGTCGAGATCCAAACTGACGAGGTCTACCGGAACTTCCGGTCTCGGACCGGAACTTCTGGTCTTGGACCAGAACTTCCGGTTCCCGGAGCTCCGTGGTCGTCGTAGGCCGGAACTTTCGGTCCCGGACCGGATGTTCTGGTCACGGACCGGAAGTTCTGGTCTCGGACCGGAAGTTCTGGGTCAGCACCACAGCATTTTCCCGGGGCCATAAGTTCTTCATCCGATCTCCAAATTGGGCATTCCATATATGATTTTTGACAATCTCAACGAGAGGAATGCAATGGTGATATCAAATCAATATTTTGACAACTTTTTAAAATGGACAATTTTGGTTGTTAACACATTGTCTAACTATAGAAAATATGCCAACACATATCAGATTTTGTAGTTTGTAGTTTTGTCTAACTGGTTTTTTATTCACGTAATAAAAAATTACAGATTATGTCTACCGAAATTGCAACAAACCAAAGCCGCAATTTTAGTATAAAATAAAATATATGCAATTACCGTCGCTTTGAAAGAAAACTAAAATGTAGGCACATGAAATTTAGCAAATCTCATATTTATATAAATAAATAGAATAAATACAAGTCACGATCTATCTAAACAAAAATTTATTCAATAGATCATTTTTCTACCTTGTAGCTTATAACATGTTCTTCAGCTCGCCCCCAATAATAGAAATGCAAAGTATCTCGCTCATATGATCAATACTAGCATATAAATATATTCCACATGGAACCATGTTATCTTAATTGATCTATGTCTAAAATTATGATTATTAGAATTAGAATTGATTTCAATTCTAATAATCCAAACGACACCTAAGAGGAATTAAGCATTAGGAACAATAAAATGCTGTTTAGGGGTTTCATAACTTTTCGATTTAAATTATACTAGTTATAAATTCTAGAAAATAAAATAGTCTTTTAATTGTCTAAAAACTAAGACTATTCTAAGACTAGGAATATGACAAAACTTGTGGGGCATTGACAATTTAAAGCTAATCATTTTGGGTTTTAGAGATAAGCAATAAAAAAACATACACCTAGGTAATAGTTATATGGCCACGGTGGAATTCTTTCTACATGGTGAATTGTTTTACCTAAGGACTGGGGCGGGGCTACATTTACTGTAGTGGATAAGCAAAAGTAAAAGCAATGGTAGTAAAACATAATTTTTCAATATATTTATATTTATACGCCCTTATGTATATGACTAAATGCATCTCCTTAAGGCATATTTGGATACCATGGCTAATTGTTAACTAGCTCATTTTTAACTCAAATTAGCTCTAGTGCATCTAAACAACAGAGCTAAGAATAAATAGGCTCTCATTGCTGCTAGAATAAGACAAAACCTTCTTCCTTGATCCATGGCATCAATATTTCTATATTCATAGAGTAATTCTATTGGCTTGCTATGATTCCAACAAATAAGTCTTATGGTCATTCCAGGCTTATGCTTCTTAATTATGCCTAGTTTTTGCTCCATTCATCACTATGGGGCACCGCATACATAAGCATTGGGAGATCGATCTAATTCTACCGAAGGCAAAAGAAATGGGAAGCAAAGTTTTGTGTTACCTAGCTAGTATAGAGATTAACGAGTCAAGCAAAGAAGCTAATAGTCAATAACTAATTTATATTAATTTTTAGCCTCATCTAATAACTAGTCATAGCCATGTATATTAAACATGACCTTTGATTATTCTAATAACCACCGTCCTTGCTAAGTGTATGTTTCTAATCCTCTATCCTAAATTTTTAAGTCATTCCAAAAGTATTGAAAAGTTAAAGCATCTAAAGTTTGACTAAGTTTATATAACAAAATAATAAAATTATGATACCAAATAGATATCATTAGAGCCTTCATTAATTATATTTTCATAATATACTTATTTGATGTCATAAATCTTTGCAATTTAGTTTATAATTTTGATCAAATTTGATATGTTTTGATTCTCCAAGATTTTTAAAATAAACTTATAATTTGAGATGAAAGAAGTATAACAGATCTATAAATTCATGTGACGACAAAAGGCAAAAATGAATGAATACCTCAAAACACGACTAATGTATTGAGAATATATGCCCTGGGCCGATCCGCGATCAAATCGATCAGAAAGATTTTTAAACCAAGGTTTGCTGCATTCTGCTTTTTCCGAAAGGACGTGGAGATGCAGTGTCGATTGATGCTGTTGCTCCGCACAATTACTTTACAGGCGTTCAGATTCTGTGTGCTAGTACTGTTTTTTTTTTTATCTTTGGAAAAGCATCACTTGTTGGCATCAGTGGATCCACACAATCCTCTTGACGAGACAGATGGAGCTACCAACTTTTTATCCTTGTCGTTTCTTTGCTCTCGTTTAATTTCAACCGGGCAATTTCCTTATAAAATAAGGGGAAATTTCGAATGGACATTGATCTATTTGACTATTTGTCAAGGTGCACCGATTGGGAAAAAAGGTTACTACTAACGGTTACAGGCATTGCTACCGTTCGTTCAAAAGAAGGAGAAGAAATGGTTTTAAAAAAAAAAAAAAGGAGAACAAATGGCACTACTTACTGTCCCTGCTAATTAACTGTTGGGCTCAAAATAGTAAAATCGTAACCAATGCCATCAACAGGTGGTAAAGGAAACCAATTTGGTGGACTACTTTACTAAGGCTAATCATGCTTGCCGTTGACATTCCGCCAGCTTACGAGGTCGCTTAATTATTAAGGCAATGTGCGCAAAAGAAGAAGCATCTATCTCGTCTAAAGTACTATCAGATTATAGCCCAGATGTACCTAATCGCGGCGAAGAGTCGACACCCGGTCCGTCAAAGGCACAAAGACGTCACTGCCAAAACGGCATTGATCCTCATCCAATCTCACCGGTCGTCATCAACCAATTGATCCTCATCCATGCATCCATCCCTGCCATTCCCAAATGGCAGTATCCGGTGCAATGAATCCATCCGTGGATGGACATGAAGCTAAACCGTTTTCTGAAATCTAATGGTGAGACCGACGGTACTCCATAAATTAGGGAACACTTAAACATCGTATGTTCTTTATGTTGTATACAAATAGAGCTCGTAATCGAGTAGCCCATGTTTTAGCTAAGTAGGTCTCAGATGAGAGTGGGTTGGATGCAGCCCCGGTCCTGTCAATATTTAGGCCTGGTGCGAAACGTCAAAGATGGGCCCCTATAATACAACTCTAAAAATATAAAGATGTTTCTAGTGAGCACAATGCATAAAAAGATTTCTTATTAAACAAGGTTTACATCTTACCTTAAAAATTTCTTCTAACATTTGCTAATGCGAAGTCATTGATGATGGCATCAATATCAATTTCATCTAATAATTTCTTCTCGATGCATAAAGTTGCCAAACCATTTAATCTTTTTTGGGACATTGTGGATCTCAGATAATTCTTCAACAATTTCAGCTTTGAAAAGGTTCTTTCAGCAGAGGCAACAGTCACTGGCATAGTAAATAGAATTCGATAAGCAATAGAAATATTAGGATAACAAGCTGCTTGTGTGACAAACTCGAAAAAATCTCCATAGCAGACATTGGCTTATCCGCGCAGAGTAAATTGCAAAAACAGCCAACTCAGAAATCAAGTCATTTAGATCAACATCCGAGGAACCATCCAAAGAGAATTTTTTTGCAAATTTCGTGCATTTGTCTTTTTAGATCAGCTCTGTCCAATGACTTCAAGGATGTTGAATTCATTAGAAATCCGAATATCTCATTGAGTGATTGGAGTTCTTTAAATCTGCTTTTCAATGAACTAATTGCCATATCAACCATAACCAAAAAATAACTAGCTTCAAACTCCTTCTCGGGTTGCAAAATAGGTTCATTGCAATCAGTTTCATCAAATTGTTTCTTTCTAAGAGAACGACGCTTTTCTTGGAAAGGATGCCTCTACTCCCATTTCAAGAGCAATTTACGTAAAACAACTGGACTATCGGCAAACCCAAGTATTTCTATAGCTTTGGAAGTAATTCACCATACCTTCTATATCTTTGTAAGGTAGAATCAATGCACATGGATGGTGATTGCAGCTTCTTACTCACAATATTTATAGAATATAAAATGTCATGCCAAATAACCATACCAAGTATGAACTCAAAGCTGCCAAGCACGTCATATAAATTTTTTGCATCACTCCTATCCTTTGCTTCAGTATCTCTATCCTCACTTAGCCACAACAGAGCTGACCTTAGTTGAGGAGCTTGATATCTAATTGCTTGGACACTTTTGATGCGACTCTCCCAACGAGTATTGCTCAATGATTTCACAGTCAAATCTTTAACATGTTCAAGCAAAACATTCCATCTTTTGGTAGAACCTGAAAATAATACATATATGCTCTGCACAATTCCAAAGAATGAGATAGCTTTACCGCATGATTTAGCCATATCATAAAGAGTGAGCTTAAGACTATGGCATGCACATGGCATATACAAAGCTCTTCGATTTATATCAAGCAAACAGGTTTTTACCCCCTTGTGTTTTCCTTTCATGTTAGAGCCATTGTCATAACCTTGACCTCTAATATCATCAATACTAAGACCAAAGGACTTGATGGAATCAACTAATACATTGAAAAGCCCTAAGCCAGATGTGTCATCCACCTTCAAGAAACCAAGAAAGTACTCTTCAATTTTTATTTTTCCATCAGACATATCAACACATCGAACTAGCAAACTCATTTGTTCTTGGTGACTTACATCTGGGGTACAATCAAGGATAACAGAGAAATATTTGGCCTCTTTAACAATCTTTATGATGGAGCTTGTAATACTAGAAGCCATAAGAGAAATCAACTCATTCTGAATTTTATGACTAAGATAATCTTTGTTTTGAATCCGTCTAAGGTGGTCTTGTATTACCAAGTCAAATTCAGCAACCATCTCACAAGCAGCTAAGAAATTACCATTCACATCATTGTAAAGTTGCTCACTTGATCCTCTAAAAGCTAAACTGCGTTTACCAAGAAACTTCACAATAGCAACAATTCTTACTAGAACATGCCTTATGCGTTCTTTCTCCTTTGTGATTTGATGTTAACTCCTTATCAATTGTTTCATGTTTGCTTAATCTAACTCTCAATTCATTCCAAGAGTTCATGTTGGTCATATGATCCATGCTAACTTCATGCTCTTTTAGTCCCTTACTAACATGTCTCCAATCTCTAAACCCATCGTGCCCCAATGCACTCTTGCTAGAACCAAACAACTTACAGCAAAAGCAAAACACTTTGTCAACATTTTTTGAATAGGCCAACCATTTCTTGTCCTGTACCTCTCCATTGCACATTTTTCTAGAATAATGAGTGTATGCAAAATGTCTTGAATCGGCATCTTTAGGAAACACAATATTTTCTTCTCTAATAGGCCCCTTCTCCACTAATATGTCCCTTGCCTTGTTATCTAGTTTGCCCCAATTTACTTTGGATCATACATATCAATAGTAAAAACTGGTGCTTCATTAACATGAGTAGATTCTGTTGTAGGAGAATTAAATAGAGGCTCATGGTCACTCACATTATCATCATCATTGCTGATCCCAACATTATCTTCTATAGGGCCTTGATCTTCTAGGTGTGTAGTTTGTTCTTCCACAGCAACTATTGCCCACTCATCTGGATTTCTTGAAGTGCCCGTACTACTGTTAAAAAATTTATCAAGAGCTCCACTTTGTGACTGTACAAAGTCCTCTATCCTTCTCTTCTTTTTCCTTTTCTCACCCCAGATAAATGCTTTTTGGGCAACATGGGTTCACTGTAAAAATAAAAAGTACTAAGTAATTTAAGAAAATTATGCCATTCTAAATTCAACCTTACAATTTCAGGAAAATCAGTGTCATACTAAACATGAGTGCTGCACTATATGGTATTCCTAAATCCCAAATCTAATCTAAAGAATAAGGATTGGAGGAGACAATCACACAAGCAAATATTGATTAATGATGCATTGGGGCTGTTTCTTACCTCTGTGGCTCACAGACGTTCAAACTTCAATGACTAGTAGCTAGTACTAGTAGTCCAGGCAGGCGCCGGGAGTCCCAGGGGTGCCGCTGGCCGGCTGCCGCTCATCAGCCGATCGGCGATGGCAGGCTGGATTTGGAAGCACGAGTGCACGATGAAGGTGTGGCGGGCGGGTAAACTGCGAGCCCCGCGAAAGAAGAGTAGGGCACGCCGCCCGCACGCCGCACGCGGAGACACGACGCGAACACGGACGGAGTCGGCCGGGAAGCTTCAATGCGAAGGAAGAAGGAACAGAAGGGGCACGCATATTTTTTTCATGGGCCTCTGCTGCTGAGTACTATGCCTACTTACATATTTGGGGTTGGGCCCCCTGGCCTCATGGGCCCTGTGCGGAGGCACAGTTCGCCCCCCCCAAGGGCCGGGCCTGGTTGGATGAGTGACAATATACCTCTACCTGCATCCAACATCTGTTTACTAAAGATTGTAATCCTCCTATTCCATGATGAACGAACAAAGCTCCTAAACCCCCCCAAAAAGTTTGCAATTTAAGATCTTAGGCCCCTGTTTGTTTTTCTGGTTCTAGACTCTAGTCCTTGTCCCATCGAATATTTGGTCATATGCATGGAGTATTAAATATAGTCTAAAAATAAATAATTGCATAGTTTGCGAATATTTTTTGAGATGACTTTTTTAAGCCTAATTAGTCTATGATTTGACAATGTTATGCTACAATAAACATATGCTAATGATAGATTAATTATACTTAATTAATTTGTCTCGTGGAATACTGATGGAATCTATAATTAGTTTTTTATTGGTATCCAAACATTCTCTCCGATATTCCTCCGACATTCAGATGTGATACCTGCTAGACTTTAGTCCCTCTATCCAAACACTCCCTTATTTGATTCCTTTCTCAACAACGAAACCACAACTGCCAACAAAAGTCCTATGCATGATGTAAGATTGCAAGCATACATACGTACTGTCATGCTATGACAATATTTATTCTACTTTT
Source organism: Chrysopogon serrulatus (assembly GCA_015844335.1). Lineage (NCBI taxonomy): Eukaryota > Viridiplantae > Streptophyta > Magnoliopsida > Poales > Poaceae > Chrysopogon > Chrysopogon serrulatus. The sequence continues at coordinate 74,152 of JADLZL010002220.1, forward strand.
AAAAATTCATGATTTAGGGATCTTTTGAAACATAGAAATTACAAGAGTCCATTCATTTTCATAGAAATAAAGTCAGGAACTAGAATTTTTTCTGCAATCCAAAAGGGGCCTTAAAAGCCCTTCATTAGTTTTCCAGATGTGGATTATGTTTTCACAAGGGTAAAATGTACCATGAGCCCTTTTCATGATTCTCAGTTTGTTTTTCAAACTAAAAAAGATACTCCCTAATCTACTGCTAATTTGTGGATTATGTTTTCACAAGGGTAAAATGTACCCTGAGCCCTTTTCATGATTCTCAGTTTGGTTTTCAAACTAAAAAAAGATACTCTCTAATCTACTGCTAATTCTCATCTCGATCACTGAACTAAAAATGTGACCATCTAGGTTCCTAATTTACTATTGCGATCGACTAAAAGTCTAAAACTCGCAACACCACCGACAATTGTAAGTGGTCCTCACTCTTTCAGCCCACATCTCTTTGTTTGTTTCTATCATCGTTAAAACATGTCTCTAGAGTGTAGACATAGACAAAGCTGAAAGTGGACCAATGGGACACAGAGTAGGGAGTGGATAGGGAGCAGAGGGAGATGCTTTCTCTGCGAATTTCACTTGGGTTCATCCATGCTAACACAAGTAACAATGGCGTAGCATATAGAGGTGATGTGGTCTGATTTAGACCTTTGCACGGACACAAAATTAGTTGAAGAACCTACATTCTAACTCGTTAGTTAGTTGAAGGACCTAGGTGAACATCTATAGTAGATCGAGGATCTAATTGATCACTTTTTTAGTTCAAGGACCCATGTAAAAATCCATGAAAAGTTTAAATCCCATGGTATATTTTACTCTTTTCACAATTGCTTTTGTTGCTACCAAATCAACAAGGATGATTTTATTCTTACATTTAAAAGAACATTGCCAATGTTATTTATGGGAGGGGGTGTTAATATTCCATGGTAAGCTCCATAGATGTCGGGGAGGGGTGGGTGATGCATGAAAAAAGAATGAAAGTGAAAAATGAAAAATATTTTTTTGTTAAATACATTAGACTTTGTTACCCACGGCAACAAAAACTCCGGTGCGAGGGAAGGCAACAACAGTGAGGTAAACAGCAGACTAAACAGTGGATCAAGGGGACACGTGGGCAGGCCAGCCGCTGGTCGTGATGTTTCGGCATTCTAACAAGAAATGCTTAGGAAATGCACTATAGGAACCAAACCCATAAACATGAAAACTACAGTTGTTTTTTATGTTTTGAACTTTTTTGATGACTTCCCAATATAGACTAAAAATTCTAACCGATGAACATGTCTTTATTTCTTTTAACAGGCCTGCTCACAGTGCTACATCACACAAAAGACCAATGCCTAGTTCACATTAGAGCCTGCTTGGTTTTTACGACCGCAACATGGCATGCATGCCACCATGTTAATTATGCTATAATTTTTTAGCTGTTTGGTTCGTTGTTACGACTATGACTTGTCGTATTTTCTTAAATTCTGTCCCACACATCTAGACTTGTTTTCTTATCAAACCTTGCCACGAGTTATGACAATGTTATTAATATAATTAGCGCTTGTTTTTAGGCTTTATCAAATTGCTTTAGGAAACACAAGAACTGAACCCTTAACACTACTGCAGGACAGGGCTTTAGCCTCGGGCCGTAAGGGCCTTTAGTCCCGGCTCCGGAGCTGGGACTAAGGATTCGGGACTAAATGTCCCCCTTTAGTCCCGGTTCCGGCGCCCCGGACTAAATCCCGGTTGGTAACACCAATCGGGACTAAAAGGTGCGCCAGTCGTGCAACTGGCCGCCACATTTTTGGGCCCGGTTGGTGTTACCAACCCGGCTAAAAGTGTTTTTTCTTTTTTACTTTTCTTTTCTTTTAATTTCTCATTTAGGGTTTACAATTACATTATTATTTTCGAATGCGTATTGTTCGCTGCTAGTTTATGTATACGCGCACCTATAATTTAGAGCATTATATATAAATATACTATAAAACACTATATATTATTGTTGACGGCCACTATTGTATTAATTCAACCGTCAACTAGCCATGAAAAGGATGCAAATCTGATCACCAAAGTAGACATAGGGTTTACACTGACCGAATTCCACGAGTTTTGGTGTTTCACTATTTATGCAAAGCGAAAAAAAGGAAAAGGCGCAAACATACAAGCTTACCGGAACAAGGAAACGGAAAACGGACTCCACGGCTACACAGGAAGATTCCAGAAAAGACGAGAAGGCACCACGCCGAGCCGGGGGCCCGGAGGCCACCAGGTGGGACCGGCCGGTCCCACCCCAGACCGGCCGGTCTGGCCTGGGCTACTCAATGCAGGCTTGGATTCCAGAGCCATCAAGAGCTTGGATTTGGTATAGTTCTACCTCCTCTCGCCTTTGTTCTCTTTCATTGTATAGTTATATAATTGCTACAATTGAATTGATGAATTCTCATTTACTTATATTCATAGTTATTATGTTCCTTGTCTATTGTGGTTATATGCTTAGTATAGATAGATTAACATTATGTTTATCCATAGGTTCGTATAGCACTCATCTAATTGATCGTTGGGTGAGTGATAAACATTGTGTAAGCGTGGTGCTTATACGTTGTTTATCTGCGAATGCACCCTATAGGCCGGGTTTGGTAGATCGCGGGTGTGACATTCCTGTTGAGTCCTATGTAATCCGAACCCCGTTTATAGGCACAGTAGGGCTTGTATATGACGGAAGGGCGTGCTATGTTCTCAAACTTCCCTAGTATGTCCACTATGAATAAATGTAATGCTAACCTTAGCCATGACTACTAGGTGTATTGCACTAACCATAATAAACATTGACATGTAGCTAGGAATAACCGGGGAATATCTCTTGATGTTCTACTAGCAACCCTAATGATATAGCTAGGAGTCTCTATCTGTTTATGCCGATGATTATATACTTATCTTATCTATTATCTTGTGACTTACCCCCTGCATTGAGTAGCGAGGACATGGTTATGCCTATTCGTTACACTCTAGGTCAACACACTACCTTTACATAAGCCATACAGACCTTCCTTTGGGAAAATATAAATGACAACCCGTAATACTCGGGTAAAATGCTAGAATGGTATTTGATCCAGGCGCTTACGGATACATTTCTATATTCTAAATGGTGGCATGATTTAATACCATACCTCTTGGTGTTATCTTTGGGGATGACAACTTGGCATTCTAGTGGCGGTGCGCTACTCTAGCATTCTTAACGCCGTTATTAGAGATAACATTAAAAGGTGTCAACAAGCATTTTTGGCGCCATTGCCAGGGAAGGCAATTGGCAATTAAAAAGGATAGCAATAGACCTAACAAACTAATGAGATAGAGGAAACCATAGACCCCTACTCAATGCAGGCTTACCATTGTGTTTTTGTCTTTGTGAAATCTTATGCAGTGGTAATGAATGAGTGGTTTTGATTCCGCCGGATAACTACGTTGAAAATCCAGAGAAACTCTTTTCGAAGAAGGAAATTCCAAAGAATCGAGGGATATCTTTGAATCTCCATCAAAGACACCCACCGGCCGAGGTTCGTTCTTTGGAGGAGCAAGCTCCTATAAGAGAAGAAGAAGAGCAACAAGAAGGCAACTTAGCACCCGGTCTTTGAGGAAATGGTCGATAAGTCACCTGCGTGAGTTCTCTCGCTCCGAACACCAACAACATTCAGACTGGACCTAATGCAGAAGTTGGGGAGAATGGATTTGAGCTCAAGCCAGCTCTTATCACCATGGTGCAAGCCAATCTGTTCGTGGGAAAGCACATGAAGATGCAAGTGCTCATCTCCAACACTTCCCGGAGATTTGTAGCACTTTCAAGCCGGAAGGATGTGCCAAAGGATACCGTCGGTGCTACGCCGTTTCCCATTCTCACTATTGGGAAAGGCAAAGCAGTGGTTCTACGCCAATAAAGACAACCATACAACTTGGGACAAGTGCTCCACAGCTTTTCTAGCAAGATTCTTTCCTATGGGCAAGACGAGTGCCCTAAGAGGGAAAATCTCGAGTTTCCAAAGAACAACATGATGAGTCAGTCGCTGAGGCATGGGAACGCTTTCAAGATTACATATTAGAATGTCCTCATCATGGGATGGAGAATTGGCTCCTGATGCAAACTTTCTATCATGGGCTTACCAACAGCACCCGTAACAATGTTGATGCTGCTGCTGGAGGTGCATTTATGTCACTAACCATACCACAAGCTACTGCTCTTATGGAGAAGATGGCCTCCAATCAAGATTGGAATGATGAGCGCCAAACCACCCGCAAGAGGAGTGGAGGGATGCACCAGCTCAAAGAGGTAGACATGCTGTCTGCCAAGATAGATCTGCTCATGAAGAAGCTGGAAGACAAGACAAGGCAAAGACAAGATGTCATGCGTATTAATGATGCATGCATGACTTGTGAAGTGTGTGACAATATGGGACACTCAGGCAACAGCTGTCCTGAGACCCGTGAGGACGTGAACTTCATCAACAACAACAACAACAACAACTATCGTCCTCAAAATCAAGGATGGAACCAGCAAAGGCCTAACTACCAAGGTAACTTCTAAGGTAACTTTCAAGGCACTAATTACAATAACTATGCTCAATTGCCTTTGAGAGAAGTGATCTCCAACCAAAATAAAATTGTGGAGACTATCTAGAAAGGTAGCATCCAATGATAAAATGCTAGAAAACATAAACATCAAAATGGATAGCTTTACCTCTGCTGTTAAGAACCAACTTAGCTTCAATAAAATGATAGAACAACAATTAGCTCAGCTGGCGGCCGCTGTTCCACCGACCAACGAAGGTAAGATTCCAGGGCAACCTCTAGAGCCTGAGATCGCGAACCTTGTTGATGTGTATGCAGGTTACTATGTTAAAGCATCATCAGGATAGAAGGATGACTCCATGCCACCCAAGAGAGGAGATCCAGGGAGACCTGTGATCCTCATCTCTATTGGGCAGCATGACTTCCCTGAAGTTGTCTGCGATCTAGGCGCCAGTGTCAACATCATGCCTAAGGTAATCTTCGACCAAGTCTTTCCATGGGCATCTTTGTTATACACAGATATGTGTTTGCAGCTTGCAGACCAGACGATCAAGTACCCTAAGGGAATCTTAGATGACGTGTGCATACGGATCAGAAGATCATATGTCCCTGTAGACTTTGTAGTCCTGGATACCGGCAGAGACCCCAAGAGTCCAATAATTCTTGGCCGACCATTCCTGAGTACTGCGAAGGCTGTCATCTACACGGACAGTACCAAAATTTGCTTCACCATCAAGGGCAATAAAGAGAAGTTCAGTTTCAAGAATAAGACCCTTGAAGTTTCTATAGATCCAAGAGGAGCTTACTTCCCAGTCAAGCCAACAAACGAAGGAACCAAGAGTAATTAAAATGTGAAGAGAAAGAACAGGAACAGAAGACAAGTAAGAAAGCAAGTCCAAGTAGTCAAGGCTGTTGAGTACAAGCATGACCACCTCTTAGCTTCACCATTCTTAACCAAGAGAGAGGATCCAGGCACGCCAGCCATTGATTGCACCATTGGGCGTGCTCATTCTACAACGCTTCTCGCGATACCGGATCATTTGTCAACATAATGTCTAAAAAGGTATATGATTTATTATTCGATACACCTCTATACCCTACCTATATGCAGCTGCAGCTGGCGGACAATACGACGAGATTTCCAGAGGGAGTAGCAAGAGACATCATGGTCAAGATCCAGGACCATTACGTCCCGACCGACTTTATGATACTGGACATGGGGAAGAAGACGAGACGCCGATCATACTTGGAAGGCCGTTCCTCAGCACCACCAACGCGATCATCTACAATGGATCAGGCCAAGTCCACTTCCAATTTCCAGGAGAGAAGGTACGCTGTTATTTTAAAGATTATAACTCTCATGGATTAGCAGCTTTTACTCAGTCCAAGAGGAGACATCAGCGCCGGAGGAATCGCTCTCAAAAGAGCAATGTTGAGGAGGAGAAAATCAAGGAAGAACCTACAGCACCAAAGGCACAACCTACAAAGGTATGGAAAGAAAAGATAACCTCCTCAACTGAGTCATCGTCACCAGGAGGTCCAATATCAGGGTCCCCATCTTCGGGATCCGATGAAGCACCCCAGGAATGAAGAAGACGAGAAGTCTTGTCCGGAGGACTTTAAACTCCGAACCCTTGCCATAAGGTAACAATGGTAGTTATCCATTTACTTTCTTGCACTTTTAATTCATAGTTAGTTTTTGTCATGTTTATAGAAAACCACAAAAACATTTGAAGAAACATCAAAGCCCCATGTGACATGCCTACAGCGCAAGCTAAAGGAGTGTTCACCGTGGTGGCATAAAAAAAATTATTAGAATACATATTTCAATTTTGTTTGATAAAAAACCCAAAAATAATCATTGAGCATCCTGTCGCATTGAATGTACTGTAATAACCTTTGGAAACCTCTCACAATAACCAACCCACGAACGGCTAACCACTAACTGTTTATCCTAACCCGTTCCACGAGTTTTGGTGTTTTGTGAGATGTTTTTGTCGCAGATGACTCGGAGAGCTAGTTCACCTAAGAATCATCATCACTGAAGTACATCTTCTTGCACACGCCTAACCACCGTGTGAAGGAAGCAACTTCTTGTCGGATGAGATGAAGGTTCTTGGCTACACCGGCTCTTACAAGCGTGAGCTCCATCGAGAGGACTGCTCAGCTTCAATGCTCAACCGCAACAACAACCAGCTTAGGGGAAGGCATCCCCTAGGTACCCAGGTAAGTATACCTACGCGATTATCGAGTCAGTCATAAAAATTTAAAATACCAAAAATATGTGAGCATATGAAGGTTCACCATAGTATCTAAGAAAAAAATTAAAAATACCAAAAATATGTGGGCACATGAAGGTCCATGCTTTTTAAGAGTCCTTAGGGTCTTTTGAGTTTTATAATTTGAGTCTTTGAAAAATAAAGAATCAAATAAAAATGTTTGTCTGTCTAGAGTCATTAAAAAGGAAGCTCTTGAATGATTGAATTGAAATGAAGATAAGCTGCTCTGTTACAACACCTCTGAAATGCCTAGAGTTTAGACAAAGGATTTTTCAAGTTTTAGCTACAACTGTTTTGACATGAGAATTTGCTCTGAGCCTGAAACTTATGGGTTGCATATGCTTGAACTAAGTCTAGGTACCTGATTGATAAGATTGAGAAAATCTGAGCTGCTATCTATCTTGTTCTAAATGACACTAAAGTTCTGAAGATTTATCTTTTAAAAAATACAAAAACATGATGAGTTCCTATATGACAAAGCTTACATTCCCACCAGAGCTAACATGATAAGATAGGCTAGTTAAACTTCCACATAAATCTTTGCTTGTCTTGCATTGAGTTTTGTCAACCTTTGTGACCCTGGTGAGAAATTTGTCATACCCTTGAAACAAGATCCACCTCCATATGCACTACTCTACACTAGAGTAGGCGCAATAACATTCCATTCCACCTACATCCATTCCAAAAATATTTTCCTCCTACACTGGGAGAGAATACCAAAAATATTCCATTAGGTTAGCCACCCAATAAATGCTCCATGATTCTGTGTTATCTCTCTAAATCCATCAATGTCGGAAGGAGTGCTATGAGCTATGCAAAAAGATATTTGAAAAAAAAAAAAGAAGAAGAAGAAAGATGGACAAGGGTCCCCAATACAAAACAATGGGTACTAGATACCCAACTCCACGAAAAAAAAAAAAGAGAGAAAGAAAAGAAGAAAGAAAAAGATAGCTCATAACCTCTCGGGTCGGGTCTTAAAGGAGAGAGAAGCATTCAAGGAGCTAAGTAGAGTTAGGTTCCACCATATATCCGCTATATCCATCCACCTATATATCTTGATTCGATTTGCATGACTCGTTTCTCCATGGATCCATTGTTTGACCTAACAACATATGCATTGCAAGTTTGCTCTTTCAGTTTTCTCCTTACCTATGAGCTCCACAAAAGCTTTAGTTATAGGATGAAGAGAAAGGCAATCATCATCACTGCCTTGGTGAGAATCCACAAATATCACATACATTGAGAGACTTGAGAGTGTCATATATGGAAAAGCTCTGAGTTTTATTTGAAAACCTCTAAAAACTCTAGAATGATAGTTGATCAAAGAACTTGAGACATAGTGCTTAGATGGGATCTTTCTGTCTGTCAAGTGCTTAAGACCTGTAACACCCATGTTTTTGCATCATTTTAAAAATCACTAAAAATTTGAACTTTTTATAATTTACAACAAATTAAAAGTTGATTAGTTTATTTTCTGCAAAACCGTATTTAAAAACCTTTTTCACAACCTTTGCATTAAAATTCACCATATGCATTTTAATCAGGTGCTTGTGTGAATGATTGTTTGCCGTGTTTGCCGTGATTGTTTGAATGTTTTCTTGCGTGTTTGCTTGCTCTCTAGAATTTATTTTGGCACCATAATATTTCTCCTTGATCTCTTTCAATTCCCTTGTCATCCCATCCAGTTAACTCTCCAAATAAATCCCTTGATCAATTCCTTGGAAAAACCACCCTTGATCTTCCCTTGAATATTTCCCTTGAACTCTATTCTTGACCCCTCTCCTGAATTCCCCATCATGATCCTTGAATCCAACCCCTTCCATTAGTGCCTAGTTTAATTTCTAGGAAATAATTAAAGGATTCCTAATGGACAAATTATCGCGGGCTCAATCTCTCCCGCTCTTCCTTACTGGCCCAGCCAGTAGCGCAAAGCCACTCCCCTTCTCTCCTTCTTCCCGAGCGGGCCTCCACCGGCCGAACCGCACAAGCCGCCCAGCCCGGCCTAGTAGCGGCAGCTATTTCTGCTGGCCTTCCTCCACTCCTCTCCTTTCCCCTCTCACCGACAAGTGGGGCCACCTTGTCATCATCGTCTTCTACCTCCATCCGTCGACGCAAATACCGCGTCACCGGGTACACACTGTGCCGAACCGCCTCAGTGCGTTGTCGTCGAGCGCCGCCACCATGGCCGCCCAAAATATCTGGGTGAACCGCCCTACTGTGTGCCGCTCTTATCTCCTCCGCGAGACCCGTCGTCCAGCTCGGCTCGCCCTTATCTCCATTGCCAGCGAGCTCCAACGGTCACCGGAGATATTTCTCCGGCGAACCGCCTTACTGTGGCCGCCTCGCCGGCTATAAATAGCCCGGCATGGACACCGCGGAGCCTCGCCCCCTCAAGCTCGGACTCCAGCTTCTCTCCATCCTCCTCCCTCCCCATTCCGTTCCTCTGCTCCGCTTCGCCTGCGCCCGAGGTCGCCGCGCCGCCAGGAGGCAGCGCCTTTTGCGCACGCCTCCCCGCCGTCGTGCCGCTACCGGAGTCCCACCTCGCCGGAGGCCCGCGCCCCCTCTGCCCGTTGGAGCCGCCCGCCCCGCCGAAGGCCTTTGCCGCCTCGCCCGGCGAGGCCCCCCCGTGCGAGTCGGGAGCACGCCTGCCACACCTTCTTTGGGGCGAGCCACGCCGGGCCGGACGTCGCTGGCCGAGCTCCCTCCTGCTGCTCTCCACGCCTCTCTCTCCTCTCTCCTTTTCTTCCCTTCTCTCCCTTGCTCCTCTCCTTTGGTTACACGAGCGGAGACAGAGGCAGAGGAACACGGACGGCGCACTTAGAAAAGGGAGAATAGCGACATCCTGTGCAACCGGGGGAAACGCCACCCGCCGTGGGGCCCACGCGGCAAGCAGTACCTCCACCCACCTTCCCTTCTTTTTCTCTTCCCAAGACCCGGTCTACATGGAATATAGAGAAGGAGAGCTAGTTCATAGATCGGTGCACAAAGCCCCACCAACACAAGTCTTGGGACAGCCTTGACCACAGCGTGGACCCACGCGTCGGCCCAGCCAATAAATAAATGCGTGCGAAAGCGGTGTACGCAGGAGAGTGAAAATCCATTTTCCCTTATCCAGAAAATTCCCAGAAAATTCCTAAATAAACTAGGTACACCCCAGACCCTACTCAGCAATTTCCACCTCATTTCCATTATCCTAATTTTCAGAAATAATTCCAAAGTATATTCCAATTCCTTTATCCCAATTAAACTTTGGAAATTCATATCTTCTCCATTCCAACTTCGATTTCAGAAATTCCAACACCAAAACTCTCCTAAAATCATGCCCTAATTATCCATGTAATTGTTCCTAATTTTGGTGCCCATTTAAATTCTAGTGATAATTATTTGTTTCTCTTTCTTTTATAATTAGTGCTAACCCGTTTTAATTAACGTAAATGCCAACCGTAGTAACGAACGTACGTAGTCGCATATGTCCATATACATATAAACGCCCTACTTAGTATATAAATATGTGGATAAATGCAATAGATAATATATTTGCACTCAAGCAAATATATACGCGATAGAATATACATGTAGACCGGCGTAGATAAATAATATACATGATGATAGATATACTCGCACGCACCTCCCCTCTATATGCATAGACATATCTCGTATGTGTATATGAAAAGTATATACGTTCGGGAACATGCCGATGTATGGCTAACTCCGTACCACCATAGTTAACCCCAGTATTAACCCTCGCCGTAGTAGTAGCTAACCACAGTATACGCACACACACATACATGGTAAGTCCTGTATATACAATTATATATATACTCGGGCATATACCTATGTATGGCTAACCTTACCCTCCACTCCTTCACCATAACCTAAACCTAGGCGCATACTTATGCATGTGCGTATGCGTCACTAACCTAACCCTAGGCATATATGTAAACACATACATGCCATTAACCTCAGCCACCACCTATCTATAGCTAGTCTAAACCCTACGTATGAGTATATAAGTACGTATGCCGGTACCTAACCACCTAGACCCTATCTCCACGTAAACCCGCCCAGCTAACCCCGCCAAACCCCAGTGGATCTATGGAAGTAGGCCAAGCTGTCTATGATGACTTGGTCAAGCTTTATCTTTTCAGGTTCACATAATAGTGAAAGATAATAATATGGTCTGGTTTTCCATAGATAACCACACCACGCTAACCCAGCCCGTAGGAGCCATCTTGTTGGATAGATAATCTTTATCTACCTCTTACTTCAAGTTCACATAGTAATGATAGAATTAGAATAAACCCTTCCATCACCTACAACCAACCCCGTTAGGATCCCTCTTCTTGTTTTGGTTTAATTATGCTTGTTGTGTATGCACTGTTTGGTTTTGCTCCTTTGTTTGTCAAGCAATAGATCACGTAGACTAGAAGATGTACAAGGACCCGATGGATCCCTGAAGCATGGTGATGTCAAGACTCTGAAGGATTACTACTACACCAAGACGAAGGACCGCTACATCAAGACACAGGAGACAGAAGCGAAGGAATCAAGACCCTTGGATATACTCGTCAGCGAGCGGAGGCAAGTCCTAATTTCCACCTTCCTACCATCCTTCTATCCTACTTATATAACGACCCTTTGATAAAGATCATATAAATATTTATGATGAGATAATGCGATAAGTGATAATGAGCTAATGTGATAATGTGATAATGAGATAATTTGATAAAGTGATGATACATGCTATGACTTGGAACGGGTAGGGGTAATCTAGGTGTAGATTACTTGGCGGATATGTCTGCGAAGAATATCCTGTTGGAGATACCTGTTTTAGTCACCCCTAAGGACCGGTTCATAGTCTCTTATTCATCCCTGTGTGATATTTCGTACAGCCACATGCCTATATGGGTAATTTGGATCTCACACCCCGTTAGGTTGAAGTATGTTTCCACTTAGGGGCCGGTGTAGGCAAGCGGTAGAGCAGGAGAAGACATGGATCTTTGTGTGATCTTCCATGGCCTGGTTGGGCGTGGTTGCTATGTGATCCTCCACGTTAAGCCCTTGAGATTTTTTGGCCGTGTTCGAGCCCTTATATATTTTGAGAATTGAGACATGGTGTCTCCCTTGTGATATGTGATGTGTGTTTCCAACCCCTGAGCGCCGTAGTGGATTCATATGGATATCTAAGGTCGCGTACTATCGGGTACGAGTTCTCGTTAGACCTGTCTAAGCCATGACGATGGTGACGGACTACGTCTATCATGTGGGGAAATTTGTACAGCCTCTGCAGAGTTTACTTGAATCTATTCGAATAGCCACATCCTTGGAATAGGCAGATGCCGGGATGAGACGCTATGATTAGACTACAACAACAATGGATAATCTGGTAAGACGTATTAATGATTTGGTAACCATAACTTAATTCGGGAACTGGTGAGGATGGTGAATACCTTACCGGGGCCCAACCTATAATTATAACTACTACACATTTAACTTCCATCCACCCAAAGTTAGGGCTTCTTGCCGAAATGCGTATGTACTCAACCCCCCCCTCTCCCTATGTTTTTAGGCGGGGACGCTGCGGGGAGTATATCCGAGGATGAAGGCGATCGAGAGTATACACCAAGATGGACTACTTTGGAGCTACCCAAGGATAGGACACCTAGAAGATACATGAAGGCGAGCCACGCGACTTCACGAAAAAGCTACGCTCGGACTACACTTAGGACTATGATGTATGTGATATAAGAATACGCTAGGGTTTTGTCCGCACTCTAAGTTGCCTGTAGGAATAGAGCCATAATAGTATAGGACCGCTGTCTTAGAACTCGATATTCAATATAAGGCCGGTGGGCCAAGCTATGTAAACCGAACCATGTATCATGTTTTCCCATTAGCAATAAAAGTATGCTTTTTGATATCAATCTTGTGTACTTGTGCGTGTCGCCTCTTGATCCGAGGGACCGACATATGATGCTGATGGACCCTAAAAAATTAGGGGCCGACAAGACCCAAGAAAGAGCTAATAAGCCCCCACGGTCCAAGGTAATATGGGTAAGTTTGAAAGTCAGCTCGGTTATTGCGTAACTTGGAGGAGAATTTTTGCATTTTTGCGGTATATTTTGAGAGAGTTGCTCGAGATGGCTACGATGCTTAATGTACACATATATTCAATAACTTTTTTCTAAGTTTTTTCTTTGCTAAGGGACTAGCAAAGGTTAAGCTTGGGGGAGTTGTTGACGGCCACTATTGTTTTAATTCAACCGTCAACTAGCCACGAAAAGGATGCAAATGTGATCACCAAAGTAGACATAGGGTTTACACCGACCGAATTCCATGAGTTTTGGTGTTTCACTATTTATGCGGTGGCAGGAAAAGGCGTAAACATACAAGCTTATCGGAACAAGGAAACAGAAATCGGACTCTACGGCTACGGGAAGATTCGGAAGAGACGAGAAGGCACCACGCCGAGCCGGGGGGGCCGGAGGCCACCAGGTGGGACCGGCCGGTCCCACCCCAGACCGGCCGATGCGTCTGGCCTGGGCTCGGTCCGGCCCGGTTCGCCCGGTTCGCTCCACCGCCTTTGAGGATCGATCCGGCCGCCCGTCAATGTCGGTTTGATCCGATGGCTCACGATCATCGCCCAGGGCTATAAAAGGAGAGGCACCCCCCTGGGAGAGAGGAAGCCCCCATTCATTCATTCTCATTCAGAAGTCCAATCATCAGCCAGAAACCCTAATCAGAGCTCCTTAGTTAGGGCCTAGATAGCTAGATTAGAACTAGAGGGAGGCGAGCGCAGTCTTGGATTCTGGAGCCATCAAGAGCTTGGATTTGGTATAGTTCTACCTCCTCTCGTCTTTGTTCTCTTTCATTGTATAGTTATATGATTGCTATAATTGAATTGATGAATTCTCATTTACTTATATTCATAGTTATTATGTTCCTTGTCTATTGTGGTTATATGCTTAGTATAGCTAGATTAACATTATGTTTATCCATAGGTTCATATAGCACTCATCTAATTGATCGTTGGGTGAGTGATAAACATTGTGTAAGCGTGGTGCTTATACGTTGTTTATCTGCGAATGCGCCCTATAGGCCGGGTTTGGTAGATCGCGGGTGTGACATTTCTGTTGAGTTCTATATAATCCAAACCCCGTTTATAGGCACAGTAGGGCTTGTATACGACGGAAGGGCGTGCTATATTCTCAAACTTCCCTAGTATGTCCACTATGAATAAATGTAATGCTAACCTTAGCCATGACTACTAGGTGTATTGCACTAACCATAATAAACATTGACATGTAGCTAGGAATAACCCGGGAATATCTCTTGATGTTCTACTAGCAACTCTAATGATATAGCTAGGAGTCTCTATCTGTTTATCTTTGATGATTATATACTTATCTATTATCTTGTGACTTACCCCTGCATTGAGTAACGAGGACATGGTTATGCCTATTCGTTACACTCTAGGTCAACACACTACCTTTACATAAGCCATACAGACCTTTCTTTGGGAAAATATAAATGACAACCCGTAATACTCCGGGTAAAATGCTACAATGGTATTTGATCTGTGCGCTTGCGGATACATTTCTATATTTTAAATGGTGGCATGATTTAATACCACACCTCTTGGTGTTATCTTTGGGGATGACAACTTGGCATTCTAGTGGCGGTGCGCTACTCTAGCATTCTTAACGCCGTTATTAGAGATAACATTAAGAGGTGTCAACAATTATACATATGCATAGGTCCATAATATAATATTTACACACATGCATCACGGTTAAAATATTTACAACACAATTGTTCTCTGCCACTCAAATATCGTACAAATGTTCATCTTGGTTTGGTTTTATTGGTTCGTCAGGGTTGAAGTAGCACTCGGCGCCGGGCTTCAGGACATGGTCGTTAAGAAATCCTGTGATTGTCTCCTGAATTTCTTTTAGGCGGACCGTATCCAACGCTTGTTCCTTCAACCACGTCTCCTTTAATAGACATTAAAGAAAAAAGTATTAATTTACATAAGATTTATTAAACAAACAACAAATAAATGAAATGGACTTATTATATATACATGTTACATACTTTTAGGTGCTCTAGATTAGTTCTTTTGGCATAGACCGTCAGAAACTCACAAACATAGTAGCCACACAAATTGTTGCCTGGTAGCTGCCGTAGAACCCACTGAAGTAGGATAGGATTCGAAAGTGGCGCTTTCAAATCCGGACGGTGTTTCTGCACGAACCAAGCCTAAACCCTAGCAATAAAACGATCATTATTAATTAACTATTGCCGAGTTAAAGAGCAGAAATTAATATTTAGAGATCGAAGTTACCTTTGGATAATATCTATCATATCTTGGTAATCTTCCTGTGGTTTTCTCAATGAGTCATAGATTACCAAATGACTTTGTCAGAGATCAATCACAATCAGTATCCAATAAAAGCAGCATTTATGTATAGTCAACATATTTATATATCTTCATACTGATTTGATTAATTAGTTAAATAGAATATACACACGATAACAACACTCACTTAAAGTTATAGGGAAAGAGTATATATCTTGTCCTTTTGGTTGACCAAGAACCTCCGTAGATTTCTCTCCGTTTGAATTCTCTATAAAACATAGGGGGTCTTCGGGTCTTTGAATATGATATATGGATCAACAAATCCAATTTCCTTGTCGTTTCTAACTCGAGGTTCCTCATCATATCTCCGCATATGTATAGCGGGTTTCAGTAATTAGTTATACATATAGATGATATGTTCTGAGTGACATTATTAAAAGAAAAAATCACTTACGACGAAGCAACCGACTAAAGATTTTGTCAGGCGTCCATGTGGCATAGTTGGTGTAACTCATTAAATTGAACATAAATAATATCATCACCACAGAAGTAATGATAGTCTCTAATTCGAACGTAAATATAGTCATCCGCTTTTCTGCCACACGCTGCGATGTACCATTGGTTTAGCAAGTACATTTGCGTACCAAGTTTGCTGAGGGCCGTAGGGTTGTATAGACTTTTGCCATATACATATTCCTTCTGCCAATGATCAATTTCTAGAGCACTTTCAATTGGTGCCCCACTGAGCATTTGGGCCAAGTTAAGACCAGTTTCCGCAAAAAATTTATCAAGTTGATCATAACTCAAATCTTCAGGTATCTGGTCTAGCACGTCAATGTTTGAACTATATTCATTCCCAATTACTAGCGGGGACATTGATTGCTTTGATTGTTTCCCGAGCTGTGTGACACCCTTCCGTGCTCTTTTCTCTTTCTTCTTCTCTTCTTCTATAGATTTGCTGAGAGTGCGATCATAATCCGATAGTGATGATGATTCTTTATGAGCATCATGCCTCTTTTTTTGTTGAGCCTCAACCCTTTGCCGTAGATCTTCTGGCCGTAGTAAGAGGTATGGCTTCTCAGGGTTTCGCTTTGATTCCCTTTCAGCCTTTAGCTTTTTGAAGAAACTGTCCACTTCTGACTTTACCGAAGCATCTAGTTCTACGGCAGTCTTCTCATAGGACAACTTCTGAGGAATAATAGTTTGTTTCTTTTCTCGAGGCTTTTTCTTCTTCGGGGGGGTGGTGGTCGACGCATTTGATTTGGTGGCCGGCCTCTTCTTTAGGGGTGGGTCCACCGGTTTTGGTGCTAGAGCCACGCGTGGCGGAGGTGATGGGGCGGCCGGTAGGGGCGTTGGAGCCCGACGTGGAGGCGATGGGGCGGCCGGTGGTGGCGTTGGAGCCCGAGGTGGTGGCGTTGGAGCCCGAGGTGGCGGCGTTGGAGCCCGAGGGGATGCAGCCGTGTCTTGCAATGCCTCGTCATCACCCGCAACACTATGACATGTTGGTGACCACCTGTGAAACTAATGAGGTATATGAGTTAGTGAATAAAGTTAGTGAAACCAATGCAAAATAAAGTTAGTGAATAAATGTATCATCAACTTTCATCCGCACCTAGGGTTAGGTTCATGACGAGGAGGTGGTGGTAGATTACTAGGTGATGCCCCAAGAATAATGACGTAGCGCTTGCGCCAACAAATGAATGTCTTCTCTGCTTCTCCTAGAGTCTTCTCTCCATCACCTCCTTCTATCTCAAGCTGCACATTCTTTGAAACCCTCGACAACTCTATCCACCGAGACACTAGCATATCTAACTGGAATTATTGCCCCATGGCATCTTGGTGTCTTCGTAGGGTCAATAGGAGATACAACACCGATAGCCACCATGACTGTGGCAGTCCCCTGTGGAATGTGCAGCTCACATGTTATCAGAGATTCAGTGATGTCATCCACCGGAAAGCGCAGCCGCACGTCGTCTTGAATAGTTGGCATCTCCGTGGAAGCGTAACTGCTTTTCAACTGACTGGGGGGCTAATGTTGACTCGGCTCGATGCGGTTTGCCTTTGCATGGAACTTGCGCCATGCGCACTTGCCTTTTGATTTCCTCGTTCATTCTCTCTTCAAGCGCTTTCTCTCACTGTATTGCTTCACGTGCCGCTTCACGTGACTCCATAACCATTTCCTCCAACCTACGCATCCGCTGTCTCCTCGTCCTTCTTTCTCTGGCGGCTTCTATATGTCGGTCTGTCTTTAGGGAAGGCATGCTCCCACGACACCTCCCTATAGCCTCTTGTTCGCCCACCGTGTTCAGCACTCTCCAGGGCGTATGTCAGCTCATCCTTCTCTCTATTTGGCTGCCAGGCTCCACTTTCAACTAATCCTCGGGCATAAGCTGTTCTCTCTCCTACTCTCTAGAGCTTTTCGCCGTACACTATCTTTTTGGTCTCTGGGTCCAGGGTTCCCCCATGACCGAAGAACCAATACTTGGCGCGCTCAGGCCAGTGCATTGATTCTGGTTCGATCCCCTTGGCAAGAATATCCCGTTCCAGTCTTTGCCATTTAGGAATAGTAGTCATGTAGCCACCTGAACCCAAGTGATGGTGGTATTGCTTTTGTCTAGCATTTTCCTGATTCTTGATCATCCGTGCCTGACCCTGTTCTGAGTTCTTAAACTGTACGAACTCATCCCAAAAAGGCCTCAACTTGACGTAGGCCTTGGCGGTGAAATTCGGTGTCAGGTCATGCGCAATAAAAGTCTTGTACAATTTCTTCTTCGAAGCCTGAAATTGTTTGGCCATCTTCTGTATAGCCCAGATTTTAACCTTCTCCTTCAAAGCTTCATCCTGTGTATCGAGCGTGAAATATTGAAGGATATCTTGCCAAATCAGTTCTTTGTCACGATCTGAGACAAAACTAATATGTGGAGCGTCTTTCCTTTGTCTCTATTCTTGAGCACTGATCGGGATCCTGTCCCTTACAAGGTACCCACAGTGTGCAACAAATTTCTTTGAATTTGCCCCCAAGTACTTTGCCAGTATCCTCTTCGAATTCCGACAGAATGTACCGACCCTCTAACAGCTTCTTCGGGCCTCACACATTTCTACTCTTTCCAGAAGTTGTCGTCGATCCAGAGGGCTATACGTATGATTAATCACAAAGAAGTATAAATATATTTATACAAATGCCATTCATTTTAATTTCATGTATATACATATATAATAGATTAGAGATAGGCCTCATCGGGATTGTCTCGCACAAGTTCTTCATAATCGACAAAATCTTGACTCCCATCATCTATTTGTTCATTGTCATCACCTTGGACTTGGGGATTTTGATTGTCGCATTTGTTGATTATGTCCATCATTGCATCATCCATGTTATCATTCGGATCGGCCATTTACGCAAATATGTGTGAAAGATGTTAGAATTCAAT
The DNA here is from genome assembly GCA_015844335.1 of Chrysopogon serrulatus. NCBI lineage: Eukaryota > Viridiplantae > Streptophyta > Magnoliopsida > Poales > Poaceae > Chrysopogon > Chrysopogon serrulatus. Next base: position 92,796 of record JADLZL010002220.1, read on the forward strand.
TTGTCATGTAGCACCACAAGAAAAAGGAATATAAAACAATCTTTATACATGTCAACACATTGTGTTTAGGGTTAGGGTTTACATGCATGTGTGTGATCAAACACTTTGGGTTAAATGCATATATATGGGGGCAGAGGACATCTTGTGTGTGATCATTTACATCTTGCATATATATATGGAGGCAGTGGAAACATAAGTGAAATGCTATATTGCACATAAGGAAACATACACTTAGCGTTTACATACACTTAGTGGAAACATATATATGTCGGCAGTAGAAACATAAGGAAACATACACTTAGCGTATCCATACACTAAGTGTATGTTTTTTATTTTTAATAACCTATAATAAATTATTTTCTAACCTTATAATTTCAAACATAAATATAAAAAACAATTTGTATTTTGTTAATGCAAAAATATATTGTTCAATTAAAATATTTAAAACTAAAGGTTTTAGATAGGGAATTGGTTTTTGCAATATTCTAACGTTAATTTTCTAACCTTATAATTTCAAACATAAATATTTCAAACATTATAGGTTATTAAAAAGAAAAAACATACACTAGACAATAAAAGTCTTATACAATTAGCGTTTACATATATATGTCGGCTTAGGGTTTCGAATAGGATTAGCGTATCGGATCAAATTAGGGTTTTGAATTAGGGCGATGGGATCGGATTAGGGTTTCGCATCGTATTATGGATCGATATCAAGTTACTAAGTGCATATCCAAGACTAGAGTTTCACATCAGATTATCAAATTAGGGTTAGCGCTTTGTCGGGTTACTAAGTGCATATCCAAGATTAGGGTTTCACATCAGATTATCAATTTAGGGTTAGTGTGTCGTTATCGGTGTTATAGCTCGTGCCATTCATCGATATACAAATGCCATATCAGGTTAAACGCGCATTGTCGCCGACCGGCTCCTGCAGAAAGTTACTATCATCACGCTCGATGGCCGCCCATCACACACACACATATATACATACACAAATTGCACTCTCGGCTCGATGGCGGTGACACAACACATGAAATGCACAAAGACGGCCATCGCGTGTGGAGGTGCGACCGCCGCTTCACGCGGCACGAGAGAGATGCACGGCACGGCAGTAGCACACGGTCGATGGTCATCGGTCGACGGCACGGCACGGCAACGCAAGCAAGGTGGCACGGCAATAGGTACAAAGACGCTGCTGGCACAAAGACAGCACGCCGGGCGGCTCGGTTGGAGGCCGGCAAAGACGCTTCGGGCCCGGCGAGGAAAGGGCGGCCGCTTGAGGTCGGCCGGGTGGGAGGGGCCGGCCGCGCTTGGAGAGGGAGAGGGCCGGCCGCGCGTGGAGAGGGACGGCCGCGGGGTCGCCGGCCGGACGCCGGTGTGGGAGAGGGAGAGGGACGGGCGCGCGCTGGGTCAACGGCGAGGAGGCGGCGCCGCCTGTCGCGGGCTCGGGACGGCGGCCGGGAGGCGGCGCAGTCCCGCCCGCAGTGTGGAGGGCCGGGAGGGAGATGGCGCGCGCGGCCGGGGTCGACGCCGGTGTGGAGGAGGGGGCGGGCGGGCGGGCTCGAGGACGGCGGGGTCAACGGGGGCGAAGCGGCGTTGAGGAAGGCCCGGCGGCGGAGGCGGCTAGGGCTCGAGGGCGGCGGCGGCGGCGCAACGTCGATCTGTGGCTAGAGGAAGAAGTAGGGTGCACTGTGCGTTAAGTACTTGCCGGAACTTTTAGTCCCGGTTGGTAGGACGCACCGGGACTAAAACACCTTTACTCCCGGTTGGTGGCAAGGCTCGGGACTAAAGGTGCCACCTTTAATCCCGGTTGGCTTTTACGGTCCGGGACTAAAGGTACCTTTAGTCCCGGTTGGTGTTGCGACCCTGGACTAAACGTATCTTTAGTCCCGGTTGGTATTGAGGCCGGGACTAAAGGTTTTGCCCTACATCTCGATTTCTGTGCAGTTACCTTTTGTTTTTTCTTTTTAATAACCTATAATAAATATGTTAAACCTTGTTTATTGTCTAGTAAATTAAAGACTAGGTATAAATTTTTTAAAAAATAACAGTTACACTTCCTTTTGCCTAATTGCACAGTAGAAAATTTTTGAACATAAATTATTTTCTAATCTTATAATTTCAAACATAAATATAAAAAACAATTTGTATTTTGTTAATGCAAAAATATATTGTTCAATTAAAATATTTAAAACTAAAAAGGTTTTAGATAGGGAATTAGTTTTTGCAATATTCTAACGTTAATTTTTTGGTATATCATCCGTTGTAGGATAAATTTTTTTTTTTTCGTTGTAGGTTCAATTAAAATATCATCCGTTGTAGGTTCAATTAAAATATAATTTTTTTAGTACTCTAAATATGCGACATAGAACTTTATCATTAAATAGGATTTTATTTATAGGATAAATTTTTTTGTTTTTCAGGTCTTAGATTGGTCTCAAATTTTTTCTTAGCGTCCACATGCTTCACAGAGATCGATGTAACCTTTCATCATAAAGGAATTTTATTTTAAACGATATAAAACAAGAAAATATGATACAAACATCTTAAATAATTAATAATTATCACACATCTAATCTCTACTACACACATTCTCAAAAAAAATCTCTAACACACACTATTTATTAAACATTACTAGAGATCAAGTGGGCACAGTGGTGAACTTTTTCTTGACGTAAGATCCTTGGTTATGATCATGCCGTAACCATGGAGTGTCCTCAGCATTTATCAGGATGCTTGGGTCTTTGAAGACATTGAAGGGTGAGATTCGGTCATCTCTTTCATAATCTTCTGAAATGTCTGACTTGTCCTCAATTTCCACAATGTTTCTTTTCGCTGAAAGAACTATGTGGCGTTTTGGCTCATTCGTTGATTTGTTGTTATTTTTTCCTCTCTTGGGTTTTGTAGACATGTCTTTCACATAGAACACCTGATTCACATCAGCAGCAAGAACGAATGGTTCACCTTTGTAACCAATATTATTGAGGTCCACTGTTGTCATTCCATAGTCTTTGTCGACTGTTACCCTGCCTTCGGTAATCTTCACCCATTGGCATCGGATCAAAGGGACTTTAAAATTAGGTGCGTAGTCTAGTTCCCAAATCTCCTCTATATGGCCATAATATGTTTGCCTGTTTCCATTCGGGTCTATGGCATCTACGCGAACATCACTGTCTTGGTTCGTACTTTTTTTATCTTGGCCTAGGGTGTAAAATGTAATTCTATTTATCTCATACCCTTTGTACGTGAGGATGTGCCACGATGGTTGTCTAGCCAACAAATATAGTTGCTCATCAATATTGTCATCACCCTGACATTCTTTTCGCAACCAATCGCTGAAAGTGTCCATGTCCTGATGCATAATCCAAGCTTCATTCTTCTTTAGAAACTGGGATCGTAGGAAGTCCTTGTGTTTCGTGACATACGGCTCCACCATGGATGAGTTTTAAAGAACTGTGTAGTGCGCTTTATTGAAATAATCATCCCCCGTACCGATATATGTTTTCTTTCCTAGTGTTCCCTTTCCACTCAGTCTTCCCTCGTGTCGCGATTCAGAAACACCAATTGGGTCAAGTTCAGGAATGAATTCAACACAGAACTCAATGACCTCCTCTGTCCCGTAGCCCTCTGCAATGCTTCCTTCTGGCCGAGCATGCTGGTGAACATATTTCTTCAGGACTCTCATAAACCTCTCGAAGGAAAACATATTATGTAGGAACACAGGACCAAGAATATTGATCTCCTTGACTAGATGAACTAGGAGGTGTGTCATGATATCAAAGAAGGATGGAGGGAACACTAACTCAAAGCTGACAAGACAATGAACCACATCATTCTGTAGAGCAGCTAGTTCTAGTGAATTGATTGCCTTCGGAGAAATTGCATTGAAAAATGCACATAGCTTCACAGTGGCCAGATGTACATGTGGAGGTAGAATTCCTCTTAAAGCAACTGGAAGCAATTGCGTCATAAGCACGTGGCAGTCATGCGACTTTAAGTTCAGAAATTTCTTCTCGGGCATATTTATTATATCCTTTATATTGGAGGAGAATCCAGATGAGACCTTGATGCTGCTTAAGCATTCAAACATGATTTCTTTCTCTTCATTGCTAAGAGTGTAGCTAGCGGGTCTTAAATAATGGCGTCCATCATCTGTCTTCTACGGATGCGGATTGTCTCGTTCTTCCATTATTTGCAAGTCTTGTCGTGCTTCAAATGAATCCTTAGGCTTCCCATACACACCCATGAATTCTAGAAGGTTCACACAAAGATTCTTTGTCAGGTGCATGATGTCGATCGCATTCCAAACCTCTAGGACTTGCCAATAGGGTAGCTCCCAAAATATTGACTTCTTCTTCCAAATGGGTGTGTGACCCCTTTGCATCTTTCGGGCGGTTGGCTACCCCTGTCCCTTACCGAAGACTACTTTCACATCCTTGACCATCTCAAATACATCTTCTCCAGTTACATTTGCGAGGCTTGCATCGGTGGTACGCCTTACCTTTAAAATGCTTACCTTTCTTTCTAACTGGGTGATTCATAGAAAGAAATCGACGATACCCAAGGTACATGACCTTTCTATATTTTTTTTCAAACATATACTATCAAGGTCATCAAAACGGTGTGTACATGCATTATATCCCTTGTTTGTCTGCCCTGAAAGATTACTTAGAGTAGGCCAATCATTGATTGTCACAAATAACAGTGCTCGCAGGTCGAAGTGTTCCTGTTTGTACTCATCCCACACACGAACACATGTTTGGCTCTATAAAAGTAGGAGTTCTTCAATTAATGGCCTTTTATAGACATCGATGTCATTGCCCGGTTGCCTCGGGCCTTGGATGAGCACCAGCATCATAATGAACTTCCGCTTCATGCATAACCATGGAGGAAGGTTATAGATACATAGAGTAACAGGCCAAGTGCTATGACTACTGCTCTGCTCACTAAAAGGATTCATACTGTCCGTACTTAAAGCGAACCTTAAGTTTCTTGCATCTTTTACAAACTCTGGAAATTCTCTGTCTATTGCTCTCCACTGAGACCCATCAGCAGGGTATCTCAACATGTTGTCTACCTTACGGTCTTCTTTGTGCCATCGCAACAACTTTGCATGGTCCTTGTTTTCGAAAAGATGCGTTTGACGGCGTGGTATTATAGGAGCATACCACATAACCTTTGAAGAGATTTTCTTCCTGGGACGTTCTTCTCCCTCAACATCGCCAGGGTCATCTCGCCTGATCTTATACCGTGATGCTTTACATACGGGGCATTCATCTAAATTCTCATAGTCCTTGCCACGGTACAGGATGCAATCGTTAGGACATGCATGTATCTTCTGGATTTCTAATCCCAAAGGACAGACGACCTATTTTGCTTGGTACGAAGTGACGGACAATTCATTAGACTTCGAAAGCATCTTTTTTTGGATCTTCAGTAATTGCCTAAATGCCTTATCGGATACACCATTCTGTGCCTTCCATTTTAACAACTCCAGTGTTGTACCAATTTTTTTGCCCATCTTGGGCGGATGGGTATAGTAATTTCTTGTGATCTTCTAACATGCGGTCAAACTTTGCCTTCTCTTTTTTACTTTCGCAATCTTTCTGTGCATCACGAATGACATCACCAAGAGCATCATCTTCAGCAGGTGTGCCTTCTGCACCTCTCTCTTTTTCAGCTTCTCCCATTGCTGCATCATCGAAGTCACCATATTGAGCAATAATGTCGTCAGGCTCCAATTGTTCTTCTTCACCTTCTTCCATCATTATCCCAGTTTCTCCATGCTTGGTCCAACAAATATAGTTTGGCATAAAACCAAACTTTAACAAATGTGAGTGAATACTTCTAGAGCTAGAATATTCTTTCAAATTCTGACACAAGGCACATGGGCAACATATGAATCCATCTCGCTTGTTTTTCTCGGCCACTCTTAAGAAATAATGTACACTATCAATGAATTCTTTGGAGCGGCGATCGGCATTGTACATCCAATGACGTGTCATTGTCTGCATTATATGGCATATTCCACAATTAAATAAAATATCCTAAAATATGATATGCATACTAGTATTATAAGTTTCTAATTTTTTATACAGAAATTAAAGTAACAAATAACCTAAAATTCTCTATTTCTAATTTTTCTAAACAAGCAAAATTAAAAAAAACACAAAAGTTCTATATTTTTCTAACTAATCATAAAATGTGGTATGCATACTAGTTATAATTAACTAATTAACCAGGTCACAAATTACAAATTAAAGTATTATAAGTTTCTAAATTTCTATATAGAAATTAAAGTAACAAATAACCTAAAATTCTCTATTTCTAATTTTTCTAAATAAGTAAAATTAAAAAAATACAAAAGTTCTCTATTTTTCTAACTAATCTTGAAATGTGGCATACATACTAGTTATAATTAACTAATTAACCTGGTCACAAATTGTAAATTAAAGTATTATAAGTTTCTAATTTTTTTCTAAACTAATTAAAATAAAAAACCCTAATATCACTATTTCTCTAACTAAACCATAAAATGTGCTAGACATAATAGTAATGAAAAGTTAATTTTTAGGGTACTAATTATAGTTGCTATCATTCAAATATTCAAACGATTAAGTGATTGGAGTTTAAAATAGCGTAGAATTCATAAAATAAAAAACAACATATATAACACTAGAAAATGACATATGCCGCTGCTAAATGTTGAGAAGATGAAGCTAGTGACTTCTTAACAAGTCGATGACGGCGTAGAAATGATGAAATGAATCAATAGCCGGAGATGAGAGCAAGAACAAGCAAGAACACATGAAGAAGACAGCAAAAGAGTGAAGCTTGAACTCGGCCAGGGAAAGAAGAAGAGTTCAAATATGGGGGAAGGACATTTAATCCCGGTTCCAATCACCAACCGGGACTAAAGTCCACCATTTAGTCCCGGCCAGTGAGACGGACCGGGACAAAACCTTTTAATCCCGGTTGGTGTTACCAACCGGGACTAAAGGGTTGGATTTAGTCCCGGTTGGTGACTGGAATCAGGACTAAAGGTCCCTTCTGCAGAACCCTGACACCACCGTTGGCGGGGGACTTTTAGTCCGGTTGGTGGGGACTTTTATTTTTGTCCCCACGACGCCGATGTGGCCGAGACTATTGTTCGTTTTGGCGAAGTGACCAAAAGCCTGTTCGTAGTAGTGTAAACACGGAAACTGTAGATGGTTTTCTTAAGTTTTTACCTTTTTATACATTTTACTGTTATGGGCTGAACATTTTTACCGATAACATGTCTTGTTCCCTTAACTGCTCTGCCCACAATGTTGCATCACGCAAAAAAATCAGTGTCTAGCTCACGGGGAAAGAAAAACAACTGTTTACGAATATCGAACCCGTAAACATGGAACTGTAGTTGTGTTTCTTAAGTTTTTTATTTACTTTTACCGTTATAGGCTGAAAATTCTTACGATGACACATCTTTTCCTCTTAACAGCCCCGCTCATGCAAAAAAGACTAGTGTCTAGCTCACGGGAAAAAATACCGTTGCCGTTGTGTTTCTTACGTTTTTTTTTAATTTCCCTTTTACAGTTATAGGCTAAAAATTCTTACGATAACACATCTTTTCCTCTTAACAGCACTGCTCATGCAAAAAAGACTAGCGTCTAGCTCATGGAAAAAAATACCGTTTGTTAAATACCTAGATCTTGTTTTTAGGCTTCATCATATTGTTTTAGGAAATGTACTGGGTTGTTTAAATCCTAAAACTAAAAAATTTAATGTGTCACATTAAACATTCCATATGATATTGAAAGGATATTCAGATAGTAATAAAAAAACTAATTACAAAACTATTGTACTATTGTAAGCGGGGAAAAGTTTGCATAAGTTTATGCTTTATCACACTATTTTAGGAAACGCACTAAAAACCGAACTCGTAAACCCGGAAACAATAGTTGGTTTCTTAAGTTTTGAACTTGTTATTGTTTACCATTATATGCTGCAAATTCTTACAATAACATGCACAAGCGGAAACCGTAGTTATTAATATAATTAGGTCTTGTTTTAGGCCTTTATCATCACTACTACAAAAAAGATTTTGCAAGGCACTTCAAAATTGGTCTCGGAGGCGGTTTTGTAAGAAAACCGCCTCGGTTAATCGATTCCAACCAAGGCAATGCCGTCGGCACAGCAACCGCCTCGGTTAATATATTAACCGAGGCGGTTGTCATAAAAAATCCGCATCGGTTAATTCCTATTAACCGAGGCGGTTGTTCCATTAAGACAAGCGCCTCCATTGATTAACCAAAGCGGTTATTATAAGAAAACCACCTCGGTTAATCGAGATTAACCGAGGCGGTTTTTATAATACAACCGCCTCGGTAAATACATTAATGGAGGCGGTTTTCTTAAAAAGACCGCCTCGGTTAATACTAGGCCCAGACAGTCCATCTCGGCCCATTAACAAGGCTCCTACTATATATTGCAACACCACCAAACCCTAACTCATCCTCTCCCCTCCCTCGGCCATCATAGCGGGCGCCTACGCCCGGGCTCCCCATGGCGCCCCCGAGCGGCGAGACTTCCTAAGACAACCACGGCAGCCAGGCAGCAGCGGCGTGGCAGCTTCGCTTAGGTGCGGCGGCCCCGCCGCCGGGGCGGTGTTGGATGCAGGCGCGCGGCCTCCCCTGCGCCCCCTCTCCTCTCCCCTTCCTCGACCGGCGGCGGCGCGGTGTTGGAGCGAGCGCGGCGGCCTCCTTTCGCGCGGCGCGGCGGCGGTGCTGCGGCCGGCGCGACCTCCCCTCCCTCCGTCGGCGTGCGGGAAGGCGGATCCGGCTTCACGACGGCGGGGAAGCGGATCTGGCTTCACGCAGCGAGGGCGTGCAGCGGTGGGCGCCTCTCTCTCCCATAGCTTCTCCGGTGGCCCTCTCTCCATCGACTTGCTTTTTTTTTTTTTTTTTCGGCGGCGAGGAGCACCGGCGCTAGGTGCCGCGGATCCCGGCCGGTGGATGAATCCGGTGGCGGTGCTCAGATCCGGTGGCCGGTGCCGGGGTCCCATGGCGGAAGCGGCGTTGGAGGCCTCCCGGCGCGGTGGAGGCGGCCCAGATCCGCTTCGGATGGGCTCGGGATGGGGCGGATGGGCTCGGGCGGATCTTTTTTTTTGTTTTTTTTATTTGATTAACCGAGGCGGTTTTTATAAGAAAACCGCCTCGGTAAATCTTTTAACCGAGGCGGTTTTCTAACCGCCTCGGTTAAGGCCACGATTAACCGTGACCTTATCTTCGAGGCGGTTAGAAAAACCGCCTCGGTTAACCAAAAATAACCGCCTCGGTTAAGTTTTCTGTAGTAGTGCATCTTATTCTAGGAAAAACACTAAGGAAGAAACCTGCAAAAGCCGAAACTGTAGTTATCTTTTCTTAATTTTATTTTTTATGACTTACAGTAACATGGATTTTTCTCCTAAAAGTGCCACTCACGGTGTTTTTTTTTGCTGAAGTCATAGCTTTTTCCATGACTTATACCATTGCAATTAGCTTACCATGATTTCCTCAAGGTAGTGCCACTCACGGTGTTTCATCATGCAAAAAAGACCGGTGTCTAGCTCACACGCAAACCAAGAAGATATTTGCGACTAATATAATTAAAGTTTGTTGTAGGCTTTTATGACACTGTTTTAGGAAACGCACTAAGAACTGAATCCATAAACATGGAAACCGCAGTTGTTTTCTCAAGTTTTTATGCTTTCTGAGATTTACCGTTATAGGCTAAAAAGTCCTGTTATGGGTGTTTCATGATAAAAATAAACAGTGCCTAGCTCACAAAAAAAAAAAACACTCGTGACCACATGATAATAGTTTTGTTCGTTTTTATATTACTGTTGACTGTCGTTATCGTACAAATCTAACCGTCAACTAGCCATAGAAAAAGATGCAATTACGATCACCAAAGTAGATATAGGGTTTGCACTGACAGAATTCCACGAGTTTTGGTGTTTCACTGTTTCTGCAGGTGCAAAATGGAAAAGATGCAATCCCATAAGCTTATCGGAATGTAGAACGGGAAATCGGACACCATGGCAACGCAGGAACATTCTAGAAGAGACCAGAAGACACCACACCGAAGCGGAGGGCTAGCGACCACCAGGGGGGCCGATCGGTCCCACCCCAGACCGGCCGGTCTGGGCCCTGGCCCAATCGGGGCCCGCTTCGCCCAGGTTGCTCCACCGCTTTAGGGTTTCAATCTCAGCCGTCCGCCAATGTCGGTTTGATCCGATGGCTCACGATCATCGCCCAGGGCTATAAAAGAATGGCAGGACCCCCAGGAGGGAGGCACATTTATTCATTTCTCATTCGAAGTCCGATCATTAGCCAGAAACCCTAATCAGAGCTTTTTAGCTAGGGCCTAGATAGCTAGTTAGAACTAGAGGGAGGCAAACGAAGGCTTGGATTTGGTATAGTTCTTACCTCCTCTCACCTTTGTTCTCTATCATTATATAGTTATATGATTACTACAATTGAATTGATGAATACTTATCTACTTATATTCATAGTTATATTGTTTTTTGTCTATTGTGGTTATATGCTTAGTTTAGCTAGATTAACATTATACTTATTTATAGGTTCGTATAGCGCTCATCTAATTAATTGTTGGGTGAGTGGTGAACATTGTGTAAGTGTGGTGCTTATACGTTGTTTATCTGCGAATGCACCCTATAGGTCGGGCTTGGTAGATTGCGGGTGTGACAATCCTGTTGAACCCTATGTATTCCAAACCCCGTTTATAGGCACAGTAGGATTTTTTGTACGAAGGAAGGGCGTGCTATGTTCTCAAACTTCCCTAGTATGTCCACTATAAATAGATGTAATGCTAACCTTAGCTATGACTACTAAGTGTATTGCACTAACCATAATATGTATTGACATGTAGTTAGGAATAACATAGGAATATCTCTTGATGTTCTGCTAGTAACCCTAATGATATAGGTAGGAGTCTCTATCTGTTTATGCTGATGATTTATACTTATCTTTATCATTTATCTTATGATTTACCCATGCATTGAGTAGCGAGGGCATGATTATACCTATCCATTACACTCTAGGTTATCACGCTATCTTACACGTATGTCCTGTAGACCTTCGTTTGGGAAAATATAAATGACAACCTGGTAATACTCCGAGTAAAATGTTATAATCGTATTTGATCTGTGTACTTGCGGATACTATTTCTATATTCTAAATGGTGGTATGATTTAATACCACACCCCTTGGTGTTATTCTTTGGGGAATGACACCTTGACGTTCTAGTAGCGATGCTATGCCCACACGTATTTTTAACACCGTTGCTAGATATAACATTAAGAGGTATCAATAATTACCAACCAGGTTTATCAGTCGTTCTCAATTCTAATACTTCCTCTCGTATTAAAGGAATGATTTCTATAAACTGTGTCAATTAATTTTTTAATTTTGATTAACTTTATAGAAAAGAGTAACAATATTTATGACATAAATTAAACATATACAAATATATTTTATTATAAATCTAATAATACTAATTAAATAATATAAATCTTAATTTTTAAAAATTTCGATCAAAATTTAAAAGACGGAGGGGGTATTTTCATTTCGTCTCGTTCAACAACAGTATTGTACTCCTCCTAGATGCCACGCATAGGGTGGTGTGGGCCAGTGGACGTGGGTAGACAGGCAGGAAATCGTCAATCGACGTCGCTTGCGGCAGACGATAATCCACGACGACCTACAGATATGCTCCTCCTGCCTAATTAAAAGCTCCCCCTGTCCGTCCCCTTTCAAATCACGAAACGCACATAAAAGTAATAATGATTATGTAATATTATTAAAAATAAATGCTCCTAAATAAATAATTACTAAATATAGCACAGTAAAAAAGGAAACCAAACGACGATGAATGAAATAATAAAGTAGTAGGAGTAGAAATGGGAATTGGAAAGGCGGAAACGGAAGGCAACGAACACCTTCCAAACCAGGCGCAGGCGGCCCTCTCCTCTCCGCTCTCCCTTCTCCGGCTTCTTCTTCTTCTTCTTCTATAAAAGCAGCCCTTCGTCTCCGGCCCTTGAACTCGAACAGCAAGGGCGAATAGTCTAGTCCAGTTCCCTCCCGAGATTCCCCTTTTCATAGCTCACCATCTCGTCGTCTTTCTATTCTGAGTTCTGCTGTTTTTTTATTTCCTATTTCCTATTGCTATACTGCGTATTTTTATTTGCTTCTCGGTCTATTCTAGCTCCATCCGACGATTGTTTGTGGTGTTCTGCAGATAGATCTCATGGTTGCTTTTGCTTCTTTCTTGCGTTTCTTGGCCGTGTTCTGGCCTGGTCTTGTCTGACCAAATAGCTAGGCAGATGCTTGGATTTGAAGCGGAGCTCCTATCATTCCAATGAAGGGCCCTTTCAGAAGGGTGGTTCCGCTGCTCGTTCATGGTTCCCACTATCCTATCTCATCTTGTATGTGTGTCTGTCGGTATTCGAGACAAGGAGAGGAGAGTCTCATGGTGGTCTTTGAGATAGGCTTGTGGTTTGCATGACCGAGGAGCTGCACCGTCCCCTTGCTGGCCGCTCTTTGGATTGAAGGGAGCTCTGCATCCTGATCCATCCCCTTGTTCATTCGCTTTGCTTGTTTGCATCTTATCCTTTCTATGATCTGAGCTAATAGATCTGAGGCTCATGGCTCATGTTTGTCTACGGACTCTTCCCTCCTGTTTCTCCAAGATTGATGAGTAAGCCGCCGGCCGGCCGTGCTTATCCGTGCTGGAGGTGAACGAAGCAGGTTGCTGCTGCTGCCCTCATGCTGCTGCCCTGGTGGTATCGGTACCCGTACTTGCGACGCTTTATTCCTATCTTTGCTGGTGAGGTGTTATGTCAGTTCAGTACAGTAGTTTATGTCACACTCGTTTAATTGTTGTCATGCTACTTCTATTATATTCTTCGGTTTCCTATTCGTACCGGCGGCGTGTGCATTTTGCGCTCCTGGATCTTGCTCTGGGCACAGCTCGCGCAGCCACACAGCTTCCTATCCTGGCAGATTCGCATCTCGCACGCCGGCGGCGGAGCGCTCATCCGCGCTCCGGTGCGCTCGTCGGCGGCGCCTGCAGGTCCGGTTTCATTGCATGTCGCGGCTGCTACTTCTTGTCTTGCAGTTCATTTATCTTCTGGGCGACATGTGATGTGTTTACCTGACCAGATGGTTTGCATGCGGTGGTGGCGCAGTGCAAGGCAAGCTTGTTCTTGTTTCGACGCTGTGGATCTGCAGTACTACGTGCTAAGCCAGGGGAAAAGCAATGTGATGTAATGATAACAGAGATTCTCTCCGTATGAAATGACGAGAGCTTGTTGATGTACCACTTGGGATACTGTATCGTGTGTTGCATGAGCATATTGTATTCTTCCCCTTTTGTTGTAAGAAAATTGTAGGGTTTTTTTTATAGTGAGAAAGAGTTTTCCAATGCCGTCGTGCTTCGAATGCTCATTTTGGTTTGCTGTTCAGCTTTATCCAGGCTAGCTAGTCCTGTAGTAATCAACGCAACAATGTACTAAAACATTAGTAAAAGAAATTACGTGAAGTCACGTCGTTTCTGATAGAAATAGACACAGTAATGACTAATGAGCGTTTTATAGTTCTTATCTATAAGAGTTTTAGCTTATATTGTTTTCACTATGTCTAAATGCGTACTACAAAATAATTTGAATTTTGAAAATTTCAAGGCGTCTTATATTATATAGTTTACAATAGAAAAAAAACTAAATTGAACAGTTATCTGATAGCTTTTACTTGGCGCAACCTGTAACAAATCTAATGTGTTACTGCGCGCTGCCGGTTGAATGTACACTCACCATCGCATTGAAAGGTCATTTTTATATGGAACAATAACTCTTATTTGGAAGGGAGAGAGTATATTTATAGCGGAGAGAGTATTGCGTATTGGAGTTTTATGAGTATTAAATAAGGTATTAATGTTTCAATGGTACAATATTAATGGATAGATAACTGAATTTTTTTAAGAATATAAAGAATATAATTATTAGATCTATGTTAGTCAAACAATCTCAAATTTGAGCTAATTTATAATGAATAATATCAATTACGTTTCTAAATGGTTTTATTATGAAAATATATGTCATAATTGGTCTAACGGCACTTATTATGTACATAAAGGTTAGTACTTTTTCACTAATTTCAAATAATTTGACTCATCCAGGAACAAGAATTGTACTCTCTTTTTTTTGGCAAAAGAGGTAGTACTTCTCTATCCTTTTATCTATCCTTACCTCACCATTATGTTTACAGGCCCTTGAACAAGGGAAAAGCAAAGGTACCTTTTGAGGACCATAATCCAATTGTTGACTTTCCTATTCCCTCCGGAACGAAGGACTAAACACTGAAATTTCTTGTGGAAAACTATGAGATGCATGAAACCATGCAAATTTGAGGGAAAACTGGCATGATATTGGACTCTGTGGAAACTTTCACCCGTCTATCTCTTTGAATTTCTGTATTTTTCTTGTGTTGCATTCAAAGGCCACAATAAAAACTTTCATGCATTTTAAATTTCTATAGGATCGTAAGTTTAACTCTCATAAAGTTGTTCCCTATTACTCTGTTTTGAGAATCCTACCTTCCAAAAAGGATAAAAATGCTTAGTTGTAATGTATGCAAAGGCAATGTTGAGGCCAAGTTCTCTATGAGCCGTTATGCTTCTTGTAATGTGGGCCGACGACCTCTTACTACTAGTCTCGTCTTACATGACTAAACCCATCATCTTAATTATGTCATGCTTGGATCATTTACAAAAAAATTGTCTGTTTAGCTTACTATCCCACGATGAACAAATTTAGTCCATTATAATCTATATAAACGTTTCTTTATTTCATAACTGCAAAATTAGGTGCAAACTCACCCTCGGCAACAAGGCCCGACCAAATAGCCCCTTATGTCAAGTAAAAAGTTCTACTTACCCTCTCCCCTTAAATATGCTTAATTGCAAAATCAGGCATAAATCCTTTATCCACAACAAAATTAAGGTAAAAAATTCCTTTAAGTGAAGTCTCAGAAAAGTTCTATTTAGACCCTTTAAATATGGCTTCTCATTCTTTTACCTACAAAATCAAGTTATTACCGTACAAGTCATCCCTTGACAAAAACAATCTAAAAATCCCCTTCAAATGAAGCCACTGGGAAGCCGTATTTAGGCCCCTTAAATATGGCTTTTCACTCTTAAACTGCCAAGTTTTTTTATAACACTATGTATAAGTCATACATAGACAAAAATAAGCTAAAAAGGCCCTTTAAGCAGAGTCACAGAAAAAGCCAGTTAGACCTATAAATACGACTTTTCGTTCTTTAACAACAAGTAAGGTATGAGTCTTCCTCCTTATGTCAAGTTGTAAAACACAATCCTATTTAACCTGCTCCTCTTTAAAGCGAAAGTCCCATTGAGCGAAGTCTAGAAAAGTCCTATTTAAAGCCTTTAATTATGGCTTTTCATCCTTTAACATAAAAAATGGTACAACTATATAAGTCACCCCTCAATAAAAATAATCTAAAGGGTCCCTTTTGAGTGGAGGTATAAGTTTTCCATGACAATGAAAAAATAGCCAAAAATACCACAACTCCTACTTGAGTGAAGAAGTGAAAACATCCCTAAGCGTCCCTTTAAACATAGCGAGACGAGTTTACCATGTTTCATATTATAAGTGATGCTTGTGTGGAACAATTTTGACTACTCTCTTCATCCCAAAAAGATCTCTTCATCATATAAAAAGAACGTAATTTAGGTATGAATCTAGTCTAGATTCATACATAGAATTATATTGATTTTTTACGGAGGGAGTACATCATTCATGCATGTAGTTTGCCTACATGTAGCACTCCCATTCAGCATGTTCTATTGCCTTCTTTTTATTATTGTTAAAACATGAAACCAATAGTTGTTTTGTTTTAGCTCTTTTTGTCCATTTGCCACGGCTAAGTTTGTGAACCTCGAGCCGATGACACAAGAGAAGCTAAGAGGTGAGGTCTAGCAGTGAATCACCGCGCTATAAGGAACTTGTTACTCATGGGTGGTGGAGGACGGGATGCGGGAGAGTCGGAGAGGTGACATGACACGGGCACAAACACAGTTCATGACGATGTTAGGTGATGAGGCGTTGAGCGGTGGTGCATGCCTAGAAATAGTAGAGAGATTGAGGTAATAGATAGACATATGTACAAGCATGAGTACTCAAGTTAGTGTGATGAGAGCAGAGTTAATAATTAGTTCTTGAGCTTTTTAGCTGGCTGTAAGATTATAGTCCACCTCTCTTATCTCCCCGCCTTCTTGTCTTCCGCACAATTCTTGCAGCCTTCTTGTAGCATACAAAACTATATTAGAAAGTTATTTAAATGGTTTTCGATAATTATCTGATTTTAAAGTGAGATGTGAAATAGGCTTTTCCTGGATTTATATATGGCTGCTATACTGCTATAGAAATGCAGTGCTTAAATATGGCGCTTTATTGTCTCCTTTATGTCTTTCCAGCCAAGATTTGGAAATAGATGCCAAGCATTGAAAGAAACATATTTGCCTTATAGAAAGGAAGGGGTAAAATGGAAACGGGTGCAGGTAGGAGGAGTAACGGTTGAGGAAGGCATGAATTGCGCGAATGGCAGGCGATAAACATGGCAGGCAATAAAAACCTTCCCCAATAAGCTTCCCTTGGCCCCTGTATAAAACCACCCCTCCATCCCCCATCCTTCTTTGCCCCACCAACATCAATCAACAGCAAGGAATGAATCCTTCGTCTAGCTGCATCCTCTCCCATGGGGCTATGGCGCTTCTCCGTCGCCCATGCCCACATGCATGCAAGCATCGTCTTCCCAAGCTACTCGCGTTCGTTTGGATAATAATCGACGATTCTTCTGTCTCCTGTATCAATTGACTTTAGTTCTGTAGTGAAAGAACCTACTCTTGACTCTTGCTTGTGAGATGCCACATAATGCTTATGTCTATATTATCCTTCTCGTGGTCTATTGCTACGATGA
Organism: Chrysopogon serrulatus; assembly: GCA_015844335.1. Classification (NCBI taxonomy): domain Eukaryota; kingdom Viridiplantae; phylum Streptophyta; class Magnoliopsida; order Poales; family Poaceae; genus Chrysopogon; species Chrysopogon serrulatus. The sequence continues at coordinate 109,838 of JADLZL010002220.1, forward strand.
GTTGAGTAGCTAAGCAATCTTGCTGCCCTTTTTGGTCTGTGGAGATCTTTTATCAGCGTTATGACAGTGTTTTTTCGTTTGTTTGTGCTGCAGGTGTTGGTGTTCTTGGCCGCAGTTTGATTCGCTAGACTAGATGGTATGGATTGTGAAGGCAGAGCTCCCTTCAAACCAATGGAGGGTCGATTTGAAGGGTGGTACAGCTGCTCGTTCATGGTTCCCACTATCCCATCTCATCAAAGAGACAGATATGTGAGAACGAGAGAGGGAAATGCTTTAGATGGGCTTGTGGTTTGCATGACTGAGGAGCTGCATCGTCCCCTTTGTCGACCGCTCTTTGGATTGAAGGGAGCTCTGCGTCTTGCTCCCAAGACTTCCTTCCTAGATTTGTGTGTGCTTTTTTTTTTTCTGTTACTTTGTTATACGGCTGGACGTTTTGTTTAATTTCTTCTTGTCTCTGTTCAGTATAGATGTTTATCTTGCAAATACTATAACATATCGTATATGGTAGCAAGCAGCGGTGTTTGCCCATTGTTTCACTGTAAGGGCCTCATCGGAGAGTTCCCAATTTTCTGTATTCAAATGCCAATCCTACTGTTTTTCTGGTCGATTTGCTTTGTTCCTGGAGTGCTGCTGCTCTGAACTGATGTACTAATCTCAGTCCCGCACGGTGGTATGTTATGGCCATACTAGGCAATCATGCAGTAATGGGCCAGTTCTATGAAAGACATGGCTGGTTGGATGATTGTAGGCCTAATTCTTGAGAGCCGAACGGAACTCGATGCTGAATGAAACCCGGCCTGTGGCTGGTGGACGTGGTTTTGGACCCTCTACGAATATTTCTGCATTTTAGCAAGCGCACGAGGGGGGTATGGTACGGGCACATTGGTACTACTACGAGAAAGCTGTAGATTTTCTTTTTCCTTTTTGAAACGTCGCTGAACAAAATTTTGGAGCCTTTTCTGCTGCTGCCTGTCCACTGTCGTGACACAAGAAGTCAGACGTTTGGGAAGGCCACGAGTCTACTAATCTCTCACTGGACTGAAGGTGTTATTCTTATCGCTAGACTCGAGTCCGCCAGACTCTACATTAGGTTACATTTTTTTTTTTTGTTTCGGAGTCTGTAGGAAAGCAAGACTAGTCCCTGATCACCATTTTTTTTACGGAGGTTAAATTAAAATGCAGCCGGTGCTATCACTATCGTGAGAAGAAGGGACTTTATTAGGCAGATCAGCTGGGCTTATCAGTTGGCTAGCTGTTCAAATACAATTTTTTTCACAGTAAATCAGTTAATTTGTAGCTGAAGAGGCCATCACATCACATTCACATCATGTTTTCCAGATTAGACAGTGGACGAAGAATAACCGACGAATCAGGTTCTTAATTAACGCTGGGGAGAAGGATGTGCATGCATGCAAGCGCCTATGAAAGAAATGGCCGGTTGGACTTTGAGGCCTAATTCTTGAGAGCCGAACGGAACTCGATGCTGAATGAAACCCGGCCTGTGGCTGGTGGACGTGGTTTTGGACCCTCTACGAATATTTCTGCATTTTAGCAAGCGCACGAGGGGGGTATGGTACGGGCACATTGGTACTACTACGAGAAAGCTGTAGATTTTCTTTTTCCTTTTTGAAACGTCGCTGAACAAAATTTTGGAGCCTTTTCTGCTGCTGCCTGTCCACTGTCATGACACAAGATGTCAGACGTTTGGGAAGGCCACGAGTCTACTAATCTCTCACTGGACTGAAGGTGTTATTCTTATCGCTAGACTCGAGTCCGCCAGACTCTACATTAGGTTACATTTTTTTTTTTTTGTTTCGGAGTCTGTAGGAAAGCAAGACTAGTCCCTGATCACCATTTTTTTTACGGAGGTTAAATTAAAATGCAGCCGGTGCTATCACTATCGTGAGAAGAAGGGACTATTAGGCAGATCAGCTGGGCTTATCAGTTGGCTAGCTGTTCAAATACAATTTTTTTCACAGTAAATCAGTTAATTTGTAGCTGAAGAGGCCATCACATCACATTCACATCATGTTTTCCAGATTAGACAGTGGACGAAGAATAACCGACGAATCAGGTTCTTAATTAACGCTGGGGGAGAAGGATGTGCATGCATGCAAGCGCCAACACTACTTTGAGCAGTACTCGTACCCATACCCGTACTTAAGGTGTTGACTGTTGAGCAGGGATCGGCGGCCCATGCAGGAACATGTGCACTGCGCGTACGGTAGCGGCGCGGCAGATGTGAACAGTGCACCTACATAGTAGCAACTGCTACTAGTCGAGATCGAGCAAACAGGCCCCGGGCCGGCCTACGCGGCTACGCCGCAGGTGCAGCAGGTCTCCGCTACGTCTCGCCGGCCTATGCATGCAACGCTCCTGTGTGCACGTGACCGTTAGTGCACCTACACACGAAATTTCTATCCTCAAGGGTGTGTTCGTAGCCCGCACGTCGGCGGCCAGGCCTAAATCCCCAGTGGCTGTGCAGGGCCAAGTCCAAATGGTGCCACGTGTTGTTTGTTTCTGAAGGACCGAGAGTGGCGACCAGAGGGGGGTGAATGGGAGTCTAAAATTTCTTTCGAAACTTTTGACCAAGTGTCCCAGATTCAACCCCAAAATGAACTCACACGCGGCCGATAAATCCACGAGCCAACGGGTGACTGGATACCTTAGGAGATGTCCTAGAGGCACAGCGGGACTATCGAGAAAGACCAAAGACAAGCCCTCGAAGAAATGAGAAGAAAAAAAAAAAAGACCGCGCGGACCGGAAGTTGGACCGAACTTCCGGTGAGGGACGGAAGTTTCACCGGAACTTCCGGTCGAGGGACCGGAAGTTTCACCGGAACTTCTTGTCGGCCTCCACCGAACTTCTCGTCACCGATCAGAACTTCCGGTCGGGCACGGAACTTCCGGTCGAGGACCGTAACTTCCGATCAAAACGCCCCCAAGCAAAAACAACGCAAAACCAAAACAAAACTTGGACCGAACTTCCGATGGATGACCGAACTTCCGGTTGGCGCGACCCGAACCAAGAACAATGCCCCGAAAATCGCCTTCTCACTTTGATCTTTTCGATTTGTGGCCCAAATCTTCACCAACGTCCACGAAACTTGGTGAGCATGATCACAAGCCAATTAGGGAAGCTACCTTTAAGAGGTCATCGCTCAATTTGAAGCCAATCAATCAAGAAATCGAAGGGAAACGAAGAACACCACTAAAAACGCCCTTGCACCTTGATTCGACCCGATCTATGTGCTCGTGAGGAATCGGATGAAATCCTTCGGTGGAAAGGATCTTCTCACAAAGCAAAAGATCAAGTAGAAACAAGTGGCATGCGCTAAGATGGATCACAACTCAAGAAATCAACTCGGGAACATGAGGGGTAGAAGAAGAGAAACAAAGAACGCGATGAACAACAATCAAAACGGGAATCAACACATCAATCTAAGCCCACGAGGAGACAAGGAGGATTCGGGACCTCCTTTCCCATGAGTAATCTGAGTTCTTACACACTAATTGATGAAATTAGTGGACCTCTCACACTCAAACACACTAGAGGGAGGAAAACCTAGAAAATGAGGAAAATGAGCAAATGAGGAGGTGAAGGGGTAAGAGAGCTCCCCCTCACCATACTTATCGACCAGGGGCTTATTTCAAATTCCGTTTTGCCCTTACATGGCACCGAGCGTACTACCTAGCCCAAGGACATTGTAGTACAACTCCACCGAGCCGGATAGATATTTTGATCCGACGGCCACCGCGCCTTCTCACCGGTAGCCGCCTCGACGCGAACTCCCGATGCCGCCACGTGCCGTCCGTCCGCCTCGGGACCTCCGCCAGGGTTTTGAGGCTCAATCCGAAACCCGCCGGGTGGTTTTGAGGCCCAAACCACCGAAACCCGCCTCCGTTGGTTTTGAGGCCCAAACCAACAAACCGGCCCATGTCCTTGCACTTGTCGGCCAAGTGCCGACAACGCGATCCCGCCCGGCGATTCGGGTCCCTCGGCCCAAGTCTCGATGCGCCCGCCCTTTCACCGCCCCGGTCCATTCGGGCGCGGCCCGCCATGACTTGACCTTCACCTCGCCGTCGGCCACCGCCTCCATGCTCGACACCTGCACAACACAAGCCAAGGCACATGTGGAACTCGTGGCTTTCACCACCGTCAGTAGCACCCCATCCGAGATGCTAGTAGTTGAATCAATCACTCATCATCACAACTGAACCACAAGTATAAACCTTGTGTTCGCAATCTCCCCCTTGATGAGTGCATTGTTCAGCACCAACACACCACGGCTGAGAAAAAAGAAAATAGAAGAAGAAGAAGAAAAGAAGAAAGCTCACCAAACGACCAAAAGCCAAAAAGAAGCCAAATGGGGTCATTTGAAGCAAGCACAACTTGGTCCCCAAAGACATGGGCAACGGCTCGACACAACCAAGCAAAACATGGCTAGCCCTCAAGAAGAAGAAGAAAGCGGGCTCAACACCGCTAGCCAAGCAAGAAGCACTCGAAACGCTAGATCCTCCAGAAAGAGGCAAAGGCTCAACACATCTAGCAAGAAGCAATGCAAAACAACTCCCCCTGAGCAAATGCATACATGAGTGCACACAATCTTCTCCCCTTCTCTCTTTGAGAACTAGTCTCACCCTCTGAGAAGACAACCAATCAAGACATGTCAAGTGACTCCCCCTTGACATAAGCATGTGATGCGTCAGGCATATATGTGTGTGTCAAATTTCTCCCCCTTGTTGAATAATGCACACAGCAAGCCTAAAATGCAATGACATACACAAATGCAGAAGCTTTAGGTATATAGCAATCAGAGTGAAAAGATGCTCTAGCCGGTAAAACAGGTGAGTAAGACAACAACAGATAAGTGCTAGCATATGCTCAAACTGATCAAATGATACGGAATATGAAGTGTAAGCAGTTTTGAGCAGATTTTAAGTTCTTCAGAAAGGGGTTCACCACAAAAGATAGCACTTAGCAAATGCAGGCTAAAAATCAACCTAGTGCTAGTCATGTGTAAGCAAGATGAACTACCCCAAACCATGATCACACATCATGTCAAAGACCTCAAACGTGTCAATTTTATCAATTTTTCAGAGTTGGCAGCAAATTACAAGTATTGGTCAAGCATGTGTGTGCGAGAGGTTATCCGTACTGTCGAGCCTAACTTTTCAGCCAAGCGGAGCCTATGTCAAAAGACAATCAGGAGCTCAAAGCAATGATTTCGGTCATCCACTACAAGGCTCAAGTTCATCCAAATATGTAATTGGAAGCAGTCTCGATACCTTGATGTGGAACAATACGGACCCATCTCGATCTTTTCATTCAACTTACTTAGATTTTAGATTTTAGCACAAGTAAAGTATCTAAGTAAGTGTGGGACTCAAAGCATGGGACATAGTAATCAAGCATGCACAATATAGCATAAAGGGATCTCAACATCCTACACATGCTAATTACCATCTCAGACGGTGAACATTTTTAATTTTAGCAAGTTTAAACAAGTTCACCTTAGAAAATCATGCTCAACTCATAACATGTAGCAGATGATCAATGAGAGCCTAAGCTGACAAGTACCACAAAGTACTCACAAGGCATACTAACAAGAGCATAGTTTCATTCCAAGTGTTATATACATGAAGCTCAAAATGTAAATATATCACAAAATGCAATGCAAATGCACTATCATACAAGGACAAATCAAAATCTAGACTACAACAGAAACTGAAACTAGTGTACAACAAACAAAGTGCTTCCCTCCTCTAAAAAGGGAAACTCACACCCAGTTCACCTCGCAAGCGAGCAAAAAGTCGCTTGATCGAGGGGCTTAGTGAGAAGATCCGCAAGGCGATCTGGGTGGCTACGTGATGCAACTCAATGTCGCCTTTCTCTTGGTGATCGCGGAGAAAGTGAAAGCGAACATCTATGTGCTTGGTCTTGGAGTGAAGTACTGGGTTCTTAACAACATTGATGGCACTAGTACTATCACACAGTAAAGGCACTCTAGAGAACTCATGACCAAAATCACGTAGGGTGGCTATCATCCAAAGCAGCTGGGAACAACAAGCGGCAAAGAAATGACATACTCGGCTTACGTGGTGTATTGTGCAACGCTAGACTGCTTAGCGGGATGACCAAGACACAAGGGACGAACCCAAAAAGCGACAAGTCCCCGACGTGGACTTCCTATCTAAGCGGCGGCAAAGCAAAATCAACATCCGAATAACCGCAAAGAGAGAGCGAGGAAGAAGCGAGAATACCAAAGTCCAAACTCGGGGGTAAACCGGAGGTACCTCATGATGCGCTTCACCGCTTGAGCGGTGAGATGTGCGTGGGGAAGCCCTGAAAGCGTCTTGCGCAGAGGCATACAAAGAAACTGTATGTCGGGTCTTGTCGCCGTCAGTACAAGAATGATCCGATCATACTCCGGTACTCCTTCCGATCGACCGCTTCTCCATCCTCATCGGCGTCGCCGGGGTCGTCGTGAGTCGACATGGGCGTCGAAAGAGGCTTGGCCTCGCCCATGTCAAACTTCTTCGGGGACGTCCTTTGTGTACTTGCCTTGATGCACAAATGTTCCATCCCGTGTTTGCTTGATTTGAAGACCGAGGAAGAAGGTCAACTCGCCCATCAAGCTCATCTCAAACTCCCTGCTCATGAACTCTGCAAACTTGGCATTCAAAGCGTGAGAAGAGCCACCAAAGATAATATCATCCACGTATATCTGAATCAAGAGAAGGTCATTGCCTTGCTTGAGGAGAAACAAAGTTTTATCTACTGATCCCATCCTAAACCCCTTCTTAAGCAAAAAGGTTTTCAGTCTATCATACCACGCTCTAGGGGCTTGCTTAAGACCATACAAAGCTTTGTGCAACTTAAAGACATGGTTAGGATACTTAGGATTTTCAAAGCCTAGGGGGTTGCCTAACATACACTTCCTCCTCTATGTCCCCATTCGGAAAAGCGCTCTTGACATCCATCCGAAACAACTTAAAGCCCTTAGCAAAGGTGAACGCTAACGAGAATGCGGATAGCCTCTAAGCGAGCTACGGGAGCGAAGGTTTCCTCAAAGTCTATCCCTTCTTTTTACGGCAATACCCCGAGCAACAAGTCTAGCCTTATTCCTAACAACCACCCCATCTTCACTCTGCTTATTCTTAAACACCCACTTTGTACCTATGGGATGACACTCTAGAGGTGGAGGAACTAAGACCAGACTTGATTTCTATCAAAGTTCTCTAACTCCTCATGCATGGCATTAACCCAATCGGGATCGATAAAGCATGTCCAACATCTCGGAGCTCAAAAGAAACTACAAATGCGAGAATGAGCGAAGTGAGAGATGTGATAAGACTGGACCGCGTGACTCATTTGGTCAATATCACCGATCATCATCGAGCGGGGTGGCGACGCTGAATGTGTCGTGGAGCCTCTCTGGAAGAAGTCGCCTCCCCTCAGCGGCGGTGGTGCCTCCTCAAAAGTGCGGCCGGGCAGCCGAGGAAGCTGCTCGAAGCGGTCCCCAAGAAGTGGAAGTAGCGGGTGCGGGACCGTGAGCTGAAGTAGTCGCCGCAGCTCGATAGGGGCAGCCGGTGGAGTTGGCTCGGGATCACCCCAATCGGCATCGCCCTACTCCTCCTCCACAAAAATGCTTTCACCAAGCTCTTTCATCACCGCACGCTCAAAGACGGGGGTTGTACAAGGCATAGTTTCATCGAATGTGACCCTCACAGGTCTCCACAACACGGTTAGTTTCAAGGTTAAGTACTTGATAAGCTCTAGAATGCAAAGCATAACCAAGAAAGATACCATCGGAGGACACGGACTCAAACTTATCCAAATTACCTTGTTTCAAGATGAAGCACTTACACCCAAAACACCCCGAAATGACTCACCTTGGGTAACCTCCCAAATCGCAACTCATAAGAAGTTTTCTTCGTAAAAGCACGGAGAAAGATACGATTGGAAACATGACATGCCGTGTTGATTGCCTCGGCCCAAAACCTTCGAGGAGTCCTATGCTCATCGAGCATCGTCCTCGCCATCTCAACAAGGGTCCGATTCTTGCGCTCAACAATGCCATTATGTTGCGGAACGTAAGGTGAGGAAAACTGGTGCTCAAGACCCAAAGACTTGCAGAAAGTTTTAAAATGAGTATTCTTGAATTCTGTGCCATTGTTACTACGAATAGCTCTCATGGTATTCTTAGGGAACTCATTTCTCAACCGAAGAATCAAATCTCGAGCATGTGAAAAAGCCTCATCCTTACTCTCCATGAAAAACACCCAAGAGTACCTCGAAAAGTCATCCACAATCACTAGCACATACCACTTCCCACCTTCTGACCGAACCCGAGCTGGACCAACTGTGTCCATATGAAGTAGCTCGCCGGGTTTCTTGGTCATGATTTGATTCACAGTTGGGTGAGAAGCGGCTACCATCTTCCCATGACGACAAGGGTGGCAAACAAGATCCTTCTCAAATTTTAACTTGGGCAATCCTTGGATTAAGCCAAGTGAACTCAACCTAGCAAGAAGGTCAAAGCTCAAATGACCAAGTCTCCTATGCCACTTCTAAAGCTCGAGGAAGAGGATCCGGCCACCAAACAACGGGAAGAGCCAAAAAGAGTGAGAAAAATCAGCTCGAAAGACACGGCCAAATGGGACGATCCGATAAACAAGATCTCCCCGAGAGTCAAGAACTCAAGAAAAGCCATGTTTAAAGCGCACTTCAAAGCCGTCCTCAAGGAGTTGCGAAAGAGAGAGCAAATTGAAATGCAAGTTCGAGACCAAAGCAACATCCTTAAGAACAAAGCTCGTTAACCCGAATGGTTCCACGAGAGACCACTTTACCTTTGCTATTATCCCCGAATGTGATGTACTCCTTGTGTTGCACGGGGTCGAGGCTGGAGAACCATTTTGAACTTCCGGTCATGTGGCGCGAACATCCGGAATCAATGAGCCATATGTTCTCCAAACCTCCATCCTACATCAATAGAAAGACATAGGATGAGCAAATGGCACACCACTGGGGTTAGTAAACTGAGAAGGATACCAGTGATGCATCATTTGCCCTGAAAAAGTGTTAGGAAAAACACCAAACATGCCATGTCCCATTTGAGGAAAGCGATCACCACGAGAGGGAAAACGTGGTCCGCTAGAGCTGTAGGACACAAAAGCACCGCCACGAGGTTCATAGTCATATTGACCACGACCCAAACCTCGCCGTGCACGACCACCACGTGGTCTCGTAGCCTGAGGCCTAGCACCTTGAGGCATTGCACCTCTAGGCCTAGCAGTGCGCCTCTGAATAGGCGGTACATGTACACCATGGGGAGGACGGTACATGTTTTAGTTGTTCAACTCATACTCACGCCTCTCATCTGTAACACCCCGGTCCGGGGCTTAATAGGATTAATATGATACTCATACCAATAAGTTGCAACTTTTTCAGGAAGCTCATCTCAAAAGAACTCCGGGGTTAAGCGTGCTTGGCCCGGAGCAATTCGAGATGGGTGACCGACCGGGAATTTCGTTCCGGGTGCGCATGAGTGAGGACAAAGTGCGCGAGAAAAAGACTAGTGTTGGTCCGTGAGGGCGTATTGATCCTATTAAAAGTGTCCGATGTAAGGGTCCGGCCTCGAGGAGGGGGACGTTACAAATGGTATCGAGAGCCGACTCTCACGGTTTCACGAGGCGCGTGTGTCGCGATTCTTGCGAGCATGGTGCGCATGGGTCGGTGTGGATCCGTCGTGGTCACACACGGCATGCACATGCGCCGGCTTTGGACACACGGACGTGGCCAAGGGAGGAGGTTCCCGGCACGGGGGTGATCGACGAGGACGTCGATCGCTTAGGGGGGTGAGGATGTAACACCCGGTCCGGGGCTTAATAGGATTAATATGATACTCATACCAATAAGTTGCAACTTCTTTTCGGAAGCTCATCTCAAAAAGAACTCTGGGTTAAGCGTGCTTGGCCCGGAGCAATTTCGAGATGGGTGACCGACCAGGGAATTCGTTCAGTGCGCATGAGTGAGGACAAAGTGCGCGAGAAAAGACTAGTGTTGGTCCGTGAGGGCGTATTGATCCTATTAAAAGTCGCCGATGTAGCGGGTCCGGCCTCGAGGAGGCGGGACGTTACATCATCTCTCTTCCTCCTAAAGCAAAACTCAACCAAGTGACCATCCCTATGGCAATACTCACAGTGGTACACCTCTCGCTTAGGTGTTTGGCTCACTTTCTTGTGGGTATGGTTTACTCTTGGAGGTGGCTTGGCTTTAGGAAGGGGTTCCTCAGAGATGGAAGGAAGTGTGTCAAGTGAGTTCCTTAGATGGTTTGGTTTTGGAATCCACACTTGTTTCTGAGGTGGAGCTTTTGGAGGTTCTTCAAACACTCCATCCTTGGTGGGAGGCACAAGTGGCTTAGGTGGTGTGATTTTGAGAAGCTTGGGAGTAGTGGTAGGTTTTTCACTCGGGAGCACACCACTACACTCACCAACTTTGCCATAAAGATCATCACCCTTTCCACCTGAAGCAAAGCCTAATCCCGGTCCACCAATTCTCCTCCTGAATTGGTTAACCATCATCCCAAGTTGCGGCTCACTGCAAGACACCCAACTCAAGATGGTCCGAAGGTATGTGTTTTCCTCCTCGGTACGCACCTTGTCATGCCGGCAGTTGGCAATCTCTAGCTCCAAACCCTCACAAAGTGCACACTTAGCCACACTAGTGCTATCTGAGTTGGCCTTCTCAAGTAAGGCAAGCTTGGCATTCTTTCTCGCCAACTCAGATTGCAAGTTTGAGCAAGACTTGCACGCACCCAATAAAAACAGTGAAGCACGCACGCTATCAAACTCATCAACCAACTCAGCATACTTGGACTGCAGACTAGCAAGATCAGCCATGTAAACGCTACAGAACTCACACTTTGGCTCGTCAGACACTATGGGAGTGTTCTTAACTAGCTCAAGCTCCTTAAGCGCACCTTCTAGCTTAGCCTTATACTCTTTTCTCTCACTAGCAGCACGCTTAAGTAACTTATCTTGACGAAGCAAAGTAGCAGTTAAGTCATCAACCTCAGCAACAAGAGCATCGACGGAAGGTGATACCTTAGATGTGTCATCGTCGTCGCCGGGAGCATCGTCCTTGCCGCCCTCCACCTCATCACCAAGTGCCATGGTGCAGAAGCCTCCGTGGGTGGAGTCGGCGAGGAAGCAGAGTCCGTTCAGCTTGTCCTCGACCTTCTTCTCGGATTCATCGTCGCTCGAAGAAGAGGAAGCATGCTCGTCGTCGGAGTCGAGGTCGTTGAGGGAGGCGAGGAAGGCGCGCTCTCTTGCTTTGAACTTCTTCACGAACTTGCGCTTCATCGCTTCCTTGTCAAAGCCTCCTTTGGACTTGTGCTTGCCGGAGGTGTACTCGCGCTTCTCCTTGTGCTTGTCGGAGGTGGACTTGCCGAAGGAGTGCTTGTTCCGCATGGGACAGTTGGCGACGAAGTGGTCGAGGTCGCCGCATCCATAGCATCCATCCTTCGGTCCACCCCGCCGGCGATTCAAGCGGTTGTTGTGAAACCGCGAGAACCGGCTGATGACGAGAGCCAGCTCATCGTCTCCGAGCACGTCCAACTGCTCCTCTGTCACTATGATCAAGGAAGACAAGGCAAACATCGCAGATGAGGGGTTAGCGAAAAGAACTAGAGACACCTTTACCCCGACACGGCGCCATAGTCGGAGCGAGAGGGGTTGCGGATCTTGGCATGGGTCTGGTTGTCAATCTCACTCGACTTGAGCTTTTTGAATAGCTCGTCCACCGTGAGAGTGGCGTAGTTGGGTGACTCAACCAAGGCCCGAAACTTCGAATCCCAAACCCTCCGATCCGGGCGTGTAGTAACTTGAGAGCCCTCTCATGATCATCATAGGGTAGCCGAGCCCCTGTTTGCTCGCATCTTGTTCACAATCGACCGAAACCGAGAAAACATCGAATCGATGGTCTCACCATCCAACCGAGTGAAGTTCTCATACTCCCGCTTGTATGTTTCAAAGAGTCCGGTCTTAACTTGGGGAGTCCCTCGTGATAGCTCAAGCTTCACCTGCATCTCTCGAGCGGTAGTATAGTGAGAAACTCGCTCAAACTCGAAAGGAGAGAGACTCGAAAAAGAGAGCATTGCGAGCTTTGCTATTGGCATCGTGTTGCTCTATTTGCTCTTGACCAACACGAGCGGGAAGAACAATATAATTCGGATCCTCGCAAATTTCCCAAACTCGTGAGCCAAGACTCTGGATATACGCCGATATGCGTATCTTCCAGTAGGGGTAATTCGATCCATAAAAAAACGGTGGTTTTCCCGAACCGCGCTCCATGTCGCCTTCTAGCGGATCACGAACCGATTAAGGTGGAATGATCCTTAACCGGCTCTGGTACCAATTGAAGGACCGAGAGTGGCGACCAGAGGGGGGTGAATGGGAGCCTAAAATTTCTTTCGAAACTTTTGACCAAGTGTCCCAGATTCAACTCCAAAATGAACTCACACGCGGCCGATAAATCCACGAGCCAACGGGTGGCTGGATACCTTAGGAGATGTCCTAGAGGCACAGCGGGACTATCGAGAAAGACCAAAGGCAAGCCCTCGAAGAAATGAGAAGAAACAAATAAAAGCTGCGTGGACGGAAGTTGGACCGGAACTTCCGGTGAGGGACCGGAAGTTTCATCGGAACTTCCGGTCAGGGACCGGAAGTTTCACCGGAATTTCTTGTCGGCCTCCACCGAACTTCTGTCGTCGACGACCGAACTTCCTGTCGGGCACGAGAACTTCGGTCGAGGACCGTAACTTCCGGTCGGAGACCGAACTTCCGATCAAAAACGCCCCCAAGCAAAAAAAAAACAATGCAAAACCAAAACAAAACTTGGACCGGAACTTCCGATGGATGACCGAGAACTTCCGGTTGGCGCGACCCAAACCAAGAACAATGCCCGAAAATCGCCTTCTCACTTCGATCTTTTCGATTTAAGGCCCAAATCTTCACCAACTGTCATGAAACTTGGTGAGCATGATCACAAGCCAGTAGGGAAGCTACCTTTAAGAGGTCATCGCTCAATTCGAAGCCAATCAATGAGAAATCGAAGGGAAACGAAGAACACCACTAAAAACGCCCTTGCACCTTGATTCGACCCGATCTATGTGCTCGTGAGGAATCGGATGAAATCCTTCGGTGGAAAGGATCTTCTCACAGTAAAGATCAAGTAGAAACAAGTGGCATGCGCTAAGATGGATCACAACTCAAGAAATCAACTCGGGAACATGAGGGGTAGAAGAAGAGAAACGAAGAACGCGATGAACAACAATCAAAACGGAAATCAACACATCAATCTAAGCCCACGAGGAGACAAGGAGGATTCGGGACCTCCTTTCCCATGAGTAATCTGAGTTCTTACACACTAATTGATGAAATTAGTGGACCTCTCACACTCAAGCACACTAGAGGGAGGAAAACCTAGAAAATGAGGAAAATGAGCAAATGAGGAGGTGAAGGGGTAAGAGAGCTCCCCTCACCATACTTATCGGCCAGGGGCTTATTTCAAATTCCGTTTTGCCCTTACATGGCACCGAGCGTACTACCTAGTCCAAGGACATTGTAGTACAACTCCACCGAGCCGGATAGATATTTTGATCCGACGGCCACCGCGCCTTCTCACCGGTAGTAGCCGCCTCGACGCGAACTCCCGATGCCGCCACGTGCCGCCGTCCGTCGCCTCGGGACCTCCGCCAGGTTTTGAGGCTCAACCCGAAAAACCCTCAGGGTGGTTTTGAGGCCCAAACCACCGAAACCCGCCTCCGTTGGTTTTGAGACCCAAACCAACAAACCGCCCATGTCCTTGCACTTGTCGAAGCCAAGTGCCGGCAACGCGATCCCGCCCCGGCGATTCCGGGTCCCTCGGTCAAGTCTCTCGTCGTCCGCCCTTTCACCGCTCCTGGTCCATTCGGCGCGGCCCGCCATGACTTGACCTTCACCTCGCCCGTCGGCCACCGACTCCATGCTCGACACCGCACAACACAAGCCAAGGCACATGTGGAACTCGTGGCTTTCACCACCGTCAGTAGCACCCTGTCCGAGATGCTAGTAGTTGAATCAATCACTCATCATCACAACTAAACCACAAGTATAAACCTTGTGTTCGCAATTTCTTCTTTTTCTCTTCTCAATTGAGCGGGCATCGGAAGCACGATTGTGTTTGTTTACCCCGCTTTGCGTTGAAGGACTCAAGACGTCGCCCACCCCCACCCATCACCCGTGCGCCGCGTTGGAGTCCGAGTGAGCCAGCCCCCGGAGAAATGAGGGGGAGGGTCGTTCCTAAAGAGCCTGTGCGGTATGCTTTGGAGATTGTGTTGCACAGGCTTCTAGACAGTAACAGGCAAACGAACAAGTAGCCTGTACACCCATAGCTTGGCACAAGAATTCATGCAGCCTACCAAACACACATACCATAGAACAACGTAAAAAATGTATGCAAAGTTAAAAACAAAAACTACAGGGCCAGTCTTTTTATTCTAATTCAATGTACATGTTACAAGGAAATGGAAATTACAATTTTTGGGAGTATTTAAGGATTGGACGACACAACTTCTAAACAAGTGATTTGCAAGTTTAAAGATCAGAATGACATAGATGAATGACTTAAACAGACGATTCACAAGTTTAAGAACTAAGATAACGTAGATGATCAAACTCTAAATGGCTGATTTGTGAGTTTAATGACTGTAGTGACAACCAAATAAAGTAGGTCACGTTTAGCTAGGGTTTTCTCCAGAGAAGCCTTAGGAGCCCTGCCAAATACGTAATACCTTAATTTATTATTGAATACCACTATTTTTCTTAGAAAAACCATGTAGTCCAGTTACCAGTTTTGAGAAAATAAAGCATCCGGTTTTGGTTGAATCTAGGTATATTCACACCCAATCAAACAATTAAATTGTATCGAAGAGTCTAACCAAACAGTAGAATTTCTACTCAATCTATTCCAAATTATAAGTTATTTTAAAAATCTTAGAGAGTCAAAATATTTCAAATTTAACAAAAATTATAGCGAGAAACATAAAGATTTATAATATTAAATAAATATACTATGAAAATATAACTACTAATACTAACAAAAAAAAAATCTAATAACACTTAGTACCATAAATGTTATTATCTTATATTATATAAATTTGGTGAAATTTAAAAAACTTTGACTCTAATATTCTTTATAATAACTTATAATTTAGGATAGAAAAAGCACCACTCAAGATTACGAAGAGATGAAATGGACAATTTACCAAGGACCAACCAAATTAGATACCAAATACAACTGGGAATTGGATGGAATTTAGAGGAATGAATAAATGAAGAACACATAGGAAGGAACACAAAGAGCAACGTGGATTAGATTTAGAATTTAGAATTAAGTTTACAGTCGTAGCAGTACAAAATTAGCGAAGACGCAACGCGAGCGCCAAAATTAGCGAAGTCCCGCCGCCGCCCCGTAACGGCCGACTCCAGCTCCGCCTCCTCCGGTCGTCCGCTCATCCGCCGTCTTCCGCTCCTCCACTGCATGGCCTCCACCCTCCTCCGCCCCAGCACCTCGGCTCCTCCACCCTCTGGCCCCACGCCTCGGCTGCTCCGCTCGTCCAGCCTTCGGCCCCACGCGCACCGCGGCCGCCGTATCTCCCGTCATCTGGCCATCCGCAACGGTGATGTGGAGCACGTGGTGCGTCTTGAAGGCAGTTCTATCTCCGGCGTCACGGTGAGGGAATGCCACAACGTGGTGGACGCCACCGCCGTGGTGCTCCCGTTGCGGCCGGGGTCTGGACGCCTAAGCTTCTTTTGCTGGTACGGGCGACCTACTTAGCTTGCATCTGTTAATTGGTTTATATTTTTTGCCCGCAAGATGTGCACGATACTCAAGTCATCACGTTCTGGATGCCTGGTTGCTTTGTATGAATAGCAGCTGAATTCTTTTTCAAAATTTAGGATCTGATTTGATTGGACTGTCGGATAGTGTAGGTATAGCACTACAGCAGCAAATGGGGAAACCGTGTGGAATGGTGTTAGGATTTGATTAACAGTTGTGGAAGGATCTATAGGAAATATTCCTTTGGAAATTCAAGATGATGCAGACCTGGACACTAGTGCAAGCAAGAATTGTCTAGTGTTGCTGCCAATCTCAGTCTCAACATTCGTTAAAAAATAACTGTACTTTTTCGTTAGTAATGTAAGTGACCCCTTAATTCAAAGTGTAATTTTTCTGCAAAATTTTCAATGCAAATGAGTTCAAGGGTCAATATCACATCTAGTCCTGATTCTGAACTTCAGGCAATATTTGTTCAATTAGGAAAAAAGAGATGACTCATAATACCATTTGCTCATTACACATTGCCAAGTACACCAAATGAATTTTTTGGACAGTACTTAACATAACTTTCTCATACTTTATAGAGCTGCCTTCAAGGCCACTTCTAGAGGAATTGGGCAAGGTGCTTCGTGCCTGGCTGGTATGGTGCAGTTATTGTTCTGAACTGCGCTTATCTGTTTCATGTTAGTCCTAATATCCTGGCTTCTGAAAAACTGCACTTGAACACAATATAATGTTGTGGTTTTGTTTCTGAGGGGAGCTCTATAGCAGTGGACTTGTAGCAAAATTTTGAAATTAATCCATATCCTTGTAATCTGGTAGAAATGATTAGTCTGAGTAGTGTTGGCTTCTAATTTTGTCAATCTATTTTGAACCAAAAACTGAATATTAAGTCATGTAGCTGATAGGTTATGAACAAAAGAGAAATACTGATAAAATTTTCTGTTCAACTTGTGGTCATTTGTTAGTGGTGCTGACTTGAGAACTATTACAAGTATTGGTTCCTTCTCATCTGTGATCTCATGTTGGAAACAAATAATATCACACACTGCTATCTCCCAAGCGCACACTCTTCTGACCGGTTCTGGGTTCTGCTGTATCACTGAAACAGTGAGTAGATAGGCTGCAGGTGCAAGAATTTGTTGCCTGGTTCAGCATTATTTGGTACCAGTGAAGCTGATGCAGTAATTGGTCCTGACCACATGTTTAGTAGAATCAGCACTATCAAATGCTTCTTGCCATTTTTCATAATATGAAAGAATATTGATTTTGTCTTGCATATTTTTTCAGCGGACAACTGAGGATCTGAGACGTGCAGAAGCAGGAACAGGATACTGTCAAACAGTAGAAGTAAGCAAATAGCCCTGATAGAGGAACTCTTTTAGCAAAATTATTTAGAATGGGTCAATCACAATTGGCAAATGTGCATCAGTGATCGAATGGACCAAATCACTTTGCAGTGAGCATTAGATGGGCCCGTGCGGCTGTTCAGGAGTGGATGCATGTTTCGTTCGTGTGCAATCTATCACATTCTTGAATGTCTGATTGGTTATGTTGCTTTGACCACAGTGACGTGTTGGTCAAGTGGCTCGTGGGATTAGCGCTTGGTGAGCGATAGTGGTTGATTTTGAGGAGCGTTTGGCATGTTGCTAATGCATTAGATGGCGTCGATTTGGTTCGTTTGCTCTTTGGGGCATGCTTGAAAATTGTGATTGACCCATGGGCTATGATTTGACTAAAAACTTTCCTCTTTATCAGGGTTTGGTGCGAGCAGTGGAGTGGCCCATATGTTGTGCAGAGGAGCACTGGTGAAGTCTAAGAACCCTTATGTCAATGGGCGCGGTCTCGAGGGAGGTGTTGTCAGCATGCGAGAGGCTCTGCTTCATTTGCCCGTCCCTGCGGACGAGGTCCCGCCATCCGGTCAAGCGCTACAAGAAGTTGCTTGCAGAAATCTTCCCTCGGACACAGGTCACATCTTTTACAAATGCTCAAAAAAGTTCTGGTCATACATACTATTTCTATAGCCTACCTATCATTTCTCTGTATCAGGCACAATATAAGTTGCATGGTTTGAGATTCTTCATTACAGTTACTGTTTCTATTTAGCTCGTTCTGTAACACATTGTACCTCCACAAAAGTATTTGCGTAGAATGGAGGTGATTATTGTAAAAGTTCTGTTGTCATTATATTTTCAAGAATGGACACATAACTATAAGAACCTTTGTTTTCGCAAGTCTCTACAATTTGAGTGCTAGCTGCAGAAGTCCTTATTCTTTTCAGGATGAAGGACCAAATGATCGCAAGATAGGGAAACTGTGCGAATATATTTCAAAGAATCCTATGCGTGTTCCAAAGGTTTATTTCTTTTTATGCCTTACCCATAAAGTTTTAAGTGTAACATGAGTTCAATGACGAAAACTGATGTGAAAATTGTGTATGTTCCTCTACAGATTACAGTTTACTTAGAGCAAAAATGCTACAAGGAATTTAGGGCTGAGCGCTATGGTTCAGTGAAAGTTGTTATGGCAATCTATCGAAAGGTGATATGTTCTTGCCAGGAGCAATTGTAAGTTTTTTTACTTATAAACATAGCTGCATTTTCTCCTTTGCATATGCCATGCGTTTCTAGTTTCAAAGCGTTGGAATTGCTATCTTCAACGACAATTAATTATTTTTTTGTTCAATAACCATTGATTTTCTTTTTTGTCAATTTTAGATGGACCTTGCTCTTTGACAACATTTGAATTTGTACTTGGAGCAAAAATTTTAGTTTTTTCTTATAGGAAGCATGCTCTTACTTATTTTGTATTGGAACTTCGATAAGAAAGTGTTACATCAATAAATGAAATTTAGTTTATAAACATGAACAATCTATATCTCTTATAAAGCTAACCCCCCTACAAGTCTATCTAAACATACCAGCCATCCACATCATCCCCCATTAACTACCACATCATCTCTCACTAATAGCCATGTCATCCCACTAACTTCCAAACTCTCAATTGCAAGCTATCCACATACATCATCTTCAATCAATTTCATTTCAAATTTTCCTTAATCGCCGCAGCAACGCACGGGACATCTTCTAGTTACTGAAATGGGTGAAGCCATTTTTTTGCAGGCCACTTTTTGCCAACAGCTTGCTAACAATTGTAGAGACATTATTGGAGCAAAATAGACAGGATGACTTGCGGAAATTAGCATGTCAAACACTTTTTGACTTTATAAATAATCAGGTATTTAAACATTCTTGTAGCATCAATTTGCAAAATGGATGCATCATGTATTATTAGTCTCTTTTTAGACTATTTTGACTCGTGGATTATTAACTTATCATTGTAGGTTGACAGTACTTACATGTTCAATTTAGAAAGCCAGATTCCTAAACTATGTCATCTGGCCCAAGAGATGGGTGAAAAGGAGAAGATATGCATTCTTCATGCAGCTGGGCTGCAAGCTCTTTCATCTATGGTATTTGTTTCTCTTGTTATACCATGTGGCCTTCTTGACGTGCAGTTATTTGGTTCAAAATTGGCTTGTCCTGCATTGTGTATTCATTGATGTGAGTAATTCATAGTGTGATGTGATATTTTTGAAATGTTCTTTCTTTCTTTCTTTCTTTCTTTCTTTCTTTCTCATGCACCATACTATTCAAGATGCACCATATTATTCAAGACAATCAATTCAATCCCTTCTATCGAACAATGATCGTGGACCGTCCCATCCGGGAAAGAGAATGTAGGCTCTATGTTCCTCTTAGTACCTGTTTGAAAGAGGAGGATTCTTTTTGTCAGACTTGAACTAAATCCTTTGGATCTCAATCCCCTTCCTCTTATAGAAAAGTTATTAATGTTCCAACAAAATTAAAAAAAAAATATCGTTAGATTTTCCGCTCTGCTACATTTGCATTCCTTTCTGTTTCCGCAGAATTTTAATGCCTAATGTTGATTTGTGTGCTTGCAGATTTGGTTTATGGGTGAGCACTCCCATATATCTGCAGAGCTTGATAATGTAAGTGTGTTATTTTGCCTTCCCCCTTAAGCTGCTTAGTTGATTTTGGTAAGAAGTAAACAGTTGTTAGCCCAACCAAAGCCTTTATGTTTGGTGATACTGAATAATTCAGTAACCTATATTACTTTCCAGTATTTCATGTTGTAAATAGATCTAGAGTTCTAGATAGGATACATTAAAAAAAGAAAAGAAAAGAGAGTGAGTTCTAGAATCTTGATAGGATACCTTAGGGTGGCCTAGCTTGGACATGTCTTGGGTGGTTCATAGCCCTGTAATTTTTGTCCAAATCACGTAAGATAAAGCTTTTAGTCATTTCCTTTAGCTATTAACTTGTAATATACAATTCCTTCTGGCATCATATAGCTGGAAGCCTGGAAGTGTAGAACGACGTGTCATTGTAATTTCCACCGCTCCTCTATTCTCAGCTACTACTGTTCAATGATTTCACAGGTTGTTTCTGCAGTTCTGGAAAATTATGAGAGCCCATATGCAAATGCTGATAATGATGCTGCTGTTGAGGATAGACGAATTCAGTGGGTGGATGAAGTGCTCAAAGCTGACGGTCCTGGACCTCCTGGTGTTACCATTTTGACAAGGGTTCCTTCATGGAAAGTTATTAGAGCTGATCATGGTGCATTAAGTTTGACAATGTAAATAAAGTTCAGGCATATGCAATACTTGAAAGTTTTATACTGTATGAAATGTATTTAATATATTATCTCTTTTAAATCATTTTCCCACAGAGACGAATCAACAAGTCCAAATTTTTGGTCAGGGATTTGTCTACATAACCTTGCTAGAATATCCAGGGAAGGAGCAACAGTGCGACGAGTTCTGGAAGCTATATTTCGTTATTTTGATAATAACAATCTATGGTCACCTTCTAAAGGATTTGCACTGTGTGTCCTGCTGGATATGCAGATTGTGATGGAGAAATCTGGTACTCATTGTTTAGTATACATTTTGCACTTACCCGTGATATTTATATAATCTATATTGGCATTCTTGTCCTCAGTAATTGCTGATTCTGACAGATATTTACATCATTATATGCCAGGACAGAATGCTCATATATTGTTGTCTATGTTAGTCAAGCATCTTGAACACAAGAATGTATTGAAACAACCAGATATGAATCTAGAGATCATCGAAGTTACTTCACGCCTTGCTGAACACTCCAAAGCTCAGTCTTCTACAGCACTAATGGCTTCAATAAGCGATATGGTCAGGCATATGGGTAAAAGCATGCAATCCTTGGCCAGTGATGCAGATCCTGGAGACAACATGGTCAAATGGAATAGCAGATATGGGAAAGCTGTAGATGAATGCCTTGCTCAGTTGTCTAGAAAGGTCAATTTTTCTAAATTTATTTTAGGGGTGTATTAATTTTTTCCCCCATTTATAGCTCCACAGCTGCAGTCTATGGATAACTTGTTCTGTTGTTTTATCATCTTCAGGTCGGTGATGCTGGACCTATCCTTGATACATTAGCTGTAGTACTGGAAAATATTTCAAGTTCTATGATTGTTGCACGGTCTACTATCTCTGCAGCATATCGCACTGCTCAAATAGTTGCATCATTGCCAAACTTGTCACATCAGAGCAAAGTAAGTTGATTAACAATATTTTTCTGCATCCTGTACCAACTATATCAGCTCTTTACGTGATATACTACACATTGTAGGCATTTCCTGAGGCATTGTTTCATCAACTGCTTTTAGCAATGGTCTATCCAGATTGTGAGACACATTTAGGAGCACATCGGATTTTCTCTGTTGTTCTTGTTCCCTCTTCTGTTGCTCCATGCTCATATGCAGACACTTCACAGACAAGGAAGATTGATCTCCGAAGGACATTATCTAGAACAACATCGGTGTTTTCATCTTCTGCTGCTTTGTTTGGGAAACTTAAAAGAGACATGCTTTCATTTCGCGAAAGTCCGCTCCAGGATAACACAAAGCTACTGCCCATCAGTGAGAATGCAGATGAGATCAGTACAAATGATGCAAAATTATTCAAGTCACAGACAATTCAAAGGATGGCTAGTACAAAAGATATTTCTCTTCCCTCTTCCACAGATACAAGTACTTCGAGTGAACCAACTCCAAATCAGGAAAAGGTCCGTGTTAGATTTTCCTTTTTGTGGCTAATAGGATCCTCTAGTAACTGTGCCGTTTCCTTTTTCACTAGAATAAAAGGTATCATTTATTTACATGCAGGATGCTGTCACCCTCATGCTCAGTGTTCGTCAGGCACATCTTCTTCTTTCCTCGTTATGGACTCAGGCACTGTCACCTGAAAATGTTCCACGGAATTATGAAGCAGTTTCTCATACTTACAGCTTGATGCTATTGTTTTCTAGAGCCAAGGTGAGAAGACATATTACTCTGCTTTATATCTGAAACATGGCATGCGTTTGCCTTTATTTACTCTTTGTCGGTATGAGACAAGGTCATAATGCTGTCAATATTATTGCCTAGTGTATTACTAGGTATTGGGAATCCATTTTAGTCATTGCAACCCTTTTCAAGTAAACACAGGAATCTGTCAGCTCAAATCCACAACCAAACACAGGAATCAAGTAAACCCTTTTCAAGTAAAATGTTTTCAAAGATCCACAACCAAACACAGGAATCTGTCAGCTCAAAGGCAAACCAAACTAAAACTTTTATAGCGCTCTCCATAAGATGTTGGATTTATTTCACTGCCAATTACCTCATAATCAATTCTCTTTCATGGATCAAAGTCAGCAATTTTTACCTCATTTGTATGAACGCATACAATTGCACTCTTAACCTTGCATAGTCCCCCCTCTCCTTCCCTTGCCACTTACCCCTCTGATTTGATTGGTTTAGTTTGTACCTAACCTATTCTTACCGCAGGGCTCAGGTGCCGAAGTTTTGGTTGGTAGCTTTCAGCTTGCTTTTTCATTAAGAAGTGTTTCGTTACAAGCAGGTACGTTTCCCTCTTATACAGTGTTCAATATCTATTGAGTCAGGCGTGTTCGAGAAAAATATCTATTGAGTCAGAACAGCTCTTTTAGCATCTTTATCTATATGGTTGTTCGGTTACCTTCTGTCATGGAGGACATTCCATCTGGTATAATAATTGAAAATTTTTTTTGTACTCATTAGAGGCACATATAACTTCATGTGTAGCATGTTATACCAAATGGGATGTTGTTAGCATGTTAACTTGAGCTTCAATGGCAACTCAGAATCGAAGTACTTAGCACTTAGCAATTTTCTTTTTCATAGTTTTCCTCACAATCCTCGGGAACTAAGGAACTCAGAACCAAAGGCTTGCTAATTCGAACTTTACATATATATAATTATACCTGGGGAAGCTGTACAGTACACAGTGAAAAACTTGTGCTTCTGCCAAATCTTTTCCACATGGATATTTGTTTTTCAACATTTGTATATGTTTATTGATAATGTAATCCTATGGACATGCTCTGCAGGTTTTCTTCCACCTTCACGCAGGCGTTCTCTTTTTACTTTGGCAACTTCAATGCTCGTGTTTTTCTCGAAAGCTTTTAACATTCCGGCACTCATTCCAGTTGTGAAGCATGTGTTGACAGAAAGTACAGTAAGTGAAAAACAGTTCCTTGCTTCATTAGTATTTGTGATGTAGTCATGTATGTGAATTATACAGGCGCCTAAAAAGTCCACAGTGAACTTTGGCACTGTATAGCCATCTAAAGACATGTATGAGGCATTCCCAAAAACAGTACATGAAACACTCAGCCTGAGCAGATCCCAGGCCCTGGACGAACACCCTTTGGGCTTGAACATCTGCCCATGCCTGGGCCAGCAAAGCTCTCTCCTTTTGGTATCAGGCCTGAGATTTCATGTTCAGGGTCTCAGGAAGTACTACCCAGACCCATATTGAAATTCTTATTGGATCTACCAGGGCATGCCTAATTGGGCAAGACTGGCCTGTTTTTGCATAGCTCTGAGTTTTGAAGTTATTGAGTTGTTGCCCTTCTTTCATTGAAAGCCAGTACAGAACTATTTAATCTACTGCTTTACAGACCTGTCTGTTATAATTGATCTCAGAGTGAGCTGTTCAGCAGCTTTGGATCACTGGTCCAAGAAATGAGACTATATATTTGACCTTTTATTTTCTATGTGCCTTGTTGCAGGTTGATCCATTTCTTTGTTTAATAGAAGACTGTAGATTGCAGGCTCTTGATAGTGCTCTCTATGGCTCAAAAGAAGATGATGATTTAGCTCTTAAATCACTCAACAACATTGACATGAATGAAGATCAGTCAAAAGAAACATCAGTGTCTCTTATACTTGACAGCTTGGAAGATCTGCCGGAGGTAATGTACAAAAGATTATGATATACATGCTATTCCTCCTGCTGTGGAACCTTTTACTTGCTTATTTGGCAATGCTCTGATGTTATTCTCTCTGCAGTCAGAATTGTCTACAATTAGAAAACAGCTGCTTGAGGAATTTTCAGCAGATGACATTCTGGGATCTCATTTTACTGAAACACCTTCAAAGTCTCCAGCACAACATGGAAAACTGCACCACAAGTCTATGGAGGTGATCAGTCTTGTTCGTGATAGATAAGGAAGAACTAAACACCTGTGAAGTTTTATCAGTTTGTTCTTATATTAGTATGATGGTACTTCTGCAGGTTATTCCATTGGGATTTGTTTTTGAAGATGATACTCTCATTGAAGCTTCTGACAGCTCAGTAGAACCTCACTTGCATCATCCACCATGTAACAGCGTTCTTGATGTCAATCGGCTTCTTGATTCAGTATGTACTTATCTCCTTGTTCTTCTACATTGTTCAAAATCCACTGGAAATAATGATATCTTCTTGCATTCGTTCATTATTGTGTGACACTTGTTAGAGCATAATTTTGTACTCTTACACGATGGTAACACTAAGAACCTTTTTAATATAAGTTAATAAATCCTGAGAAGAGTTATAATTTATGTATAAGGTTTCGGAAACATCTCAGCATGTTGGAAGGTTGTCAGTGTCAACAAACCAGGATCTGCCTTTCAAGGAGGTAGCCAACCAATGTGAAGCACTTCTGATTGGGAAGCAGCAAAAGCTATCTATCTGCATGAGTGTCCATGAAAAAGAGGTTAGAGATCCTGAGCACCTTGAGCTGTCCACAGTTAAACAGCTGCCAGTAATTAGTTTATAAAGACAGTATTCATTGACAGTTGGATGTTTATGTGAACTGAGTACATTTTGCAGTGTCACCAATTGGCGGAATCGACTTACTTTAGATATCTGGCACTTATTTTTATTTTGCATTTCCTTTCTTAAAGCTGCAGTTTCAATGTTTTATCTGATAGGTGAATTTAAAATGAGATATTGAGATTCAACCCAGGAGGAACTAAATGTTTGTTTATCTCTTTATTTAGGCATAATAAAAGTTAGTGACACCATGCAGGTCTTTCTCTATCCACACCCTTACTGTTGATGAGCTCACAAAGTTCTTAACTTTCAGGATGGTGAATCATCCGTTGGGCAGTCATCTCTGCAGGATCCTCAAGCAGATACGTTTCTCTGCACAGCTGATGAACAATGGCACCCCAATTCCTGTAAGCTGCCAGTTCTGTGTCCCTATGACCGGTTCCTTACAACGTCTGAGTGCTAAAATGATCACTTCTGGGGATGTGGACCTCTATAACTAAGAATGTGTTCAGTGGACACCTAAAAATTGGTGGCTCCAGCTCATGC
Source organism: Chrysopogon serrulatus (assembly GCA_015844335.1). Lineage (NCBI taxonomy): Eukaryota > Viridiplantae > Streptophyta > Magnoliopsida > Poales > Poaceae > Chrysopogon > Chrysopogon serrulatus. The sequence goes on from JADLZL010002220.1 coordinate 135,457, forward strand.
ATGCTAAAATAGGTGCCCTTAACAGATGTCCATCGGGCCAAAGGTTCCTTACTCAGATGAGTCATGTGTGCGTGCCAGATGGCATGATTTCCCTCGTTTGTAAATGGTTCCCACATTTGTAAATGGTTCTGGTCTACCATGGGAAATAGAGGGGGTGCATCATTGAGTTTATTCCATTGTTTTGGTTAGAGAACCACCCTATTTCTCATGCTCTGTACTAGTTATTAGCTTGTGATGGATGATGTGGCAGAGAATTAGCCCATTTTATTTCACAATCGGGCTGTTCGGCTGGTAATATAAACCGGCTAATAAGATAGATATTGTTTGAACGGCTGATAAGACAAGCAAATTGGGCGAATCTAAGTAAGAAAGTGAAGAGAGATGAACTGCCTTAGGGCCTGTTTTAAAGGTGCATTTTCAGTCTAAAACTGGTGTAAAATACAAGCCCATGAACTTTTATGGGCTGAGCTGAAAAGTGGTGTTTGGAAGCCTGGTGAGTCCAATAAAATTACACTGGTTTTGACTTATGAGCCAAGAGTTCTCTAAACCCCTACTAATCCATAATTTTCAAAAAAATTAAGAAAAACTTATCTCTAACAACTCTTAATCCATCCTCGTCTTTTAGAACTTGGAAAAAATCACTCTATTCCGCATGATGTTACGCAGACTCTAGGTTACGCTTACGCGGATCCTCTCGAGACGCGTGTGCTCTTTTGCGAGCCTAACAAAAGAAGAGAGTGGAAAAAGAAAAAAGGAAATACAGGGTTCCGGCGTGTGCTCTTTTGCAAGCCTAACAAAAGAAGGGAATGGAAAAAGAAAAGAGAAAATATAGGGTTCCATATGAGAAAAACGCAAGAAAAAGAAAAGATATGATGGGAGGCTTAACTGGGTACAAAAATATATTTAGGTTTTTTGATATAATTTTTTTATTTTAAAGTAAAATATTAGAAACTATTGGAGGTGGCCTTCTTTTTTATCCCAATAAATTTTTATAAGAGTTGAAAAACATAAACTTTTTAGGAGGAATATTTAGACAACTCTTAGAGATGCTCTACCGAAAAATAAAAAAAAACTTGTGAACAGGCGGCTACACTATTTTCCCGGCTAGGAACTAGCCTGGGTCTGGTAGATCATCTAGGTCGTCGATCTCCAGCGCTTGAAGCTGGATCTACCTGTCTGGATGTGTTGAGTTTTGAAGCTAGGCGCTCTCGTTCATGTTCAACGACGAGCAACTGCCAACACGCTGCACGGGCTGGCTCAGGTACGCAGCCCTTGCCAGCATTGCCGTGTTAATGGTCGCGTGGATGGGTGCCCGAATGAATATATAACTGCATCAAAGCATATTGAATGCATATTGCTTTGCCATAAAAATTTCAAATAATTTTAGTTAATGAAGCATATATATCGTTCGCAAAATTGATACACCTCATGCAACTCAAGTTGAACTCTAAAGTTTGCACAACTCGAATCAATTTTGAACACGTGTACACCTCACTAGTACACAAAGCATTTGTGTTGACGGTAGGTATTTTTTTTTTGTACTGGTGGTTTTAGAAAAACGACGCCAGTGAAAATCAACAGGCGGGTCCCGCAACTAGAACCGACTGTGCAAATAGTTAGCACAGGCGGTTCTCTTAACAAAACCGCCAGTGTAAATAGTCTCATTTACACCTGGCGGTTTACTTAAGGAACCGCCTGTGTTGGCCTCGATTAACACGGCGGTTACTTAAGAAAACCGCCTGTGTAAATGAGGCTATTTACATCGGGCGGTTTTTTTGTTAAGAGAACCGCCGGTGCTAATCTATTTGCACAAAGCGGTTTCTTAAGTGAACCGTCTCGCCGATCCTCGCTATATATACCCCTCCTTCTTCCCCACCGTAATCGTAGCCCGCCGCCACCTTCCATTGAAGGCGATTTTGGAGGTCCGTATTTGAGAAGAAACAAGGGGGAGAGGTTTTGATCTTGATTTCTGTCGGGGGCCAAAATAAGGGCCCTCCAAACAGTTAGGCCCAACAAACGCAAAGCTAGGCTACATAGTGACTAAGCATGGCCTCGCCAGGCTCAAAGACGCCGCCGCCAGATCTCGACCAAGCCCCCTTAGTTTGGGCTCACGGCAAGCGCTAACTTTCCGCCCGGCCCGAGCCCCTTTACGCCGAGGCCTCGGGACGGGCGCTTGCCTTCCGCCCCGTCCGAGCCCCTACGCCGAGGCCTCGGACGGCGCTAACTTTCCCCGCCCGTCCGAGCCCCCCTACGCTGAGGCCTCGGACGGGCGCTAACTTTCCGCCCCGCCCGAGCCCCTTTACGCCGAGGCCTCGGACGGACGCTACCGGCCCCGTCCGGCCCCTCTACGCCGAGGCCTCGGGACAGACGCTAACGTCCCATCTTGCCCGAACCCTACAGAACGCCTCGGGACGGGCTCCGCCTCCGTCCGTCAGAGCCCCCGTGCTAGGGCCCTCGGGGCCGCGCCGCACCTCCCGGCCAAGCGACCACGGACTTGACGTATAACCACCGCCCGCCTTCCCACGGTGCATTTTTTTTGTCGGGCCCGACGCTAGGCGGGGGATGGGAGCCGTCCGTCACAACCCTACGCCCGCGTTCATGATCACGCTTACGCCTACGGTGACGGCCATGCACGCCCTTGTAGGGCACCATGATGACTAACCTCTATGCCGAGGTCCCGTCCGGAAGTCTCGATATAGCGTGCGCCGCGCCCAGAGCCGGCCGCGACGGCGCCGACTCTACGAAGGCCAGGTCTTCGGAGCCCGCCACTGTACACCGGGTGTCGAGCACGGGAAGGCGGAGATGGCTTCCATGCAAGTTGTATCTTCAAGGCCGCCCACGCCCGTATACGACAACGACGCCGCGGCCCTCTGAGCTTTCGGACCGGGGATGAGTCAAAGCTACAAAGAGCCCACAAAGAGACCGGACACGGTCATCATGACTTCCACCTCTTTGCGGGATCGAGGAGCCGACTCCACGTAACGGCGCCCGCAATCGGCAAAGACGGGCGCCGTGCAAGACAAGGCCGCCGCCCACGCCTAGGGGCCTTGAAACAAGGCGGAGGAGAAGCCCCGAAGCCTCGGCCGAGAAGAGGCGGCGCCCACCACCGTTTCACCTATTCGAGACATCGTACTAAAAGCCCGTTCCTCCCCTTGCGGCTATAAAAGGGGAGGACGGGGGGTCCTTCCAAGGGCAAGAGAACAAGTCCACAAGTAAACCCGGTTGGTCTAGACACAGTCAATCGGACTACGTGCGAGTCTAGCAATCACCTTAGCACACGGGTCCATACACACACGTTCACGAGACTTGGGACCAGCTCCCTCTCTCCACCTGCTTGTACACCCCTACCTACAGGCACCTTGGTGCAAGATAATACAAGACTCCCTTGTGTCCATCTCGTACACCATCCGGGGTTGGGAGCACGCACGCAAATTTACTCGTTGGTACTAGGACCGCCAGTTTTAGCACCGACAATTTCTTTGAAGGAGGTTGCTAAGAAAGGTTAGTTTTGATATCTCTTACCTCTTTTTAACCATTGATGCTCAATTCTAGGCACATTTAGGATTTAGGGTTTCACTCTAGGGAGAGAGAAGAGTAACTAGCTTTTTGCCATTTTTGATCAATTTTAGCCACAATTTTAAACTAGATTTTTACTTTTGTATCTAGAATTTGGCCTTTAGAGTTACATTTCCACCATTCTCTTGCTCAACCCCACCCACTTTTTGAGATTTAGGGTTTCACCTCAAGTGAGAGAGAAGTGTAGCTAGATTTTTGTTTTTTTTCAATTATTCCAGTCACTATTTATCTAGGGTTTCACTTTTTTATCTAGAGTTTAACCTTTAGCGTTTTATTAGTTACTCTTATTTAAATTTTTAGTTATGTTTAGTTTAATTAGCTAGTAGTGATATTTTTAGTGGTGATTCTTTAATTAGGGTTTCATTTATATATTAGTTACTCTTATTTAGAGTTTTGTATTAGGGTTTCATTAAGTAGTCATCCTTTATTTTTTAGGATTTCATATAATAAAATGATGCTTTAATTTATTATGTTTAGTTCATTTAGTTGTGTTTAGTCTTATTTAATTACTAGTTTATTTGTCATATTGATGATTGAAAATTATTTTCTATTTAATTATTAAGTTTTGGTTTGTTAAATTAAGCAGTGGTTAGGCTTTAATTAGGGCTTCAGTAAGTAGTCTTCCTTTAGTTTTTAAGATTTCATCTAATAAAATGATGCTTTAATTATTTAGTTATGTTTTGTTTAATTAAGTACCGATGATTCTTTAATTAGGGTTTTATTATTTAGTCTTGTTTTAGTTATTTTTGAGAGGCGTATTTATTTAACTAGTTGTTTTAACTATATGTGATTTAGCCTGGACGTGTATTATTTTGAAAATATACAAGGGAGGAGTCCTTTTCATCTATAATCCACTGAAGGAGTTTGCTGATCATCTTAAGGTTTGTTAGTAATTATCACAAAACATTAATGTCACCTTTTTAGTGATTACTTTATTTAAATCTATTAAACTCTATAACAGGTAACAATGGATGAGCATTACGGATGTATAACTTAGACGTAGTAGATCCATCCTACGTACTTGAGGTCCGTAGGTTTATCGATTTGCTAAAAATCATGCTTTCGAGAACGGACGAAGCACATATATTGTCCTTGCGCCGATTGCAGAAATCTTGTTGTTTTTAAAGACACAAGTCCAATCTTGGCTCATGTGGTCTGCCGAGGATTTATGAATGATTACTTGATTTGGACTAAGCATGAAGAGGGAAGCTCTGCAACGTATGTAGCTGAAGACCCTGTGAATCTCGGTGGCAATGGTCCAGATATGCTTGTTGATGATGTATACCATTTCGGACATGAGACATAACACCATTGTCCCCAAGAGAGTGAACATGTTGTGCCCAATGTTCATGATGATGATGAAAATGTTGGAGGAACCGACGCCAATAGAACTCAAGTGGAGGATGAAGACGCAGAATTGATGACTGCACTATTGCGTCGTCATACGGATCCATCAATGTTTTTCATGAAAGGAATGGAGGCCTTAGAGCAGGCAGCAGCAGAGCCCTTATACGATGAGAGTAAGGGTTGCACCAAAGAGTTCACGACATTACGGTCTGTGCTTAAGTTGTTGATGTTGAAGGCTAAGTATGGATGGTCCGATGCCAGCTTCGATGCATTATTGAGTACTCTCAGAGATATGCTTCCAAAGGAGAACAAAGTGCCTGCTAACACTTATTATGCAAAGAAGCTAATCAGTCCGCTTACTATGGGTGTCCAGAAGATCCAAGCGTGCAGAAACCACTGTATCTTATATCGAGGTGATTACAAAGACTTGGACAACTGTCCAAATTGTAGTGCAAGTCGGTACAAGATAAAAAAAAGACTATCTACAAGAGGAGAATGCAACTTCTGTTTCCAAAGGGAAGAAGAGAAAGAAGACCCAACAGAGTTCAAAACTCTGCAACAAAGAAAATGAAGAAGAAGACTATTATGCCCAGAGAAGGGTTCCTGCTTTGGTGATGTGGTATCTTCCGGTAGTTGATCGTCTCCGGTGTTTGTTTGCAAACCCTGAGGATGCAGAGCTTATGACGTGGCATGCTTCTGACAAGCACAAAGTAGATGGAAAGCTTCGACATCCTGCCGATGGGAAGCAATGGCAAAAATTCAATGTTGACCACCCAGAATTTGCTAAGGAGACAAGAAATGTTCGGTTCGCACTATGTACTGACGGAACGAATCCCTTCACCGAAAGGAGCAGCACGCATAGCACATGGCCGGTGCTCCTCACTATCTACAACCTCCCTCCACACATGTTGCAGAAGCACAAATACCTTTTGCTGACTATTCTTATTTCGGGACCTACACAACCTGGTGTTGACATGGATGTATTCTTGGAGCCATTAATGGAGGAAATGAGAATATTTTAGGATACAGGTGTCGCCATGTTGGACGAATACCGGAAAGAGTCATTCACACTAAGAGCTATTATTTTTGTTACGATCAATGATTACCCAGCTCTCTTTGTATTGTCAGGACAGTTTAAGGGTAAGGTCGGTTGTGTAGTATGCTTGGATGAAACCTTTTACGTGTCCCTTAGTGCCTCCAACAAGATAGTATACATGAGACACAGGCGTTTCTTATCGAAAGGACATAGGTACCACTTGCGAAAGATGGATAGATACTTTGATAATCACGATGAAATAAGGTCCACTGCTCCATCAGGTAATAGTAAATGTCAAAGAGTGTATGCGAGATAGTTAAGAACATCAAGTTTGTATTTGGCAAGAAGACAAAGGATAGAAAAGCAAGAAAGGATGTGAAGCCAACTCCTGGGGCTACATTCAAGAAGATGTCAATTTTCTTCAAGTATTTACCATATTGGAAAGAGTTTGACATATACGACGGTCGATGGTATGCACATTCGGAAGAATGTGTTTGAAAGCATCATTGGTACCTTGCTAGACATAAAGGGTAAGACAAAGGAAGGATTGAGTTCACGTTAGGACCTGGTCAATTTGAAGATAAAACCAGAACTTTATCCCGTGTTGCTAGATAATGGAAAGTACCACCTCCCGGCAGCAAGCTACAACCTGACTACAGATGAGAAACATGCGATGTGTGTTTGGTTGAAGAAATTGAAAGTTCCAGCTAGATTTTGCTCTAACATTAAGAGCATTGTGTCAATGAAGGATCTTACACTCACCTTGACAACCTTTCTCCCTATTGCCATAAGGGCTATTAGCCCGGTGTTCTTAAAGATGGCAATCACACGGTTATGCTACTTTTTTAATGAGATATCACAGAAGGTAATTGACCGAGAGCAGTTGGAGTCTCTTCAGGAATTCACGGTTGAGACAGTGTCACAGCTTGAGATGTGTTTCCCACCATCTTTCTTTGATATAATGGTACACCTTGTCGTGCATTTGGTGCCACAAATACAAGCATTGGGTCCCATGTACTTGCATGAGATGTGGACATATGAACGTTTCATGTCAATACTAAATGGGTACGTATCCACTCGTGCTCGTCCTGAGGCATCCATGATAGAGGGATACACTACCGAAGAGGCCATTGATTCCGGAGGTCCATTCTGTAATAATTTCCTAAAATACCAGATTGCAATAGGTTTACCTCCGTCCCGACATGAGGGCAGACTACATGGGTGTGGGAGGATGGGCCGAAAATCATTCATCCCATTAGACTATAATATAGTCCTCGATGCGCATCATAGCATCATGCATCAGCTCTCGATAATGGAGCCTCTAATCACACAACACATTGAAGAGCTAAGCGATCATAACCCTGGGCAAACAGAGGATTGGCTATCAAAGGAACACAAGCGTCGATTCACTTTATGGCTAATGGAGCAGAACATTCCAAATGGAGAAACAATTGAACAACAAACAATCAAGAGGTTGGCAGCTGGACCATCTCGGCGCAGTCACATCATGGCGGACCTATGACATTAGTGGCTTCACGTTTTGTACCACTTCTAGGGACAAAAAGAGCATGGCGCAAAAACAGTGGTGTTCGTTGCGAGGCCATAGATGAATCAAATAAAAATGCTACATACTATGGCTTCATTGAGGAGATATGGGAACTAGACTATGATTCATTTAAGACGCCCGTGTTTCGATGCCAATGGGTTGATGACAAACATGTCACAGTGGACAACTATGGCCTGAGAGTTCTTGATCTAAGTAAAGTAGGCTACAAGGATGATCCCCTGGATTCTTGCTATCCATCTTTGCATGGTCTTCTATGCCGAATAGATCCTTTCTAAGGAAGAGAAGAAAAGTAGCGACAAGACCAAGCATATAGTTCTTCCTGGAAAGCAACAAGGTTTAGGAGTTGATGGTGTAATTGACCTAGATGACTTCAACCATTTCGGGCACATGTCTCTCTTTGAAGATCATCCTTTAAAGATAAAGAATGTTGAGCGTACCATCCCCAAAAATTCATTGCCATGGGTGCGCCACGATAGAGAAGGCAGAACAGTAGCTGGCTAGCTAGATTTTATATTAGTTAAATATTAGTCAATGTCATGTGTAACAATTTATCAGTTGTAATTTGTACTCATTAATTGGTCTATCTTGATATTGCTCTTCAACTTATTTAAGTCCTTTTCTTTCTATCTCTTTAAGTCCTTTTCTTTCTACTTGTTGATGTCTACAATATAAAAGAAATATCCTATATCCTATCTTGGTATTTCTTTTGTACTTGTTTAAGTCATTTGCTTATGATTATATGTGTTCGATTAAATAACCTACAAGAAATAACCTAAAAAGAAATATACTAAAAGAATTAACCTAAAAACACTAAGCTACAAGCAATAACCTACAACAATTAACCTTTAATTTAACAAATAACCTATAAAAAAGCACCAAAAAGAAATAGTCTAAAAGAAATATAGTATAGTACATATCCTAAATAAAATAACCTAAATAGCTATCCTAATCAAATTAAATAACCTAAAAGAAATAACAATAAAGATATAACCTAAATGGAATTACCTTAAAGAATTAACCTACAAAAAATAACCAAAAAGAAATAGTCTAAATAATATAGTACAAAAAAATATATTAAAAGAATTAACCTACAAAAAATAACCTACAAGATATAACCTAAAAGTAATATACTAAAAAATTAACAAAAAAAGATATAACCTAAAAAGAAATATACTAAAAGAATTAACCTAAAAGAAATAACCTACAAGCAATAACCTACAACAATTAACCTTTAACAAATAACCTATAAAAAAGCACCAAAAAGAAATAGTCTAAAAGAAATATAGTATAGTTCATATCCTAAATAAATAACCTATAAAAAGCACAAAAAAAAATAGTCCAAAAGAAATATAGTATAGTACATATCCTAAATAAAATAACCTAAATAGCTATCCTAATCAAATTAAATAACCTAAAAGAAATAATAACAAAGATATAACCTAAATGGAATTACCTTAAAGAATTAACCTACAAAAAATAACCAAAAAAGAAATAGTCTAAATAATATTGTACAAAAAAATATATTAAAAGAATTAACTACAAAAAATAACCTACAAGATATAACCTAAAAGTAATATAGTATAGTACATATCCTAAATAAATTAAATTACCTAAAAGAAATAACTTAAATATCCTAAATAGCTATCCTAAATAAAAATGGAAACACATTTTCACCGGCGGTGGTCTTAACCAACCGCCCGGTGAAAAACATATTTCCACAAGGCGGTTTCTTATGAGAACCGCCTGTGGAAATGATTTCCACCGGGCGGTGGTCTTAACCAACCGCCTGGAAATCAACCAACCGCCCGGTGGAAATCATTTCCACGAGCGGTTCTTTAAGACCCCGCCAATGCAAACTCCTCCCCTATATATACCCCCGCCCACGGCCCGAAAATTTCAAATCCGGTGGGCGATTTCTCTTCTCCTCCGCCGTCGATCGCTCGATTTCGCTCAGCGCCGCCCCTCCTCCGACCGCCATCCCGCTGCGCGGCGGAACGAGATCCGCCCGCCCTCGATCAAATCCGCCGTCGGCGCCGCCGCTCCCTCTTTCCGCGGGCCACCGAGCCGCGGCGCCCGCCACCGTCGAGCCCGCCCGCCCGGCCACCGAGCTCCGCCCGCCCGCCACCGAGCTCCGCCACCGAGCTCCAGCCCGCAATCCGCTCCATCCGAGATCCGCGACCGACCTCCGCCCCGGCCTCCTCGCGCCGTGCCCCTCAAGGCGCGCCAGGCTTCAGCGCCCCCTCCCGCGCCCCGCGTGAACCGAGCCCCCTTCTCCTTCTTTCCCCCGTCGAGCAAGGTGAGATGTGATGTCTTCGGGCGGTAAACGACGGCGGCGGCGTTTACGACGGACGGCGGGCGGCGCTTTTGCGCCGGGCGGCGGCGGCTGCCTTGCCCTAAGGCCATTGTTGGGCGGCAATTTGGGCCGGGCAAGGATAATGGGCCGAGCCCAACAAATGGCCTTTTTTATTTTTCGAACAAAAAACCCAAACATTATGTGTATAAAACATTAATATGAATCCAAAAATACATTGCTATACATTATGAAATAATTAAGAACAAATGTGTATAAAAAATTGCTTTACTTTGTAAATATGTTTTATTATTTTGTGTAATATGTTTTTGATATATTAATATTATAAAATAGGTAGCTAATGGGTATATGTAATAATTATTATTTTACTTTATAAATTATTAATATTGTAAAAAGCAAATGTGTATATAAAAAAATGTTTGAATAGCAAATTTGTATTATTTGTTTTAAATAATACCATTAATTAAAACTAATAGTTATTAATTGTATTAATTAGTAAAATTATTAAATATTAATTGTATTAATTACTAAAATTAGTAAATATTAATTGTATTAATTGTATTAAGTTATACCATTAAGTTAAACTACATGTCATTATATTGGTTTTGATTATATCCTCGCTCTTGTGTTCTATTAATTGGCAGTCAGCATCACGATATACCCGCCAGCGAATCATCCACCGTCTTCTCATCGTTCACCGCCGCCCTACATTAAGTCTCTCTTCTATGCCATATCACAGGTACATATTTCCTAATGACTTAGTGTTTTCACAAGTTGACTTAGTGTTAGTGACTTAGTGTTATTTCGTAATGAGTTAGTGTTATTTCATAATGATATAGTGTTATTTCCTAATGACTTAGTGTTAGTGACTTAGTGTTAGGTCATAATGACTTAGTGTTAGTGACTTAGTGTTAGGTCATAATGACTTAGTGTTAGTGACTTAGTGTTAGTGACTTAGTGTTAGGTCATAATGACTTAGTGTTTTTTCATAATGACTTAGTGTTAGTGACTTAGTGTTATTTCCTAATGACTTAGTGTTAGTGACTTAGTGTTAGGTCATAATGACTTAGTGTTAGTGACTTAGGTCATAATGACTTAGTGTTTTTTCATAATGACTTAGTGTTAGTGACTTAGTGTTATTTCCTAATGACTTAGTGTTTTTTCATAATGACTTAGTGTTAGTGACTTAGTGTTATTTCCTTATGACTTAGTGTTAGTGACTTAGTGTTAGTGACTTAGGTCATAATGACTTAGTGTTTTTTCATAATGACTTAGTGTTAGTGACTTAGTGTTATTTCCTAATGACTTAGTGTTAGTGACTTAGTGTTAGGTTATAATGACTTAGTGTTAGTAACTTAGTGTTAATGACTTATTTAATTTGAAGTTATCGAGAAGATGACGTCTCCAACATCTAAAGACCATCAAGGCGTAAGAGCAAAGCGGCGTGTGAGTCACCCACTAAGACTCACACCCAGGAGGCACGGTGAGTCTCACGGCATTCGAAGCCTTGCACTTTTTTTAACGTAGAACCCTATCAAAGTAACTAACATAGTTATTGCCATGCATAGAATCAGTAAATCCTCCGGAAGAAGAAGAGCAGGCGTGTGTAATCACCCCCTAGCGGAAGAAGGACAAGAAGAAGATTTCCATGGTGACATGTTGGAAGAAGAGGAAGATGACGGAACCGAAGTGATCCATGCCCTAGCATAGATAGACAACGCGATAAAAGTGTAGACCCAAATTATGATCCGTATGATGAGGTATACTTAGTACATGAAAACCAATACTTCCCTTCATAGTATTATACTCATAATGATCCTTCGGCCAGGAGGTTATGTCTCAAATGCGAGAACTTCTCGCAGAAGAAGAAGACGTTCCTCAAGACGAAGCACCAGAAACGACTGAGACAACCACCTCCAAATCAAGAAAAAGGAAACAGAGTGACCGGAAACGTGGTGACCGAGGAACAAACAAGTGGCCAGAGAAGACATATATAGTTCCTAGCATTGGCCCAAAAGGAGAGCCTCTAGTGTCTCGATGAGGTGGTCGCCAAGATACGGAATGCAATTGGTTTTCCGGGTCGGGGATAAATTGGACATCACAATCACTTGGTGGAAGGATGTGGATGCGACTAAAAGGAAAGAGCTGTGGGACAAGTTTATAGAAAGGTTTGTTTTCCCTACGGGGACAGATGAGAAACTTGCGAAGGGGTATTTTTTCAAGCAGATTGCAACATCATTCCGTAACTATAGATCTGAGATGAATACCAAGTTTCTCAAGCATGGGTACGACCCAACGAGCAAGTATAAGATCACACAAGCGCAGTTGGGAGATATTCAAGGCGCAGAAGAACGACCCACCGCCAAAGCCAAGAGTGAAGCTACTTCCAAGACTAGCAAGGAAGAACAAATACCACCATCACCTTGGCACCGGTGGTTACAAGAAACAAATTCTGAAATGGCGGGCAGAGGAGGAGGAGCTAAAGAAACAAGGGGTTTCTGTGCTATCAGAGGAAGTTGGCGAGAGGACGGCAAATTGGCTCAGAGGTCGAGGAACAAGACAAACTGCTACCGGTGTGAATTGTCCCTTAGACATCACAGCCCCAGCTAATAAGATGTTGGAGCTAGCAGTGGAGGTCAAACAAGGGAAACTCAAGCCACAAAGGGAGAGAAACATCCTGAGTATTGGACTGGGCAACCCTGAGCATCCTGGCCGTGTACGAGGCATCTCCTCGAAGATGGGATGAAAAGAAGGATTTGGTGAGGAGTGGGTGGGCATGTATAAGAAACGCGATCAATATAAGGAAGACATGCAAAGCATTTTTTTTTGAGGAAAAGGCTAAGGAACAATTCAGAAACATGATGTCGATTTTCTAATAAATCCCGATCCAAAGTCGGTGCGAAGTTAGCTAGTGCAAAGTGTCCATTCAGCCAGATGAGCACACAAGGCCCACAGATGCGGCTCGTTCGGGACAACCCTTGCACGGACCTCGGGAGATGATTCATGGCATGCCCGCTCAATGCGCTCCCTTTCCAAGTAGTGTGGGGTCTACGGGAAAACACACACCGCTACCCCTGTGGATGACATCAATGGGCCGACACCTTGCAAAATGCTCATACGATATGGTATGAAGCATCAACGTACAAGGGAGGTAGCCATAGGCTTTTGCGATCCCCCGGACGTGACTACCACGGTGATCCTATACCGTAAGAGTACTGCGGGGTAGAAGTGCCGACTGGCCGTCCTGTGCTACGAGGATGACATGCTAGAAATTTCTGGTCCCGAGGGTATTGAGACACTCGGACATGCCATTAATAATTTCATCCTATGGCCTCGAAGAGATGTCCAATTGACCCAGCCACCACCTTCCACGAAGCCCCGCCAGAAACTCGGAGTCGCACCGATCTCGACCGTCAACAGGATCCAAACCCACCATCACCCCCCTGCCGATCCTTCAAGAACCCCACCGTCAACATCGAAACCCGCCAGGATCTCGCCACAAACAAGTACACCGGTCCGTGAGCCACGCTTCGTCCCCACCACCTCAAGACATGGAAGCATCGCCTTGGACACCACCGCCGCCACCAAAGAAGTCCCAAGAAAAACCCACCAAGAAGAGGAAATTTTACGTTTCCCAAATTGGTTTCCCCATTCGAAAGAAGAAGAAGAAAACGGTGGCACCGCCAAATTTTTGGAAGGGATTGCGCTTTCTCGTAAGTCAAGTACCGTGGACTTAGCCGAGCAAAGAGAAGGCAGTAGAAGAAGCAAAGATTCGAGCACTAAAGATAGTGAGGCCAATATGGGATGCCTATCAAAATGTCCCTAATAAATATGTACCCCAAGCAGCCTCTACCGAGTTGGGAACGACTCCAAAATCTCCCGCTTTGGTATAAAAAGACTTCATGATCGGTACATGCGAGCGGCTCGAGCCGGGATCGACGCAATCCAAGTAAACATACCACCATTTGCTTTCATAAGTGAACGAGACACGGCTTTCGTTACTTTTAAGGACATATGGTTAATGATGAACCTTAAGCGGCTCGACGTTCAGCTCGTCACGCTATTTGTATTGTAAGTGTACCTCTCGTACTAACATGAACTTTTGTTTATTATTATTGACTTCTATCTTGTGCCTTGCAGAATGCAATATGATCAAGACGAGTTCGTGTACGGTCCCAGACCAAACAAGAATGAATTCAAACGGACTGGGTACCTAAGCCCGAAAAAAATATGCGAGAATGAGCACACCTTCCGAATTGGTGACGACAACGATAAATTGAAGGGGTTATCAAAGAAAGACAAAGAAAGGAGAATCAAAGATCTGGAGAAGGATCATGAGACTAGATACGCCACCTACATAGGCAATGCATTGCTCCAGTACAAACATAGGGAATGCGTAGTTGCCCCTTATAACTTTAGGTAAGTATGGGTTCATATACATACATCAGCTTAAGTATTGGTTTATATAAATGCCTAACAACTCGGTTTCGATCGTGCGCAGTGACCACTAGATATGCTTCTTCATTTATCCTAAGGACGGAAGGGTGCTGGTCTTTGACTCCGCCGACTACCCACGTGAAAGATATGCAAAATTCTAAAGCATCGTAGAACGGTAAGTCGACAAAATATAGCATGCATCTTTTAATCGATGAGAGTTTAAGATTGTCGCTAAACGATTCTTTTTTTAGATCATAGATGTTGGAGATTCTATAAACTAAGAGGTGGAGTGTTTGACGAGTCCACGGCGGGGCAGAAATAAGATTTTTTTCACAAGTGGCCGGTGACGTAGAGTTATGAATCAATATCATGCATGTTACATATATAAGATGTTATTACAAGTAAATAACTCTATGCAATTTATGTAGTGCCACAAGCAACCAATCGGTTATTCAGACCGTGGATTCTACACGTGCGAAGTTCATGAGAACGGCCGGACGGTACATCGAAACCCTAATAAGGTACCACTAACAAAGAACATTTGTATTTATATCGTTAACAATGCAAATTTACTTAGACACATGGAAATCTATATAATGCTTACAAACTTCCTTTTCAGCGTATCAAGAAGCGGAGTCCGAAACCTTCGACGACCTAACTCTGACGGAATAATTGAGGATCTCTGCTCATTTATCATGAGAGAAATTATTCCTACAGAGGGAAAATATCACCACCCGGAAAGCCCCTTAGCGAGGCCGAGTTCGAGCGCTAAGGGACATTAGCGCCCGAAATTAAGTCGAAATGATTATTAGATTCCTCTCCAATTGTAACACCCGTGTTTTTGCATCATTTTAAAAATCACTAAAAATTTGAACTTTTTATAATTTACAACAAATTAAAACTTGATTAGTTTATTATACGCAAAACCGTATTTAAAAATCTTTTCCACAACCCTTGCATTAAAATTCATCATATGCATTTTAATCGTGTGCTTGAATATTTGATTGATTGCCTTGCTTGTTTGAAATGTTTGTTTGGTTTCTTGTATGTTGTCCTAGAATTTATTGTGGCACCGAAATATTTCTCCCCGACCTCCTTCCAATTTCGTCATCCTTTCCAAATAATTTCCCCGATCATCATCCTTGGAAACCCTCTTCGTCCCCTTCCTTGTTTTTTTCCCAAATCCCCACCTCTCAAATCTCCACTTGATCCAAGTTCAAATCCTTTTAAATATGCCTAGTTCATTTTCTGGGAAAATAATAAAAAACTACTCACGGGCGCATTCTTCCCTCTCCCTCACTCTGGCCCAGCCCAGCCGTCCATCCACTTCTTCACCCGCATGGGCCAACACAGGCTGAGCGGCCCACCAGCGCGCAGCAACAGCAGCCTAGCTGCTGGCCTTCCTCCACTCCCCTTCTTTTCCCTCTCACCGACAAGTGGGGCCACCTTGTCATCATCGTCTTCTCCAACGAGACAACGCGAGTACCGCGTAGCCGTACGAATGCTGCGTCCATGCCGTGTGCCACTGTGCCAAACCGCCTCTCTCGGTTGTCATCGAGCACCTCTGCCATGGCCGCCCAAAATATTTCCGTGAACCGCCCGACTGTTGCCCACCGGCTTACTGTGCGTTACCGCCATGGCACGGCTATAAATAGCCGGCGAGCCTCCATGGCCGGCAAGCAAAGCTCGAGGCCGAGCTCCTCCCCTGCCTCTGCTTGCGATGTCTCCCTCCCTTTCCTCTTCCTCTCTTCCCCATCCTCTCTGCTCGCGAAGCTGAGAGCGGCCGGAGCGAGGCACCGCCACGCCGAGGCCCTCGCAGCCAAACGCCGCCAGCGCCCTGCTGCCGCCGTCGCCCTGCCGTGCTCGCCACCACCAGGGACGCGCCCCGCGATGCTGCCGCAGCACCATCGGAGCCCTGCTCCGCTCGCCACGCCGGAGTTCACTGAACCCAGCACCGCCGCGTCGGAGCTCGAAGCTACTGGAGGACCGCCGCCATTGCCCGGCGTTCCCCCTGCTCCCTCTCTCCTCCCCTCCATCCATCTCTATCCCCCTTGCCAACTGCCTCTGCTGGGACGAGGCAGCAGCCACAGCCCCCCTGCTCCACACCTCGCCGGAGTAGGAGGTCGCCGCTGCTCTTCTCTCCAAGCAACGCCGCCGCTTCCTCCATTTTCTCCCTCCCTTCTTTTCTCTCTCCATTTCCTTCTCTCCCTCTCTTCTGTACTGGACAAGGGAAAACGAGCAGGAGCAGGCAGATGACGACATCGGCCACCCACGTCGCCGTGACCAATGAGGAGGCACCTCCCCTCGTGGGGCCCACACTCTCCCTCCCTCCCTTTCTCTCTCCTTCTGTTGCCAGCGCATGGGAAATGGACAGAGGCAGGAACGTACAGAGCAGCAGCAGTAGCCTCCCCACCGTCCACTTTTCTGTGGGCTTGGTTCACATGAACCAAGAGGGAAGCACGTGGTCCACAGCACAGTACTAGGCATGGTTCACAGCACAGTAGCAGCAGCTGATCCGCCTGCCCTGGCCAACAGGCTAGAAAATGCTACGTGCACCCGAGCCGTGTACACGGAGGAGTGAAACACCATATTTCTTTGCCCAGGAAATTTCCAGAAAATTTGTAAATAAACTAGGTACACCCCAGACCCTACCCAATATCTTCCCACTCATTTTCAATATCCTATTTTCCAGAAATAATTCCCAAGTTTATCTTCATTCGCGTTTCGCTAATAAACTTTGATAATTCGTATCTCCTCCATCCCAATTCCGATTCCTGAAATTCCACCACTAAAAATCTTCTAAAATCAAACCCTTCCTACTCATACTCTTCTCCTAAATTTTTGGTGCCCATTTAAATTCTAGTAATAATTATTTGTTTCTTTCTCTTTTATAATTAGTGCTAATGGCTATGCTCAATTAATATTAATGCTAACCGTAGTACTAATCGTCCGTAGCCGCATGTGTCCATATACATATATATGCCCTACTTAGTATATAAATATATGGATAAATGTAACATGTAATATATTTGCACCTACGCAAATATATACGCTGTAGGATATAGATATAGATCGATATAGATAAATAATATATGTGACGATAGATATAATCTCACACACCTCCCACCTACATGCATGGTCATATCTCGTATGTGTATATGAAACATATATACGTTCGGGAATATACCGATGCATGGCTAACACCGCACCACCATAGTTAACCCTAGTAGTAAACTTTCGCCGTAATAGTAGCTAACCCCATATATATACACACACATACATGGTAAGTCCTGTATATACAGTTATATATACCAGGGCATATACCTATGTATGGCTAACATTATCCTCCACCCCTTCATCCTAACCTAACCCTAGGCGCATACATATGCATGTGCGTATGCGTCACTAACCAAACCCTAGGCGTATATATATACGCATATGTGCCACTAACCTTAGCCACCACCTATCCATATATATAGCTAGCCTAAACCCTACATACGAGTATATAAGTACATATGCCGGTACCTAACCACCTAGACCCTATCCCCACGTAAACCCGCCTAGCTAACCCCGCCAAATCCTTGTGGACTTATAGAAGTAGGCCAAGCTGTCTACGATGACTTGGTCAAGCTTTCTCCTTTCAGGTTCACATAATAGTGAAAGATAATAATATGGTGCGGTTTTCCATAGATAACCACACCACGCTAACCCAAAAGTAGGAGTCATCTTGTTGGATAAATAACTTTCATCTACCTCTTATTTCAAGTTCACATAGTAATAATAGAATTAGGATAAACCCATCCACCACCTACAACCAACCCCGTTAGGATCCCTCTTTTTGTTTTGGTAGTTTGTGCTTGTTTAATTATGCTTGTTGTGTATGCATTGTTTGGTTTGCTCTCTTGTTTGTCAAGCAATAGACCGCGTAGACTAGAAGACGTACAAGAACCCGGTGGATCCCTGGAGCATGGCTACATCAAGTCTCGAAGGATTACTACCACACCAAGATGAAGTACCGCTACACCAGGACACTGGAGCCCGAAGCGAAGGAATCAAGACCCTTGGATATACTCGTCAGCGAGTGGAGGCAAGTCCTAATTTCCCCCTTTCTACCACCCTTCCATCTTACTCATATAATAATTAATTTACAAAGGACCATATGAGATAATGTGATATCGTGATAACATGATAAGGGAATAACATGATAAAGTGACTATATATGCTATGACTTGAAACGGGTAGGGGTAATCTAGGTGTAGATTACTTGGCGGATATGTCTGCGAAGAATATCCCTGTCGGAGATACTGTTTTAGTCACCCCTAAGGACCGGTTCATAGCCTCCTTTACATTCGGTGAGATATTCCGCATGACCACATGCCTATATGGGTAGGCTTGATCTCACACCCGTTAGATTGAAGTATGTTTCCACTTAGGGGCCGGAGTAGGCAAACGGTAGAGCAGGAGACGGCATGGGATCTTTGTGTGTTCTTCCATGGCCTGGTTGGGCGTGGACGCTAAGTGATCTTCCACGTAAAACTCTTGGGTGCACTATCGCGAATTATATCTTTCTAATGTGGATGCTAGTGGGCTTCCACGATTTGTGTGAGGGCATGGACTGACATGTGGTGGTCTTCCATGTCCCGGTTGGGCGAAGGACTGCTAGTGGGCTTCCTCGTCCAACATCCCAACCCCTGAGCGCCGTAGTGGAAGTGTATGGATATCTAAGGTAGCGCCCTATCGGGTACGAGTTCTCGTTAGGCCTGTCGCGCTATTGGCCCTAGTGGCGACTACGTCTATCATGTGGGGAAATTTGTACAGCCTCTGCAGAGTTTTACTTGAATCTATTCGAATAGCCACGTCCTTGGAATGGGCAGATGCCGGGGTGAGACGCTATGATTAGACTACAACAATAATGGATAATCTGGTAAGATATATTAATAATTTGGTAACCATAACTTACTTCTGGAACTGGTGAGGATGGTGAATACCCTACCAGGGCCCAACTTATAATTATAACTATTACACACTTACCCTCCATCCACCCAAAGTTAGGGCTTGCTGAGTACGTATGTACTCAACCCCCCCTTCTCCCTATGTTTTTAGACAGGACGCTGCAGGAGTATATCCAAGGATGAAGCCGTTCGAGAGCCTACACCAGGATGGACTACTGGAGCTACGCGAGGATAGGACACCTAGAAGATACAGGAAGACGGAGCCACGCGACCACACGAAGAAGCTACGCTAGGATTACACTTAGGACTACGACGTATATAGGAATACGCTAGGGTTTTGTCCGCACTCCGAGTTGCCTGTAGGAATGGAGCCATAATAGTATAAGACCGCTGTCTTAGAACTCTGATAAATACTATAAGGCCAGTGGCCCAAACAATGTAAACCCGAACCATGTATCATGTTTTCTCATTAGCAATAAAAAGTATGCGTTTTGATATCAATCTTGTTTAATTGTGCGTGTCGCTACTCATCGATCCGAGGGACCGACATATAATGCCAATGGACCCTAAAACTTAGGGGCCGACACCAATGTAAATTTTATTATCACATGGTGGCCACAAAACAATTTTGATGTAAAAATGTATGATGTAATTAAATTGTTAATGATATATATATGTATATAAGTATTGTATGGTATAATTACTTTTTTTCTTGATGTATTTGTCATAATTAAATAGCCTTTGTATTGATCATAGTAAGAGAGAAAGATGATGGGGGGGGGGGAAGGGAGGAAGATGAGGGGGAGAGAGGAGGGAGGGAGGGGGGAAAGAGGAGAGGGGACAGAGGGACAGAGAGGAGGGAGGGAGGGGGACAGAGAGGGCGCCAATTCAAAAATGAAAATTCAAATAAATTTTGGCGGGAAAACATTACCACCGACGGTTCACCTAATAAAACCGCCAGTGGAAATGCCATTTCCACTGGCGGTTCCTTATGTGAACCGCCCGGTGAAAATGCAATTTTCACCGGCGGTTGCTTATGGGAACCGCCTGCGTGAAAATGGATTTCCACAGGCGGTTTTCAAGCAACTGCCGGTGAAAATGCAACATTTTCACGGCCTCTACACACGCGGCGGGCCAAAACGCCGGTGAAGTGGCCTCTCACGGAACCGCCTGTACAAATCTTTTTTTCGTACTAGTGCCTTAATTTTTTACGAATCCTTAAATTCAATGTTGCACTAGATCAGTTTTATTTGTATACCACCACAATCCCAAGTAGGAGTAAATGTTCTATATTTAGTATTTCGTTATTTAAAAACTATACACATTTTATAGTGAACTAGCAAAGCAAAACATAGCTTCTAAATCGCCGATGATAGAATAAACAATTCTAGCAATAATAAGTTGCATTATTGACCAAGTCATTATTTCCGATGAATTTTTTAAATACATAATTTTTAAGTAAACTAGTGGGATGCTCCGCGTTGTTCTTTGCGGGTATGGAGTAGAAATATAAGGAGTTATAATGGCTGAAACTATAAATTAATATATATATGGATGTAGTAGGTCAATTGCGGAGGTCGTATCCATTAATATACATGGTAAATCTCATCTACCCGAACCACTATCCCTACTATATCTGAGGGTCACCCCCTCCTAAAATTCTAAGAGTTTTTCTTCATAAAATTATACATGTTTCGGAGGATCACATGTAATCATGTGATATGCAATTTTGCTTACAAACCGATTTTTTGCTTAGGAACGGTTTAAATTTTTACAAAAAAGTTATCAAAATATATCCATATGAGGTCTTATTTTGAAGAGTTTATTGTAAGGCACCATGGTGCAATTGGATTTTCTTGGTTTATCGAAATATATCCATGTGGGGTCTTGTTTTGAAGAGTTTATTACGAGGAACACCATGGTGTAATTGGATTTTAATTACGATACTTGATTTAGGTGCTACGACTTTTTTTCTATTCCAAAAAAATAGTTAGTGGAAGATAAATAAGACTAAGTGGGGGTAACTCCTTTGATGACATCATCATACATCACTTTTTAAAAATGCTAATTTTTGATTGGATAGGACCCTTTAGTGGGTCTTAGGATTTTAGGAATATAGGATTGCACTCATAATACAACAACTATCTAAGTGGGGTGCATGTTAGTCCAATATCTCGTAATTTATCTAATTTAATACACCAACTATCTAGGTGGATGCATATTGGTCCAACATCTTGTAATCTGTTTAATTTGATGCGAGAATTTGGCTCATTGGTGCATATACAGTCTAAACACTGTAATGCGTGTCTTTGTACTGTTACATGTCGAATGACGACGTTGACAAATTATGGAGTAGATGGGCAAAAAAAAGAGCCCAAGGAGGACACCGCCAAGGAAGGAGGGCCCCACGGCCCACCCTAGAGGGGGCGCAGCGTGGGGGGGAGGGGGGACGGCGGCCACCACGGCCACCGCACCCACCACAGCGCTGGGCGGGCAAGGGCGCCATGGCCCCGCCACCACCGTCTCGATCCCAAATTACCTTTTATTATTATTAATCAATTAGGCAACTAATATTAGGTAAACTGGAAAGTCCATGTTCGATAAGAACTTTTTCTGTTAGAGTCCAATCGGGACTATAAATAATAGAGGATTGTAAATCGGTTGAGGCAAGAAAGTAGTCGGGGGTAAATCCCGTTATTCCAATCTCTCCCGCGCCACGCCTCCTCCCTGTCCTCCTCCCTCCCCCCGCCGCCGCCCCCCCACCCCTGCCCTAGTGCCGCCGCCGCCCCTTGGGTGCCGCCCCCTCCTCCTCCCTCTCCTCCTCCCAATCCACTAGCCCAGATCCACCCTCCCGCTCGTGTGTTACAGTACGCTCTGAATAGTCATTACCCTAGCACGCTCATATCATCTATCACCCAACTTGAATCTTTTACTATGTTATTATGATACTATTTCTGAATTTGATCAAACATAAAATCTGTCATTGATTCTATAAATATGGAAAATACTAAACTGACTAATTTTCTTCTATACTATGATAGTGTTCTCATCTCACTCTAACTTATGGTCATTCATGGCTCGCTAAAGCTGATATGTGGGTTGTCCATCACATGGTGGTGGAGGTGCAACTCTGTTTAGGGGTAGCCATTTGGTTAACCGAAGCTGGTCAGTTTTCTAAGAAATTCGGTGTGTCTTAAGAATCAAGAACCAGTGATAGCTACCCGCCCCCGGTTGTAGCTACCCTCGCCCTTGGATGGTAACCACATGTACAGTTGGACGGGTGGATGAGGACTACCTCATATGGCAAAGGGGACACCGACAACTACAATGTCTGCCTATTTTTTAGTGTGTAAGGGACCATTGATGACTTCGCATTGTTCCGGTCTATATGAGACTCGCGGTAACTATTTGAACAGTTTATGTTGTGAATCATAAAAAATAATTCTGTCTTTTTTTGACAAAACTGGAGGGGCAAAAGCCCCTACAGACCAAATATATTAATTAAAAAGTTAAGCAAAGTTATTCATGGGTGGGGAGTAGGTCCGAGCTCTTGAAGCTTCATGGGTTCAGCCTAGTCAAGAGTATGCCTCCGCCTCTATAGGGGCCTTTAAGTTTCATTAAGGTACGGCGAGTTATGGAACTACTATAACCTATTTCATGTTTCTTTCTTCTGTTCGTGACAGGAAGATCAAGATAGTAGACGCGATGGATTCCTGCCTGGTTTTCATTTGCTGTGTTTGCGGCCGGAAGACATGAACCAGCTGATAGGTGTTGCTTTGTTTTAGATTCTCCTCTTGCCCTTGTTCCCCCATAATAAACGGTATAGCTCTTTTGATTTACATAGTGCTGATGATATAGGACGTCCTGGTTTCTTTTTTCTTATTTTCCGCTGAAAGTTTGTCCCTATGACCATGGTTAGCCTTTGCGAGCTAGCTCCTGGAGACAATGTTTCAGTAACATACTGTTTCGGCCGCCTCTTCAATGTTGCATTAGAACGCTGGGTTGGAGTCAACTATTTTAGCGAGGGGTGGCAAGATCCGCTTAAGATCTCACAAGCTATTGTTGGGACGCGCTTCTGTTCAAGTTCGGAGGGCCACGTAGTTGCAAGATGCTTGTTTTCAGTGGGACGGAAGGGGCATAATTAAAAGTTCCCTGTTCTAGAGGGTGCGGACTTGAAGTTTTTCCTCAGATCTAGAACTAGTGGTAAGCTATCTTGTTTTTCTTCGCAAGTTGAAGGTTTTATTAAGATTTGAGCTTGTTAAAGCAATTACTAAATCGACTTTTTTTCTATTAGATTGGCCGCTGCCATCTAGCCCAACCGTACTGTTTGTATGTGCATGTGGCAGGGTTATCGTAGCCATAAAAGTGTTGCTGGCATTAAGAATCGCGCCGCTGCTGCAATCAGTTATCAGAACTATTGCTTTTTACATGCAAGGGCACAATGGGAAATGTCATGCCGTCATGCGACACTGTCAAAAGAACACGAGCATGATAAAAGAGGGAAGGAAGCTTGAGGCTTGAGCTGCAAAGAATATTTGCAGATTCCCGATCCCACGCAAATAGTAGACACTTTCGAGTTCGAGACAGTTGAAATCAGCTGAGAGCGAGAGAAGATGGCCTCTCGAATTGAAGCAGATGGAGAGCAACCGTGGCGCGGACAAGGGCAAGCTTCGCAATCTCTTCAGTGGATAGCTTCTGCAGGGGGAAGAGTGTGGACGAGCAGATAAGCGACGGTGATAGGGCGACCCAAGTGAAGGAAGCTGCGGACAACTCCATGGCGGATCTAAGTTTCGACGCCGTGTTTGCACGAGGGCTACATGCCGGTCGTGTACTTTGAGAAAGCCACTGAAACCAAATACTATCCACTCCATTGCAACTGAGAATGGAGTGGATATACTGCTTGGACTACACTTCGAGGGAAGACTGCTGACAGACTTCAAGCAGCCCTGCAGCAAGAACAGCGGCTGAAGGTTGAAAGAATTTGAAATTGGGATAACTCTTTCAGCCTCGACGTAGTACGGGGGCGCAGAGAAGAACCGGAGGATAAGAACTGTGCGAAGAGTAAAGGATATTACTCATTGATACTTCCTAGGGGACACATCTTGAAGTTTTCTTCCACTCGAAATATTTTGAAGTTCTGCATACAGAGTAGTTGATGCTTCCTATGGGACACATATCTAAGTTTTTTACTCGAAATATTTTGAAGTTTACAGACGTGAGTAGTGCAAATCATAGATTTCTGGTGCTCTCCAACTTATGTACTCGTATCAGTTGAGCCTTAAAATGACATGAGAAGGAAATAATTCAAGATAATAAATTCATATCGGCGTGTGGACACACTCTCTGTAGCTGAAATGAAAGGAGCTAATGCCACTCACTGCGATGAAAAGGGCTTCATGGACAACGGTTACTTGACATGAAAGGGCCTCATGGGCAACGGATTCTTGGAGGACACAAGTATTGCGATGTACGCGAACAATCCTTCTCCATAAAATAATGTCAAGGGAACAAGCACACATTCCAATTCAGAGTGGATCAACAATGTCCACATTCGTCAATGATAACATTTTCAATAACACTACGATATTCTTCTTAAGACGAATGAAGTTATAAAAGAAATAAAGAGAAATTCTCAAAATTGTAGGCTACAATGACTGCTTATATTCTATCATCTATGGTGATGGTGGTCATACTTATATTCTAGTCATCTATGGTGATGGTGAAGCTGATAGGTGGCTTCACGTGATTCTCAGACAGACGCAGCAGCTACCGGGTTTTACAGTAAAAAAACAGGGAGGTGACATAGCTATA
The DNA here is from genome assembly GCA_015844335.1 of Chrysopogon serrulatus. Classification (NCBI taxonomy): domain Eukaryota; kingdom Viridiplantae; phylum Streptophyta; class Magnoliopsida; order Poales; family Poaceae; genus Chrysopogon; species Chrysopogon serrulatus. The sequence goes on from JADLZL010002220.1 coordinate 160,494, forward strand.
GCCTTGCAGCGGCAGCTGCTGTTTAGCCCAACCGAATCACAAGAATTCACACAGCATCAGCCTCTTGAATTGAACAAAGGATCCCTGGTGGTAGGACAATTATTAGTCCAATCTTCAAGTGTAATAATTGTAGATAATGGCATACATGAAGTTGTTGTTAGATACATACCCTATTAGCATGTGGATCTTGCAGCCATCAAATTTCTGAATGTACAGAGTTAAAAGAAACCTGTATCATCTCTATGAAAAGGAAAAGAATTCAGAAGTCACATTCTTCAAAAATCTTCAAAGCCAAGAGAAATCTGAAGTATGATAATTGAATTCTCCTTTGTATGGTATACCAAGAACTAAGTTCACATCTCTGTCTACCAGAGTAAATTTTCCACTCTTAAGTGCTATCGTACCAGTGTCTGGATCCATATTACTAAGTATGAAAAGGAGTAAATTTCTCCACTGCAAACACTGCTTCTGTGCTTTGAACAATCCAACCAAACCATAGAATCCAGCAATGCTCTTTTCTCAGAACCAAATTTCATAAACATGTTGTGCCTGGTGATCAGAGAGGAAGATGTCTTGATCTTTAACTTTGTTTCAGGATCACAACACTATCTGGTGGTCATTAGGACATATACATCCTCCTGATAACGAATAATGTGAATCTGGTTCATTGTGGTTTGCAGATACCATTGCTAACTGAAAAGTAGAAAGAAAAAAGTTCTACTGTCATAACAAACTAAGGATAGTTAGTTACGAAACAAATGTGGAGTTATTTGCACAGAGTTGAGATTAAAATGTTCGAAAAACAGAGTTTCTAAAAAAGACTGACCTCACAGTTGTGTGGAGGCAGGCAAGAGGTTCCTCCAGCATATCCAGGAACACTAGATGTCAGCAGTGCATTATTTGTCTTAGCAACGATAGGCACATCAGAAATATTCTTGCCCTATCCAACATTCATAAACAAATAAAGGGCATTATCAGTGGAAGATCTAAAAATTCAAGCAATTACATGAACAAAAAAAATCATATTGAAGAAAACAGTAACCTTTGTAACAGCAAAGTTCACTGAACATCCACTAGCACTTATCATTCTCGAATGCGGATTTCTTGTTTGTATGTGCGTGCGGCGGGGTTATCGTAGCCGTCAAAGTGTTCTTCGGCATTAAGATTCGTTGGCGCCGCCGCAATCGATTATCGAACTATTGCTTTTTACATGCAAGGGCACAATGGGAAATGTCATGCCGTCATGCGACAATCGTCAAAAGAACACGAGCATGATAAAAGAGGGGAGGAAGCTTGAGGCTTGAGCTGCAAAGAACATTTGCGCATTCCCCGATCCCACGCAAACAAGAGACACTTTCGAAGTTCGAGACGGTTGAAATCAGCTAAGAGCGAGAGAAGATGGCCTCTCGAATCGAAGCAGATGGAGAGCAACCGTGGCGTGGACGAGGGGCAAGCTTCGCAGTCTCTTGATGGATAGCTTCGCAGGGGGAAGAGTGTGGACGAGCAGATAAGCGACGGTGATAGGGCGACCCAAGTGAAGGAAGCTGCGGACAACTCCATGGCGGATCTAAGTTTCGATGCCGTGTTTGCACGAGGGCTACATGCCGGTCGTGTACTTTGAGAAAGCCATCGAAACCAAATACTATCCACTCCATTGCAACTGAGAATGGAGTGGATATACTGCTTGGACTACACTTCGAGGGAAGACTGCTGACAGACTTCAAGCAGCCCTGCAGCAAGAACAACGGCTGAAGGTCGAAAGAATTCGAAATTGGGATAACTCTTTCAGCCTCGACGTAGTACGGGGGCGCAGAGAAGAACCGGAGGATAAGAACTGTGCGAAGAGTAAAGGATATTACTCATTGATACTTCCTAGGGGACACATGTTGAAGTTTTCTTCCACTCAAAATATTTTGAAGTTCTGCATACAGAGTAGTTGATGCTTCCTATGGGACACATGTCTAAGTTTTTTACTCGAAATATTTTGAAGTTCTGCGTACAGAGTAGTGCAAATCATAGATTTCTGGTGCTCTCCAACTTATGTACTCGTATCAGTTGAGCCTTAAAATGACATGAGAAGGAAATAATTCAAGATAATAAATTCATATCGGCGTGTGGACACACTCTCTATAGCTGAAATGAAAGGAGCTAATGCCACTCACACTGATGAAAGGGCCTCACGGACAACGGTTACTTGACATGAAAGGGCCTCATGGGCAACGGTTACTGGAGGACACAAGTATTGCGATGTACATGAACAATCCTTCTCCATAAAATAATGTCAAGGGAACAAGCACACATTCCAATTCATAGTGGATCAACAATGTCCACATTCGTCAATGATAACATTTTCAATAACACTACGATATTCTTCTTAAGACGAATGAAGTTATAAAAGAAATAAAGAGAAATTCTCAAAATTGTAGGCTACAATGACGCTTATATTCTATCATCTATGGTGATGGTGGTCATACTTATATTCTAGTCATCTATGGTGATGGTGAAGGCGATAGGTGGCTTCACGTGATTCTCGACATTGACGCCAGCAGCCTACCGGGTTTTACAAAGAAAAAAAGCGAGAGAGGTGACACAGACTACTGACTTTGCTTGGGCGGGGCCGCTGCTTAGCCCAACCGGATCACAAGAATTCACACAAAGATCAGCCTCTTGAACTGAACAAAGGATCCCTAGTAGTAGAGAAGAGGACACAAGGACACGGGGACAATTATTAGTCCAATCTTCAAGTCTAATAATTGTAGATAATGGCATACATGAAGTTGTTGTTAGATACATACCCTATTAGCATGTGGATCTTGCAGCCATCAAATTTCCGAATGTACAGAGTTAAAAGAAACCTGTATCATCTCTATGAAAAGGAAAAGAATTCAGAAGTCACATTCTTCAAAAATCTTCAAAGCCAAGAGAAGTATGAAGTATGATAATTGACATCTTCTCCTTTGTATGGTATACCAAGAACTAAGTTCACATCTCTGTCTATCAGAGTAAATTTTCCACTCTTAAGTGCTATCGTACCAGTGTCTGGATCCATGTTACTAAGTATGAAAAGGAGTAAATTTCTCCACTGTAAACACTGCTTCTGTACTTTGAACAATCCAACCAAAACCATAGAATCCAGCAATGCTCTTTTCTCAGAACCAAATTTCATAAACATGTTGTGCCTGGTGATCAGAGAGGAAGATGTCTTGATCTTTAACTTTGTTTCAGGATCACAACACTATCCGGTGGTCATTAGGACATATACATCCTCCCGATAACGAATAATGTGAATCGGTTCATTGTGGTTTGCAGATACCATTGCTAACTGAAAAGTAGAAAGAAAAAAGTTCTACTGTCATAACAAACTAAGGATAGTTAGTTATGAAACTAATGTGGAGTGATTTGCAGAGTTGAGATTAAAATGTTCGAAAAACAGAGTTTCTAAAAAAGACTGACCTCGCAGTTGTGTGGAAGCAGACAAGAGGTTCCTCCAGCATATCCAGGAACACTAGATGTCAGCAACGCATTATTGTCTTAGCAACGATAGGCACATCAGAAATATTCTTGCCCTATCCAACATTCATAAACAAATAAAGGGCATTATCAGTGGAAGATCTAAAAATTCAAGCAATTACATGAACAAAAAAATCATATTGAAGAAAACAGTAACCTTTGTAACAGCAAAGTTCACTGAACATCCACCGGCACTTATCATTCTCACTCCGTAAGGACAACTGCCTCATCCTTTTACAGTAATCGAGACTCCTGCTCAGTTCCATCATACAAAGGTTTTCGGGGGTGAAAGAACAAGATCGGCATGAATAGTAAGCACAGCAAGCGGACTCCTCGCTTCATCTACTTATTCATTATTTTAATAAATGAAACACATTTGTAATAAACATATGTACTATGCATATAGACTTGATAGTACAGACTAGAGTTGGATGGAGAAAATGGACATCTACTACTGATTTTATTTGTTACAAACAGATTTCGACAAACATACACAATAGCTAAAACACAAGAGTATATGTACACAGGACGGAGCCGGATCTATGGAACGAAAAGTTTCTACTACCGGAAACGAAATACTATCGGTTAACCTTTGCTCCACTAACTTGTTGAAATCGCACATTACATAGCATTTCACTTTCGCTTGACCCTCTCCGACGTCCGGGGCATGCTCCAGACATGCACGCCCCCGCCCCAGCCTGGCCCAACCGCCATGACCGCCGCCAGAACCCCTAAAGCCGCCGCACGACCATCCCCACCGCCTGGGCTCGCCCGCCTCCCCCGAACCCCCTTCTAAACCCAACGGATTTGGAGATGGAATCAGACTATCAGAGAAAGGCCGAGAGAGAGAGAGTAGAGATCGAGAGTCTAAAGGACATTTCCACCCCAAATATGTGCTCCAGCATCACAAACAAACCACCGTCACCACCAGCCGCCCCGGCCACCAACCCGCCGCGGGCGCGGTAGGGTGTGCATGGAGCTCCAACGACTGCTACCGCGGCCGCTGGTCCTCCGTGCACACCCTACCTCGCCAGCGGCGACCGCCAAGCCCCCCCAACCACCCACCCCCATAACAGCTACCACAAGCCAATCGAATCCTAACGAAATCGATATAAAAACAAGCAAATAAAATAGAGAGGAATCATGATTACCTCGGAGGACAGATCTTGCAAAGCTGCAGCAAAGACTGCAGATCCATGCTTCGCCGGCTCCACCATCAAAATCGCCGATGAGAAGATGAAGGAGAGTGGAGGAGGGAAAGTGAACCGGGGACGGAAGACGACGACCCCCTGCGGCTCGGCCTGTATACGAGGGCAACACTTTTTTTTCCAAAAATGCCCCCTGCCTGATCCAAAGGAAAAAGAAAAAAGAACTGGAAATAGACACGGAACAACACTTCATCGTGGGTCCCGCCATATGGATGAACGGTCCAGATAGACCTGCCGCACGCATACACAAGCGGCGAGGCATTTCCCAGCCCAACCAGGGCTTTGGCTGCTGGTCCGTGCACGCGCGTTGCGTTGGTGCAGTCACTAGGTCAGTAGTTTACGTAATTTGTTTTCCCAACCTTTCCTTGCTTATTCTTTTGTTGGCTAAATAAACCGCGTGTATGTAGCAGTAGGGCTGGAAGACAAAAATCTATGCGAGGAACAAGGTTAGCTGGGTGTTTCGTGGTGTCGATTGGGGCTTAGAACATGTAAATTTATAGTTAGTAAGTTGCTTTTGTTGGAATATAAGTGAATTGTCCACCTCTGCCCATCAGCTTAAGCTTTTGGGTTGAATTGTTCGGTGCATGCAACTCAATATGGTATCAAAGCCAGAGGTTTTGAGTTCAAATCAAATCCTGGTAGACACAATTAAATAAAATAGTTATTGTCCACTCCTATTCCACGTCTAAGGCTCGTCCGTCACCGATATAGCGACATCTCTCGCCGGAGCCTTGACGTGAGGGGGAGTGTTGGAATAAAAGTGAATTGCCCACCTCTCCCCATCAGTTTAAGCTTTTGGGTTGAATTGGTCGGTGCATGCAACTCAGTAGCTTTAATTAAGTTGTTTTTGCTTCTCCTTCAGTGTATGAAGGAGCAGTATGGAATACAACTGGGAGAAAACCGTTGAAGGACATGCGTGAATGTTTGATCTGCATGGCTCGAGGCAAGGATTTCGAGGCTCCATTGTATTACTGTGAATTGGGAATTGTGGAGGTTGAGTGCGGTATCATGATGGGTTCGGTCATTATTGCAATCTATCCTTAGCTTTAATCGTTGGTTTTTTTTTGTTTTAGATCATTTATTTAGGTGTAACTAATATAATTAACTAAAATATGTTTTGATTTATTGTTTGCAGAGCCTTGATAGTGCATATAGTCAATGTTACATACGACCAATGATGAGGGAGTATACTCAAGTTGCACACATCAGGCATGGGGCGGACGTCCTAGTTGTAGTGACGCTGTTCGAAGGGTTTGATGGTACAGTTCATATCGCTGAGGGGTGGATGGAGTTTATTTTGAGGTCTGCGTTGGTTAGTGGAAACGAGTGTGTGTTGAGGTTTGAAAGATTTGGGAGGTCGATAACAATAATCGTTTTAGACTTTTGATGGTACAGTTTGAAGGGTATGAGTTTGTATATGCGCCGTCGTGTTGAACTTTATTTAGCACTTTCCTCTAGTTGTCGGATGCCCCGTTGCTACGAGTGATATGCATGTAAACCTTCGTGTGGGTACCACAGCAGGAGCTATGAATTAATGAAATTTGGCACAATCTTCGTTTGCTTTAGACACTGAAGGTCACATGATTGTTGTCATATTATATGGTCCTATCGTTTTGAGCCGTACTCCCTCCGTCCCATTGAGAACGTCGCCCGGGAAACGTGTTTGTGAGGGGGGCACGGTTTTCCAACGACAAACTTCATGGGACGGAGGGAGTATGCTTGTTAAGCATTTTTTGGTGTGTGTGCAAGATTTGTCTTAGATCGTTGTCGCGTTTTTGTATTGTCTTGTGACATGTCCCCCCGAAAGGAAAAAATATGATAAAAAACAAAAACGATTACGAACGGTAGTTAACCGTGGCCTGTGCGTGTGCGCCCCATCTATATATAGGTAGTTGTGCTCCTTACAGGTATGCTTGTGTGTGTGCGTGCAACTTCTATACCGCCGGTTTGCTTTGTTCGCCCATATGGAGGCTGTTGTTTGTTGGTTCCTCGTCTTCTGTGGTCTTGCTTTCGTTTTGATTTCTATGGAGTCAATCCCGCTGTTCATTAGCTTTTGCAGCTACAACTTCTTCAGTGTTCATTGGGGTATACTATCACACATTTCTTAGGCAGAGTGTGTCATTTAGCCGTCGCATGTATATATCTAGATGTATATAGAAAATGTTATATATCTATAAAAGACAAAATATAAACTATAATTTAGAACAGAATGAAGTATATTATAAGAAAACATGCGTGAGGGGAGTACATGATAATTAGGTTGTATTATGACTAAATTGCATGCTCGAGCTGGCACGCGCGCGCAACTTCGAATCTGCACGCCAATCAAAGACATAAAGAAGAGCATATATCACAGTCACTTTTTCAAATTCTCGTTTGTACCTAGCAGTTGTGTCATGAATATAATAATACAGAGTTATACAATGCACACAGGACGTCGTACAGGATCATTATGCGTGTATGATGCTGGACGCGTGTGGTGATAGAATAGAATAATTAAGGAAGGAAAGAATGTATCTATAGGATCGATCATATATGCGTGCGTGCTGTCAATGTCATCAGTTTGACAATCAGTTCGATCAGTGGTGCAGACTGGAGGCGATCGCCCGTGAAGCGTCGAGGAGGAGGGAGACGAGGACGAAGGCGGATGCCGGCACGGTGAGCGCGAGCACGGCGACGAGGCCGACGCCGACGCCGGGCCGGGAGCCGACGAGGAACGCCTGGAGCACGCCGAGGAGGCGGCAGACGTCGGCGTCGTAGGTGGCGTACCACTCCTTCTCCCACGCCGCCCACTCCTGCGGCGGCTCCCAGCCGCGCTCCGCGGCCTCCATCTCGTGGATCCGCCGGCGCAGGACCACCATTCCCTCGTCCACCAGCCGCCCGCCGTTGTTGCAGCTGAACTCGTCCGCGTCGTCGCGGCGGGACGACGCGCAGTAGTAGCGATGCGCGGAGGTGGTGGAGGCGGCAGCGGGTTTCTTGTTGGGTAATACGGTGGGTGGTGGCGGCCGCGGCATCGTCGGAGATGGTCGGTTGCGGGCCGGCCGGAGCGGCAGTAGGCCTGGGAGGCGGACGGCGGCGAACTCGCAGCTCGTCATGGGGTGCATGATGCGTTTCTGGTCGCCGGCGCGGCGGAGCAATTCAACAAGTGTTCAACAAAGCCTAGGATCGATGCGCGCGCGCGCCTTTGATTTGAAGTGGAATGCAAGGAAAGAATGGAATCGGGGGAGGAGGACGACGCTGCAGCTGAGCATGCACGCAACTTTGGGTAGTTCAGTTACGTTAGTTTATATAGGCGCTGCGGTGAGCACGGAGGCGCCGTGGTCGTCGCGAGGTTTCGGGCGGACGGCGGTCAGACAAGTGATGGAATGGAATCCGATGACCGTTACGTCAAGTACGTAGCTTACCTGGCATACAGCTGGTCGGCACGCCGCACGCATACGTACGTGATGATACGCCATGACAGATAGATATGATGTTGACCCAAGCTACGGCCGCCGCCCCGGTGACGGTGCGACGGGAGTGTGTGTGCCGGGGTCATGACTCACGAGTTCGCCGCACGCAGGCATGCACGTCCACATCCTAGGATTTACTGCACTCTTTATCCTCTATATTTATTCTCTGAAAAAATATTTTATCCTAATCAACAAGATTCTTTTCTCTATACTACATCTCCCACACGCGTCCATCCTCTTCTCTAATCTATATCAAGCTAGGACCCATGTGTCAATTTTTTTTCCTCACCCAACGCCCAGCGAGGCCCTCTGCCGCCGACCTCACCATGGATGCGGACGCCCAAGACCAAGAGGAGAGATGGGTCCTGGGCGGCGTGGCCTCTTTGGGTGCAGCGGCGCCCCCTCCTCTGCTCGCGCGGCGGCGCAGGGTGTGGCGCATGGCTGCCAAGGGAGGCGCTTGCGCGGATGAGTCTTGGCAGAGGACGAGGATGAGCGGGGTCGGAGCACGTGGACACACGGGCCCCGCGTGGTGCATAGCGGATGTTTCATACCTCCGCCACATTTGTCGGTTGGGAGCCTGCCCGCTACTTTAATGAACCCTTTACAGGATCCCGCAGCAGTTTTTTCTGTAAATCAGTCCTGCACTATCGTTTACGGGGTGCCAGGGTGCGGATAGTCTAAGGCTATGCGCACCGTGTCCGAGAAAACACTCTGCAGGACGCGAATACCGGAAAAAAGTGCCGCAGCCGGTACGCTATTTGGTCCTATATTTGATCCTGGTCCGTTATTTGTAGCGTTGTGCCGGATGCATTATGCCGGACGAACGCAGCAGCGACACACTGTGCCGGACGAACACAGCAATGACAAAGCAAGGAATCAGTGAGGGGTGGTCTACTTCTTAATGAAATAAAAAAATGTTATAACCACGAACTAAAAAACCAAATTAAATTCTGATTGCACATTAAATTCGTTTTAATAAATCCTTTAAAACAAGATGTCACATAGATATATTTAGATAAAGTGACAAGTGGGCCACATAGTGGCTAGAGAATGATATAGAGGATGGATAGATGCGGAAAAATTAAGTATAGAGAAAAGAATCTTCATGTCTAAACCTTTTAGAGAATAGATTTAGAGACAAATTAAAGAATGTGGATAGTCTAATGCGGTACAAGCTGGATGGCCGGCCACGTTGAATTGAATAATACATCTACGTCACCGTACCGGATGGGTATGCATGCACATATACAACGCTGTCAACAACAATATATAATCAACCAGCAGGAAATTCCAACGCGGGATTCAGTACATTTGCGTCACGCTGCTGCGACTGCGAGCAGCCATGCGATACAGCTACAGTATAGGAACTAGCTTAGCTTAGCTAGCCATGCCCGTGAGTCGACGCAGACGGGGACGGCCTGCGTGCGCGCGGCGGACGTTGTCGACGACGCACGGTACCGGTCGACGTCGATCACCATCACTCCTGTGACCTGTCTTGTCCTCTGTCCTGCCTGTGCGTATGCATCATCTATCCATGCTGGGGCCGGCAGCGCCCGCCCGCGCGCGATGCGTAGAAATTGCACGAAAACGCGTCGTCTCAGATCACTGTAATGCGCACTACTCGCGCCGCCAAGTGCAATGCAATGCAACCCAACAGGAAGGCGCAGAGTGAACGGCCGGGGGCGCCGGCCAGGCTCTCTCCTCCAGGGTTTTTTCTCCCGTGGCCGGTAACCGAACCTACCGCCGCGGCCCGGTACGGTACCGACCGGTTCAAACCGGCTTAAATTTGAAATTTGAAATTTTTTTAAAAAAAACCCTAAAAAAATTCCTAAAAATAGTTCATGATTTATAGAATCGAATGGTGTCAAATTTTTTCAAATTTGAGTTCGTTTAGTATTTTATTGGACGTATGGAAGTTTGGAAAAAAAAAACAGGCGCGGCCCATTAAGGCCCATGAGGCCCAAGTGGCCCGACCGCCGGATATGTGTGGGGGGGGGGGGGGGGTCGTATCCCATCCCTGGACTCCCACCCCCCCTCGCCCGCTCCCCTTCCGCCGCCGGTGGTCGAAGAAACCGCCGGACGCTGGTCGAGCCGCTCCCATGGCGTAAGCCGGGCGGTAGGAGTGGTTGACCGCCCGGCTCAGATCCGTGGCGCCGGGCGCGCCGAGCGGTAAACTGCTTTCGGTAGGCGCGGTTTACCGGCCAGGAAGCCGCCGGCCGGGCCGACCGAGGTGCGTTCCCCTTTTTTTTTTTGTTTTCTTTTGTATTTAGGTAGGATTTTGGTAGTTTTAGATAGGTTTAGGTAGGGATTTAGGTAGTTTTAGAAAGGTTTTAATGTGCATTTGATTTAGGGTTTACAAGGGTTTTACGGAAAAAAGAGTTTAGGATTTAGGTAGGATTTGATTTAGGATTTAAGATTAGATGTAGGATGTGTAGTTTATTTTGCTTTCGGATTTAAGATTAGAGGTAGAATGTGTAGGAATGAATTATTTTGTAAATGATTTATTTCGGTGTGACATTGTGTACATTTTATATATGTGACTGTTTTATTTTTTATGTTGCATTTTCGTTCGTAGGTGCACAATGTCGGGGAAGACAGAAAAGACATTGTATGGGAACATGGCGTGAATCTTGCTCCGGATGGCGATGCAACTCTTGTCTTACTCAGAAATCAGGTGGGTTGCACGAGACTCAAACAACATTTGGCTAGGCGAGGGACCGAGGTGGTGTATTGCAACGGGGTGCCACCGGATGTCAGGGGCGTATTTTCGGCGGGATATTGATAGGACACGTAAGGCAACTTTCGAGCGGGCTCGAAAGAAGTTGGCACGAGAGGATGCCGCGGCGGAGGGAAACACTCCCCTCGATGATGATGAATATGAAGCTATGGTGCAGAAGCACTCCGCCCGATCCAAAGAAGACACGGAGTACCGACGGGGGTGGAAGCGAGAGGAGGTATTTACGAGCGAGGAGGGGGTAGTTCGCGGGGTGGTGGTTCGCGGGGGTGGTGGCCCGCAGGGGTGGTGGTTCGCAGGGGTGCAATCCTTTCGGGAGGTTCTTTGGTAGATCAGGTTCACGGAGGGAGAATCCTGTGGTGGTGGAGGACTATAATTTGGCAGCCGGTGGGAGGAGAGGAATGGTGCAACCAAGGATTGATACGGGCAAATGGACGCAGAGGGGTAGGCAAGCGAGGGAAGCTATTGGTACAGGTTGGGCAAAGTGGTTCCATTTTGCAGGAATCCCTGGACGACAGGCCGATAGTCCGTACTTTGTGAGTGCGATCAGGGAGACACAGAAGTGGGGTAAGTAGCTATACTTGGAGAACTTGTTGCATTACGATTGTTTGTTGAATTTAATGATTTCGTTTTTTTTGCAGGTGAAGGGATCACGTCCCCCACTGGAAGGGAAATTGATGGCAAGTACCTTGATAAGAACGAGCAGGACTTGAAGGCAAGGTTCGCAAAGTTTCAGAAGGATTGGCCCACTTTTGGTGTCACGTTGATGTGTGATTCTTGGACTGGCCCGACTAGAATGAGTGTGATCAACTTTCTGATATATTGCAATGGGGTGACGTGGTTTCACAAGTCTATTGATGCGATTTCGAAAGAGTCAATCGGCCACATACCTCTACTCAAGTAATTTATTTGGACATGTGTCTATGCATTTTTGGGAATTGCACATTCTTGCCACGTTAGTAATAAATGTGCCTAATATTTTCAGGAAATTACGAAGGTGGTGAAGGAGATTGGATCGGAGCATGTCGTTCATGTGGTAACCGACAACGGTGCAAACTACAAGAAAGCATGCAAACATGTTTCGGAGGAGTATCCGCACATTGCTTGGACACCTTGTCTTGCACACACCATCAACTTGATGTTGAAGGACATTGGTGAGAGGTTGGACCATTCCGGTATGATATCTTGTTGCAAGCGTATTTCAACTTGGTTGCACAACCATGGTTCGTTGAATGACATGATGAGGAAAGCTATTGGTGGTGAGTTGGTCAAGTGGAATGCCACTAGATTTGGGACCAACTACATGTTCCTTGAGAGCTTTTACCGGAAACATGAGCAATTCATGCAGTGGATGGGATCTCCTGAGTTTTTACAGAGCAAGTGGCCACGGACACGAGAAGGTAGTTATGCTCATGCAAGGCTGTCAAGTCTGGAGTGGTGGGCAGGTTTGAAATACATCATCGACACGGTTCGGCCCGGTGTACAAGTTCCTTCGCTTTTGCCGATCAAGATAAGCGGCCGAACTTGTGTGATGTGGTGTATCGCTTCGGATGGTCAAAGCAGGGGAGATGCAGCAGTTCTTGAAAATAATGTGGAAACATGGAGGGAGTACAAGCAGCATTCTAGAGACTCGGATTATGGATGTCTACGTAGGCACCTATGTTGCTTTGCAGGTATGATCATGCCTTATGATTATACGAACCTATTTTGATTTAATATGTAAATGTAACGTATGTTGTTTTTGTCCAAATACCGCGCATGCTTTGTTCTTAATCCGAAGGCCGTCATACAAACTAGATCCCACTCCGTAAAATATTCCTAGGATTGAAGGATGCATTCGCCGCATGGTCAATGTTGAAAGTAGCGGCCTTGAGGCATTGCGGTGAGGCCGAGGTATTTCGACAGAAGCTTGGTGAGTTTAGCAGCGAACTGGCAATGCGAATGGCGGAAGGCCCAAAGACAACCCCATGTAAGAATTTGTCCGTGCTTATGTGTTTTCCCCTTTTCTTTCTATGTCCACCTAACATCAAATTTGAATTCACTTGCAACGGCCCGGTGGATCTTTGTTTGGTAGAAAACGGGCCGGCGTTGCGGCGTCTTGCTTTTTGCGGCTTTGCCGCACGGTGTGTTTCCTCTAGTGGATGTGAGCGGAACTGGAGCACCTTTGCCTTGCTCCATACGAAGGTTCGCAATCGGTTGTCGCACAAGAAACTAAACAAGCTTGTGTATGTCAACTACAACCTTCGGCTACGGCTTGCGGAGGTCGACGGCCCGCCAACGCGTGATGAAGGTGATTTTATTGACCAGTTTGCGCATATTTCTTTCTATGATCGGGAGAATCCGGTTCGGGAATGGATGGAGTATGGGAGATCGAACGCGGATCCAGTCTTGGATGAGGATGATGATGATGATGATGTCCCGTTGCCTTCCCATCTTGTCAGGTATTTTTTTTCTTTTATCAATTAGCCACTTATGTACCACAATTTTTTCATGCCAATTTTTGTTTCTGTTAGCAGAGACCAAATAGACCCTGCAGATCTACGTAGGGCTACGGGGGATGATTCCATCAGTGATTGGGCCCGTAGACATGTGGGTGACACGCACCTAGGAAAGAGGAAGTTCAGTGGACCAAAGCAAACTAACCCCAAGAAAGGAAAAAAAAGGAAAACAAGTACAACGGGTAGTGAACAAGCGACGCCAGAGAGGCGGACGAGGAGGGTGAGCGTAGTCCACCGTATCGGGGAGTCCCAAGATAGCGGCTCTGGCGGCGATGATGATGACGGTGATGGTGATGGTGACGGTGACGGCGCGACGGTGGCGGTGGTGGGTATGGTGGTGGTGGTGGGTATAGTAGTGGTGGAGGAGGTGCTAGCGGGCTTTGGTGGTGGTGGTCTTCACTTCCACGGTATCAATTGCACCTACTTACGTATATTTGTTTCTTTTATGTGAGTTCTAATTATGGTTCATTGCAGGCGAGACGTATTTCACACATGCTACTCGGGATGAAGACCATGGACAGCCGACTTCACAGAGGACAGCTTATGCACCGACGGACTACGATACTCCACAACTCTTCTTCCTCCTGGCGATACCTCACGGGCTCCTTACAACTACCCCTGTTCACGACATGACCATGCGGCGGCCGACTAAATGGGTCTATGAATGGGAGGACCCTCATTTTTACGCTTTATTAGTTCAAGAATGGGAGACAACGGCGGCATAGGCAGGGCCAATCTTGGCAAGAATTCAAGGCCGACCTCCTTCGACCTGCGAGGTATCAATCTTATGTCCCTTCGCCGAGTATGAGCAAGGGGTGCGCAATGGGGGTCTTTCCATTCGTATCACAAGCGTTGATATGTGCATGAGACCATGTATTTGTATCGGACTATTTGTTGTTTCGTTGGTGTGACTTTGTTTGCCACCGGTGGGGTACGGACTTTTATTTAGGCACTATGTATTTATGTGACAATATTTATTATGACTTTGTGTGCTCTTCGACATTATTTTACGTAAAGGTCATGGCTTAAAATTTTAATTTTTTCTAGCAAAAAAAAAAAAAAAGTCGGCCGGTTTGAACCGGTTACCGTTCAAACCGTCGGTAACGGTTCAAACCGACCGGTAAACCGGTCCCTACCGTTTGACTTGCGGAAATTTGAATTTTGAAATTCAAATTTGAAACCGGCCGTTTTTTTACGGTTTTTTTCGGTAACCGAAGCGGTTTACCGTTACGGGCGGGGCGGTTCGGTACGTCAAAACGGTAAGTGAAACCTTGCTCTCGTCTCTCTCTCGCAGCGGCAGCCCAATGCTTGCTCCCTAAGCTAACCAAAGCTATTATTAGAGGTACCGTGGTTGATTGGTTCATTTTTCTATTTCTAGCATGTGCTCTGCCGGCTTTTCATTTTAAAAAAAGTCGATTATATGTTGATCTAGCTCAAACTGCATCAGTGAGAACGATAGAGAAGAAGCTTCGTCTCGTCAATATACAACAGATATAAACATTCAACTGCTTAAAAACAGATATCATTTTTTTCGGTTGTGCTTCTTGTTTGGTTTTCTCTAGATATACAGTACCTATATGCTACTCCTTACATCCTAAATTGTAAGTAATTCTGGCCAACTTTCTTGAGAATCAAAACATATTAATTTTGACTATATTTATATAATAGGATAGTAACATTTGTGATATCAAATAAATATTATTATATTCTTCTCTGCCCTTCCTGGCGGAAGGGGTTCGTTCGCGATTATTCGCTAATTATGCTACCTAGCCAGCATCGACGGTCACACGCACTTGCTTGCGCTGCTTCTCGCCCGCCCCCTTTACGAGTCAGGGAAGAGCTACCGCATTGCCTCAGCATACGAGGGGTTAAGCTGGTCGACTAAGATATTGTCGTAGATATTCCATTCCTTTTAGAATTAGACTTTTGAGTAAAAATGATTGGTAAATCCCTAGTAATACATGCTAGTATATATTTTACTCAAGAATCAAGATGTAATCCAAACCACATATCTCAAAAGCTGGATGTCATTAATTAGAGGGAGCCCCTAAAACGCGTATGTACCACTGGCAATTGGCAGTTGGGAGGTTCAATGAACGGAAAAGTAGGACGGCCCTAAATTACACAGCCGCTGCCTATCCATCAGATGTCATTTTGTCGACGCGTTTATCTGATAGCTACGTAACCGAGTGCGTGTGGTACGTAGATTTTCGTTGTAGATTCGTCCGCATCAGACACCGGTTTTTCTGGTGGAGGGAAATGCATGGCTGGACGTGCAGCCGACTACAATCCTGACGGGATCCTTAAGTTGATTGAATCACAGAACAGCAATAGCTACCTAAAATCGGCACATTCTGCTGACATAGTACTACAATAGACATATAATTAAGCTAGCTAGTGTTTTCTTTGAAAAAAGTATGCTGGTTTTTGCTTCGACGGTCGAACTTGGCCACATGGTTTCCCTCAGCATGATGTTGATGGTAGGTGTACAGAAAGAAGGCCATATGCATCAAAGATGTGATCTTTGAATTCAGCAAGAACCATTTTCTTTTTCGGTTCCTTTCAAACTAAATGATATCCGTTTACATAACCCACTAGGGAATTTCCCCCAATGTTCCTCTGAATGAGATGGCGGAAAAGCATATTTTATTCTACCGCGCACATTCTTTGTTTCTTATGTGCAGAAGCCACACGCCTGCTCTGGTTGAAATTGCACCGATCCATCGCTTAATATATATTCACACATTATTAGCATATAGAGATGTTGACTATGACACGAAGGTGATTAGTTGGAGGATGGAAATGCGAGATGGTGACAGATCATGCCATTTAGATTGTTTTTTGTTTAGCCCCAAAGATAGTACTTCCTTGGTTTCAAGTTAAAAGTTGTTTTGGTTTTTCTAAGTATATTATTTTTGTTATGCATCTATATATAGGTTAAAGCTATGTAATGTATCTAGAAAATAAGAAACGACTTATAATTTAGAATGGATGAAGTAATATTTTAATAATACAATATGTGTGCAACTATTTTTTTAAGAACTAGATCTTTTCATCACACCAACCGTCATGATGTGACCGGTGAGTATGGTCGCACCACATACATTAGTGTGACTGATGTATTACCTTTTCACGAGGAGCTGATATAGTCTTGGATGTGTTTCATCCACTTTGGTAACTTCATACTTTGACGATGTTTGCTACTCTTTTGGAATTTTGATAAAGTACTATGGTTTCTAATGATCTCTAAATGGGTTTTAATCATTCATTTAAATCAGCCATTATAAGAATAAAAGCTAAATGGTAGGTGAGTAAATTTATATCTTTTAGTGTATATATAGTTTTGTATCACCATTGACTTCGATGAAAGGTAAACAACCAAATATAACATGTCGTTCCAACCATAAATATGACGACATTCGTAACAGAACATATATAGGGCAGGAACAAGTCCTAGCGGTTGATATAGTATGAAAAATTATGAAAAGTACATGGGCTTACGATATCTTGCATGATTCACTGATGCACATGCACGAGAAGCTCACAAATGACAAAACATTTATGATATATCTTTTAATTTTTCTTCATAAGAAGCTACCAAGCTATAGTCACAAGTGGAAACAAATGTGGTCGTATCATGACTGATGGATGTATGACAGAGTGGCATGGGCAACAAGCTTGAGATCATTAGATCAGTAGTGATGGTTCCATAGTTCGTTTGGAAAGGTCGGGGTGCTGATGTTAGCATAGTGATAGGGCCGACCAACAATTGCTTGGCTTCAGCAGACATGAGCAGAATTATTGCGATAAATTCGGTGAAGTTTTGGGTGGGGGGGAGTTGGAGGAGGCAACTCCAAAATGGCAATAAAATGTACAACTTAGAAGATGTCTAATTAAGTAATTTGAACAATTTGTGAGAGATTTCAGTTAGAGAAATGCAGGCCACCAAAAAAATGAAGGCAACTTGATTTGACATGGGCAGGAAATTGCACAACAATGAGAATATGAGATTGAAGTGGGGAAAAAAGAAGAGAGACAACGATACCTTTAAATAGAGGTACTAATTGATGATAGTGATAGCTATATAGAGTGGCGTGAATAAATACAGCAGAGAGATAGAGAGGGGACAATACAAACAAAAAAACTACACATAAATAACCTTTTCACGTAAGAGAATCCAAAAATTATAATTTAAAAAAACAAGGTACCAAGCTAGGCCCCCTTTTATATACGCAATTGCTTTCGCCGGTGTCAACTTATGACGCTATATCAGATGACTGTTAGCTGGCCATGCTATCCGATGAGTGTTTCAGCTGGGAGCAGTGGAGCCTGCCACTTGCTTAGACCTCTCAACTTGTATTACAAAAATTGGGTGGATGTGTGGTCTCTGTGTCATAACATTACTTCCCCTCAAATTATGCTAAGTCAATGATATAATTGGTGTACTATATACTCCTTATATTATATTGGCACTGGTATAATGATGGACCACAAATTCAATGCATCATTAGTACTCAAATAATTGACGAATTGAAATTTTCTGTTTGGCAGTACAGTAAAAGCTGTAATCTCGAGAAAAGGTAAAAGGCACAGCCTGTATAACAGAAAAGAAAACGATTCAGTTTGGTACAGGCTGTTTAGAAATGCATCAATGTTTTTCAATTTTATTAATTCGATGGATAAGTTTTTTTTAATAAAATTCGACGGATAGATTCATTCTGAATGTCTTTCACTTTCAATGCAGCAAATCTAATTGCAAATACTGCAAAGCCCTCATAATCTTTCGAAACCCAAGCCGGTCTTAGGAATCAAACTTGGGTGGATGGGCTAGCAATTTGCTTGATGTTGAAAAAGTTTGAGAATTGCAAAAAAAACTGTTATATTTATCTCTAATAAAGACTAAAGAATTTCCAGACCAATCCATCTGCAGACGAAGAAGAACTACTACTACAGTCTACAAGTCTCCAATACTATACACGTGGCAGACTGCCCGCAAAAGAAAAGGGCAAAAGAGACCAAAAAAAAAAATGGTCTGACTGGATCAAGAAATGTGATGCACGGACTGCAGGACGGCATCTGCCACCAGCGCCAGATGGTGTAGCGCGGCGACGGCGGACACGGGCACGCTGGCGAGCACCAGGGCGGCGACGGCGATGGCGACGCCGGGCCTGGTGCCCATGAGCAGCAGCTGCAGCGCGCCGGTGAGGCTGGACACGTCGGCGACGTAGGCGGTGTAGTACCGCTTCTCCCACGGCGCCCACTCGGCGGGCGCCTCGTAGTTGGTCTCCGCCATCCGCGCCTCCCGGATCCGCCGCCGCAGCACGGACATGCCCTCGTCTACCAGCGCGCCGCCGTACTGGCCCGGGCCGCCGCTCGCGTCCCGGCGCAACGCGGCGCATCGCGTTGTCGAGGCCGCCGGCGACCTCCTCGGTAGCGCCGGGCCGTGGCACGCCCCGTGCTGCCGGAGCAAGGCCGGCGTTGCTGGAAGGGAGAGGGAAGAAGCAGCCATGGGATCGGCTCGGGAGCTGATCTTTGAATCTCAGGCAAGAAAGAGAACAATGTACAAGCACACTGGGGATCGAGGGAAAGGGAGGAAGAAGCAACCGAAGCTGATGAGAATTTTGTGCCCAAATGGGCACGCATTTATAGGCACCGGGGGGCTTCACGCGTCTGAGGTGTACGCTGACGCGACGCGTGATTAATTATCTCACTCCGGCCAACCGGAGGCTGACACGTACAGAGATTAAACCATAAGAAACTAGTACTACTGCCACTCTGCCAATGCTCGTACTTTGGACGGTGATTTGGAGATATTATATTGCAGCGGCATGGGCCCGGGCAATCATGAACAGAAACAACGGCTCTGCTGCGATCTCAGATAATTGAGCTGACTTCAACTTGTAGGAACTTGAAAATAAAAAAGCTTCTGGACGGTGGATTGTATTTGTATACTGCCTCGCACGTCCATAATTCTGGAAGCCCTCTCATAACCGTGCAGAAGATGCGGCCTCGTGCTGATGTGATGTACTGCAAGAGAGAACTAGATCAACCATAGGAGGGGAAATCATTCGACATGGAAACAGAAATTAAATTAAATGGCTTTTGATCACATGGCCAGAACCAGAATCCTCATGCAGAAAATGTGTTGGGGTGAACACTACACTAAGGCCTTGTTTAGTTGAGCTGAAAGTTGCAACTTTCATGCAACTTTCAGCAACTTTCCCATCACATCAATTTCTACCCGCATATATGGAGCAGTAAATGTTAGTAAAAAAAATAACTAATTATATGGTTTAGTTGTAAATCACGTGACGAATCTTTTGAGCCTAGTTGGGTCACGATTGGACAATATTGGCCAAATACAAACGAAAATGCTACAGTGCGTGAAAGAAACTTTCTCACGAACTGAACAAGGCCTAACACATGTTTCACACTTTCACCTGTAATACCTACTTTGCTGCCTTAGTAGGATTTGGTTTGTATTATATTGTATTCCCACCTATGTTTTAAAAAAGTTCAGTAGGTCATCTTAGCGTGTTAAGGTGAGGGGTTTGCTATAAAAACTTTTGCAATTTAGCTCATATATTTTAATCCAAACACCCACCAAAACAAACAACAGGACTTAAGATGGATTTCAAGTTAACATTGTCATCCAGCCAGCCAAGTAACCAACGATGTGCGACCAAAAGTATCACTGCATCAGCACAAACTATGGCAACGAAGTGAGATGTGATTTAACATTCGTAGCTAATAAGTACTGCAGAGTTACCCAAATTGTTGGTAATACAAATCCTCAAGTCATTTCTCGACGACTGCAGCAAACTATATAAAGAGAATAACCAGATACTGAATAACTATATCATGGGACTGGGAGTTCATGTTCCATGTGAGAGTAACTCTAACCAGGGTTCAGGGCAAGTTTTATTGGCAATAATGTCCCGTTCAACATGAGAGAAGCTTAAGGGATGGAAATGATTATAAACAGAAAGGCATATAAGTAACGAAGATTCAATAGTGTATTGATTCTGTTGCTAATTGCAGTATGTTCCCCACATAAAGCCTTTTTATTGATTTGGGACCACTGCAAAGAAATAATTGATGTGAAGATGCCCCACCTTATTTTTTATTTGGAAGTGCCCAACTAAACACTTATTCCACCTGCTGCTTATTTTTATCTTCTTCCAATGGGGACAGGAGCGGCTGATACGTTGGTCTGTTTTTCTTCAGAAGAAGGTAGGTTGACCAGTACCAGAACAACAGAATCCTGCCCTGTGCAACTAGCGTGTCTGCAATTCGAATTCCTCCCAATGAAAACCTTTCTAAGGCCTGCAACATAAAGGTAGCACATCAAAACGGGAATATTTTCTTTAAATAGAATTATAAAAATGGTTATGGCAGCTTGGCTTGGACTTGGAGTTAACAAATAGAAGACAGTAGGTTGACCAATAAAAATAATCACAATCAACTAACAGTATTTTACCCAAAAAAACAATTAAGCAAATAATTATTATTTTGCGGTCATCATGGTGTTGACAAATACCCACAATAATTCTAACCATGGACAAACTGCCAACAAACTGCCATGAGCCATTTTCACTGGAATAAATTAGTAATATCCCCTTGCATTTGACCAAGTTCTTTTTTGGTCAGTTCTTTTTTTTGTCTTCTGCTGAATCTAACCAAAACACTACCTGTTCACCAGTTTGAATGTCATATGAATGTTGTTGCTCAAATTGCAGACCCTTGAACTCATTAATGCAAAGCCCTTGAAAGGCCCTGAAAATTAATGACAAAAGAATAACATCTAGTTGTTAGATGATGCAATGCTTACTACACTAGACTCAACTACATATCACAAAAAAAAAAAAAAGAAGAGGAATTACCATCTAATGAGAGATATTCTTGGGATCCAACGAAATATGACTGGAGTATTGTCAGGGTTAACATAGTATCCTCCAAATACAATAAACACTGTCATAAGGGATGGCCCAAGAGCCATTGCAGCTTCAGTTGTAGGAGCCATTGCTCCAACAGTGAGACCCATCGCTGATGCAGCAAATGACTCAACAGTTACAATACCACAGAATTTGGCAAATCTGGTAGAGCGAGAAACGTTCTTTAGACAGTCATAAGAAAAACTGTGATATATATACATAAAATGACGCCTCTAAGCATTGCCAAAAAATGATGTAAAATTACACTGACCTAGAAAATGTTGGGTGAAGTTTAGCCATTGGATAGAGAATTGATCCAAATATCAATGGAAATGCTGCTCCAATGGGAATCTCGGCCAACAACTTAGATGAAAGATATGGTCCAAGTGCATAGGAACCTTTTGCTCGTTCTCTGTCAACTATAGTCCGTTCTTTTGGGAAAACTCCCACAGTCTTTGTCAGTGCAGCCATTGCTGTGTTTATGGCAGCCACCTTAACTCATATATTAAAAAGGAGAAAGATCAAACACAAAACATGTTCAGACAATATTTCTAGAACAACTTCATGAAGATACAATCAGAGCAATCATATGAAGTGCCAAATGAAGACAGTGAACATGTTATATATCCTGAATGCAAAATATGTGCAAAATAGAAATTCAACTTCAGAAGTCCTCAAAGGTTCACAATATTCTACCTGAAGTAGTCCCATCCTGTCTTGTATGGATGTTTGAGATTTTCCCATTCGCCAGAACACAGATCCAAATATAACTGCTGAAGCAACAGACATTCGTGCTCTCACTTGTTTGTTGGTCCATCACTTAAAAGCCTGAACAGAAAAGGTCCTACGCATTACAAGAACAAGAAGCAATGGATGACAAGAGATAGTCAACCTTCATCTTAACATGTGGATGCAACTGTCCTAAAATATTTTATAGCTATTTCTTCCGTTTCAGTGACACACAGTTTCCATGTATTTCTGAGACAAAAATATCTTATAGCTATGCAAGTAGCACATTTTAAAGTTTTGAAGGGTAATGCTTCTCCAATATTAATTCAAATGAACGATAAACTGTATATTCCATAAAGATCAGAATTAGGTAATAGGTGAAAGCTATAGACACTTAGGTACAAATATGAGATCAAGGTCTACAATTACTTAGGCAAAAATCATATGTCAACATAGCTATATTCAAAGCAACTAGCCTTTGTAAGTACCTAAATACGTTCACATACACACAGAAAGGTTAAGCTGGAACCACGAATAAAAGGATAGATATATTGAGATGAACCTGCATCCATGCTCGCTTAAAAAGCAAAAGAAATTGCCTCCACCAACCATGCCTTCGTTTCATTGTAGTCTTCCGAACAAGTTTGACAGACATTTCAGGATCCTCTGGAGTTGCAATTAATTTGTTACCTTCGATGACCAGAGCTTTGTTAGAAAACGCCTCAATAAGGTTCTCAATCCTTTTCTGTGATGACTGTACACTTTCACTTGAGCCATAATCAACGGAAATGAGATCAGCTAAGAACTCAGCAGGGTTCATGTGATCTGGACACTGATACCTGATAAATTATGAAAACTCAAGTTATCAATGGGCAATACTAACAAAATAAAATAAACATTATGATATGTTTGCCATTTACGTAACAAAAGAAAAGGCACAGTTGCTTATTGATCAAAACTCAAATAGACAGAGACCAGAGGCATGCTGCATGTGCATGGTAATATGGTATAAACATGCAACAATTAACCTTCAAAAGTTCTAGTATAGATAATATTGGAACTTTGATGTGTACAATGACAACAAGGATGAATGTAGTCAGTGACACAAAGTAATTAGTTTTTTTGGAAATGCAAACAGTGAAAATGCACACCACAATGCCAGATTGTTTTGTTAGACTAAAAACAAAATAAGGTTAGAGAAGGGGGGTATGTTCACTATTGAGGATTGGAACTGAATTTTGCTATGCTAGATCAGGCAAGGCAAAAAGTGAGTACACACAAAAATGTATAGGGAAAAACATTCAAATCAAGCAGAAATCATGAAAATAAATACTTAAGAAAAGACCGGAAGGAAAGGGAAGGGTGTAGCATAACAACCCTAATGATGCGAAGTATGTTAGAGGTTCTTCTTTTGCAGGCCCCAGGTATACAATTTCTCCATCTGACAGTAGAACAATGTCATCGAATTTGCCATAGACTGAACCTCTTGGCTGGTGTATTGAACAGATAACAGTATGCCCATCCTCAGCAAGCTGACGAAGAGTCTCCATGACCTTCTCAGCTTGGAAGGCATCAAGGCCTAAAAGATAAATCACAAACATACAAAAAAACTTAATATTTGATATTTTCATATTGTCAGATGACCAAACAGATGTTGATGACTATTGTTTATGATGGATCTTGTTTTATGCTAGCTCCAATGGAAATACAAACAGAAAGACTAGAGCATTCAGCAACAGAGCTGAGTTGCCATTGTCTCATCACGGTGAAACAGGATAACAAACCCTGAATAATGACAAAAAGATGATGCAAAACGCTAGCCAAAGTAGTTGTGTTTCAATTAAAAAAGTAAGTCAAGGTCCGTATGCTTCACAATAACAAATTTAGAGTGTCTTAAACATAAATTATTTTGATAATGCCAATAATTTATTTTAATTTGATCACAGTGTCATATCTGACATGAACTGTTGTATTTGTAAAGAAGTGATCACAAAAATAAAACATATTACCTACATGCAAAATGTTTCAGGTCTAAACTAGAACCAAGTTTAGAAGTAATAAAGAAAAGCCTTGCTCAAGTAGGGAAGGCAAAGGCTAAATCAGTTTTAAATACCTGTTGTTGGTTCATCCGCAAAGATGACTGAAGGGCTAGCAATCAGTTCACATGCAAGTGAGAGGCGCTTCTTCTCACCCCCACTTATTCCACGAACTTTTGCATCACCAACAATAGAATCAGCACAATTGACCTATTCAACAATCCAACCATTAAGACTGTCCTCGAAACTGTCCACTTCAATTTCTAGAAACACTAACCGAAATGCTAGCACTCACCAATCCCAGACGAAACAAAAGATCATTGACATAGCTCTGCTTCCTCTCAGGAGCCCACGAGTCAGGAAGCTGGAGCTCAGCAGCAAGTGAGAGCGTCTCCCGCACCGTAAGCTGCGAGAAGAACAGGTCTTCCTGCCTCACAAAAGCAATCCTACGCAAGGAGATAGTCATCAGTTCTTTTCCACAAACAAGAGCAGAAACTAGACCGCAGCTGCATGAATACAAACTTACTTATAGCCACCCTTCGAGATAGGCCGACCGTTGACATAGAGAAACCCGGAAAGGTGCAAGGAAGACGATGCCGTGAGCTGCCCTGCTAGCACATTGAGCAGAGTTGTTTTGCCAGACCCAGATGGTCCCATGAGTGCTAACAGCCTCCCTGGTTTCGCCTCCCCTGATACATTTGACAGCAGAAACCTTGCCTGGCAATTGACATTTGACAAATTGTGATAGTAGTACAAATTATGCTAGCTGATATTTGTACAATTGACAAATTGTAGACAACATGCCATAAATATCTATCAGTTCACTCCAATTGCCCTCCTGATATTTGTACAATTGTAATAGTAGTACAAATTATGCAACTTGTTGCAGAATATAGGGGTCAACAAGTCAACGCATGCGAGTACACGTGGCAAACGGAACGAGAGGACGACAGAGGGACAGAGACAGAGGGGCAAATGAGCCATGCGAGGGTTTCGCGCGCGCGGTTGCGGCGAGATGGGAAGGGGTGGTGCAGTGGCGGCGGTGCAGCGACTCACCACTTCCCCGCGCTTGTTCTTCAGCGCGCAGGTGATGCGGGCCCACCTGATGGTCACGGGCGGCACGCCACCACCGCTTCCGTCGCCGGCCTCCGCGTCGGCCTCGTCGTCCTCCGTGTCCTCCGCCGGCGGAAGGAGCGCGGGGCCGGGTCCCGCGATGGCGCGGACGAAGAACGCCGCGGCCAGCGCCGCCAGGAGCTGCCCCAGCCCCCTGACCTCCATCACACACGCAGACGCCGATGGCTACCTACCCCCTTCAATCTGGAAGGTTCCGGGACGTCCGGGGAGGGGGCGGAGAGCGACGCGGAGGAGTGGCAAGCGGCAGCGGGGTCTAGAGGGGGTTTAGCCTCTGCGCTTCTGCGGGTTGCGAGGACTGAGGAAAGCAGTTCGTGTGGTGGTGGTGAGTTTGTTGCGGCATGAGCGACGAGATGGGGAAGGAGACAGATGGCCTGGCCGGATGGGTTGCTGAACTGGGCCTTTTCTGGTGCGGGCCAGGGCTGTAAGATTAGTTTCGTTGGTTTGTTTGTGAGGCAGTGGGCCCGATTTGGGTTCAGGTTGGTGGGCTGGGCCTTTGATATCGACCCGTGTGACTTGAGCTCGGTTCGTAGTCGCAGAAAAAATTTCCTTACATTTTGCTAAAATAAAAAAGGCAAAAAAAATCATTACATGGGAGGACCATATTAATATATCAACCTGTTTTCCCTTTGTTGTAAAAAAACCATGTTTTCCCTTCTGCTATGGCCCCTCTATCTTGGAATGAGCGAATGCGTTGCAAGAAATGGTGACATGCTTTATTCTTACTTTCTCCGTCTTCAAAAAGGTATGGTTCTAACTTTCAACCTAGACAAGGACGTAAATAGAATTGGGGAGATGACAATAATTAATTAATAATACTATACCTGGTGGACTTCTGTGCCATCCAATTTAGCTTAGGAGCCGTTTGGATCTTTCATTTTGGAGGAATCGAAATCCATATAATAGAGTAGCTGTTTGGCTTGGAATTTGATATTCTACTATTTTCTGAATTTTCAAAGTTCATAATGTAAGCCTATCTTAAATTTTTTATAGTAAGAAATAAAAAATAATTTTATAGATCACCATGATATGATTCTATATTGCAACTTACTCCCATTATATATTGAGAAGTAAAATTGATTTTATAACACATTCTTAAACTCACTCCCATATGATATAAATACAACACATAAGTATCTCTTTTATATAGTCAACAATAATATACAAATATAGTCTATATATAACTATATTAGCTTAGTTAATATTAATATGTGTTCAAATTATGATTATGAAAATGTATTCAATTCTAAAGATCTAAACGTAGTCTTATTGCGCTAACCATACTTTGGCTAGTTTCACATCGATTTACTTTTAGTTAGACGAGACATAATTGAGAGCCAACTAATACAAACGATCTAGAGGACTTGGTTTCCCTATCCATATCCATATAGTAGAAAATCCAACGCCTACTGTTTTTTTGTTGTGACATTAAAGGAAGTGTGAACGCGTACTTCAATTACTAGAAAGAGCATCGAGGAAAACTACGTCAATGCCATCTTTTGTCAATGTAAGCAGTGGTTCGCATTAGAAAAATATTAGCCTTTTAACTTCTGTACCGAAACGACGTGCAACTTTTTGTCCGAGGCTAATCCTCTTGTTAGGTTACATTGGAGACTGCTCTTGCTCCACTCGAATGGTGACTCCATTTCTCGTAAAAAAATAGTGACTCCGTTTATATTTATTTGTCCCGTGCTTTTTTGTCTACAACCACAGGGTACGTATCTGCAGGTCGGTGCACTGTACTGTAACCCGGATTCTAAGGCTGACTTTCTTCCGGGTCGCCTGGCTTTATTTAGATAGTACCGTATGAAGTCTTCTGCCGTTGGCTTCTCCCGTCCTCATATAGGGTGTGTGCAGTACAAGCAAGAAGAAGCTGAAAAGCCGATAGCGGCGGAAGCATCCAACTCAAGCTTCTTAATTACAGCTAGGCTTCGCTAATACTAGTAAGCCCAGACAAGACGCGCGGGAGATTAACAACGGATTAAAAATCTCTCAGGCTGGCTATGACGCAGCCACCATTCTCTAGAAGCGTCAGCGCTGGTCGCCCGCGCGCCTCTCTGCCATGCGGGCCCCACCAGGTGGAATCAACGTGCACCCAGACGTGACGCCTTCTTTTCTCCCCAGCTACCCGCCGCCTACCCGAATTCCGAAAATTTGTCGCCGCGCCCTCGTGGCCCACGCGTCAGTGTCGCGTGACTGGGTGGGGGCAGTTGAGCGCGTGAGTGAGTCCGTGAGAAGGAAGCAAAGCGCCGTTGGCTCGTTCGCCCCATCCGATAACTCAGCGGCGTGTACTGTGACTGTCGCTCTGACCCGCGGGACCCGTGCCGTAACCTCCCACGACCAAGTACGCGGCACGAGTCCACGTCGTTCCTATGACCGGTGGGCCAAGGATCTGTGGAGCCCGAGATGCCAGTGAGACCGAGGCTGCGTACCCCGGCCGCGGCAGCCATTCCCACCGTGTTGCGGTGGTACAAAGCGACAGGCGCCTCACGCTGGCGTCCCTCCTCCCCTTCCCCACCCTTCTCTTCCCCTTGCCAAGCAAGAGAGAAGAAACGCACGCGAGACGCGAGCAGAAAATACAGCAGCGCGGCGCCACCAGCCACCCCGTCCCGATCTCGCTCGCTCGCTATTTCCCCTTGCCCTTCTCCCCCGATGCGATCTCGCCAAACCCTAATCCCCCGCCCCGCCGCCCGGCGGCCGTCGCCGGAGCCCTAGCCCCGAATGCGGCGGTGACGCGCGGCGTGCTCGCCACCAGCTCAGCGTGCGCGCCCGCCCGCCCACCGCCCCGCCCCGCCCTGCCCTGCCTGCCGGCCGACACCAAAAGCAGAGCCAGCCCGCCCGCACGCCATGGGCGCCGCCGACAAGTGGCTGCTCCCGCTCGTCTCCGTCTCCTTCGTCTCGCTGCTGCTCTTCCTCTCCGCGCTCTCGGGCTTCTCCGCCTCCTCCGCGCTCTTCGCGCGCCTCCCGCCGCCCTCCTACGTGCGCCGGGCGCCGCCGCGCCGCCCTCCTTCGCCTACCTGCTCGCCGGCGGCCGCGGCGACGGCAGGAGGCTCCTCCGCCTGCTCCTCGCCGTCTACCACCCCAGGAACCGCTACCTGCTCCACCTCTCCGCCGACGCGCCGGCCTCCGAGCGCTCCGAGCTCGCCGCCGCCGTCGCCCGCGCCGCGCCCGCCGTGCGCGCCTTCGGGAACGTCGACGTCGTCGGCAGGCCCACCGCCGGCACCCCCATGGGCGCCTCCGGCCTCGCCGCCACGCTCCCGCGCCGCCGCCGCGATGCTCCGGCTCGATGCGGAGTGGGACTGGTTCGTCACGCTCAACGCCGCCGACTACCCACTTCTCACCCAGGACGGTAAGATTCGAATGCTCCCATCTGTTAGCGTGATCTGTTTGAGTAGCAGCTCTGCTTCGCAGCCGCCACAGACTTTGACCGGATCTAAGACAAATCTGAGCTCTTTACTTGGTCCTTGTGAATACCAATGAAATTTGCTACTAGAAATTGCTTTTCCCGAGCATTTCCAATCTTGAATTGGAGGTGAAGCATGCTGTACGAACAGATCAGGAAATTGCAAGGGGAGCAACCGCCACTGTTCGGCTGAGGGGTCTCCGTACCTGCAAAAATTCAATCTTGTGTTCTTCGCAGCATGTTGCTGCTGACTTGTATTAAGTGGTGTTTAATGTTACTGTCAAGTCGCATAATTCAATGCATAAATACGCCTGAAAGCACCAAAGGCCCACTACCCCACAAGGATTAGGAAGTGGCCTGCTGCTGCTATGCTTATGATTTTGGAAGTCTTGCTTGTCTGGAATCCTGTTGGACTGTGGTGCCATAGCCGCCTTAGGTGGAGATATAGCACAACTACTAGATTGGCATGCTGTCTTCTTCATTCTCTATTCCGGTACTAGCTCAACCACTCCATGACCAATTTGTGCTCTTGTCCTTTTATGAGGACTCTAATTGACAGGAACAAGCTATGCAACTCTTGCTGTGGCTTTGTTTTTGTAATCTAGCTGGGTATGCCTATACACATACAGTCATTCATTTTGTATAAACTACAAGTATACATACTGTCTTACATGCTATATGCTGCCAAATGTTGGTGATTAATTAGGATCAGAGAGTACTGAGCTTATTCATGTGGTGGGTTAGCTAAAGCCTGGTTGGATACCTGCAGTTAGTTCTTGTCTTGGGACCTTTTTCAACCCATTATTTTTTGCAATCAAATCGTTTTTATTTTGCACTTAAGATTGTAATGGAAGTTAACTGTAGTTACTGCACTGGATTCCAAGTGAATCAGGTTGCTGATTTACTTCATACACTCCACCAGAGTATCAGACTAAGACATGCTGACATACATTAGAAAATATGGTAGAAATTGGCAAGATCATGTAGTGTTTGTTGCTCTAGTCATGTTATGTACTTGTTCCTTGAGCTTGTGTAGCATAAAGCAGGGCATGTTAAATTGGTTACATTTCTTATCAGCCATATTCACTCTGACTGAGTTCGGGGGTCTTTTGGTCTTTGGGTACAGAGGCATTTGAACTCATACTAAGCATAATAACTTAGACAGTAATACAGCAACTGATTAACCCTTCATTTTAATGAATAACTAAGAGAGCTTTAACAACAAGTGTACCACTGAATTATCAACACAGGATGCACAATCTGATGCTTGGATTGCTGTCCTTTTTCCTCATTTCCTCTGAAACTACCTGTATGACATTGCCTCTTTACGTTATACATGGTAATTTCATCAGTGTTATGTGCTGCTTCCTGTAGTTCACACCCTTTCTTATTGACGTCTATTTTATTTTTAAGTTCTAATTTTGCCTTTGTCTTGTGTATTCTGACTGACACCTCTTAGGGGCTCTTGAGATTTCTGTTCATGACTCTGTTTTCTTTTTGTCTTTTGTCGCTTGCTGCAGACTTCATTCATGTTTTCTCCTCTGTTCCAAGGCACCTCAACTTTATTGATCACACCAGTGACATTGGATGGAAAGAGTATGTTCTATCTGAACATAGCAATAGTGAATGGTACACAGTGCACTGCTGCTAGTTTCACCAGTATACTTCTTTTGCAGGTCTCAGAGAGTGCAACCAATTATAGTAGATGCCGGAATATACCTGGCAGGGAGGAATCAGTTCTTCCAAGCCACAGAGAAACGGGACACTCCTGATGGTTTCAAATTTTTCACAGGCATTTCTCTTTACTTGCACTTTGTTTTTCACCCCCTTGATGAAATGTTTTTTTAAGTTCTAACACATGTGTTTCCTTTCTTTTAGGTTCTCCATGGGTAATTTTAAACAGACGATTCATTGAGTATTGTGTTTTTGGTTGGGAGAATCTCCCTAGAACTCTCCTCATGTACTTCACAAATGTGATGCTACCTCTAGAGGGCTATTTCCATTCGGTTGCATGCAACTCGGACTTCCGCAATTCAACGGTGAACAACGACTTGCGGTATGTGGAGTGGGACGATCCACCTCAGATGGAGCCCCATTTCCTAAATGTTACACATTATGATGAGCTAGTAGGGAGTGGGGTTCCTTTTGCCCGGAAGTTTAAGGAGTATGAACCCCTGTTGGACAAGATTGATGATAAAGTGCTTCAACGTTGGCGTCACAGACCTGTTCCTGGTGCGTGGTGCACAGGCAGGAGGAGGTGGTTCAGTGATCCTTGCTCCCAGTGGAGCAACGTCAACATTGTAAGACCTGGTCCTCAAGCTGAGAAGTTCCGAACATATATAAACCGGATTCTGGAAGAATCAAAGTCAAGCAACAACTCTTGCAAGCAATAGCAGTAGCATCCAAGCATGAGGCTTCACTTCCCGCGGTTGAAGCGTTGAGCTTGTCTCATTTTGCACAGAGGAGCTCTCCATGTCTCAAGAACTTCCTAGCATCTGCTTGAGGAGCAAGCATTTTTGCACCTGTTGTATGAACACACGGCCAAGGTGAGAGATGGGTTTATTCTTTCTGGGATTTTTTTTGGTAACTGTCATGGCTTAATGGGCTTAGTGCACATTTGTTGGAAGCCAAGAGAGGTTACTGTGGGAATATGGAAACTGATAGGCATTGTAATTAGTAGCAATGAGTTGAATGGCCTGTGCCCTTTGTTTATAGAACTGATGGAATTGTTGGTGCTTCCATACAGAAGAAGGGGGGAATGTTATTGATTGGTTGGTCATGGTTGTTGCTGTTGTGGACGTGTGGATAATACAATGCTTACTGATTTGTCCCCCTGACATGCAGTTTTTCTCATATCTGATGTGTCCTACTGTCCTCTTCTGCATTTTCATCTCGCATATGTGTCCCACTGTCCTCTTCTGGGCATCAAAAACATCAGGCTGATGAATATTAGCTTGCTTTGTAAGTGGTGGTGGAAACTAGATAAAGAAGAAGGCTTGTGGCAAGACATTATTAAGCACAAGTACTTAAGAAATGAGTCAGTGCATACGATCAAACATAAGCAATCAGATTCCCCTGTTTGGTCTGATTTACTGAAAATCAAACAGATCTACCTTCAAGGTAGAAAGATGATTGTTAAAAATGGAAAAAAGACTCTTTTGGCATGATATATGGCTATATAACAAACCTATGGCTATCTTATTTCCTGATCTCTTTAAAATGGCTCAACAGAAGGATATTTCTGTAAGTGAAGTGCTTGGTAACATTCAGCAGGTCACCTTCTCCAGATATCTGGTGGATAAATGGAGAAAGGATTGGCTAGATATTGTAGCTGATATGTCTAATATCCAATTAAGTGACGAGGAAGATAAAGTATCCTGGAAGTTGGGTAGTAAAGGAAAGTTTTCAGTGGAGTCGGTTTACAATGCCTTAACTGAAAATGATTCTGGCCCATATCACAGAAGAGTCTGGACTGGGAAAATCCCGGCTAAAATCAAAATCTTCTTATGGCTGATATTAAATAATACAGTGCTGACCAAAGACAATCTTATTAAAAGAAATTGGTCTGGTGACCCCACCTGCTACTTCTGTGAGTCAAATGAATCAATATCCCATCTATTCTTTCAATGTGGTGTTGCTAAAGCAGTGTGGGGAGTTGTGACCAAATGCTTTGGGGCTAACAATGTTCCTAGATCGATAGAACAAAGTTGGGCTTGGTGTGAAAAGTGGATCCCCAGAGGAAGCCAATTTCATACCATTGGGATTGCTGCCATATGTTGGGCTATTTGGAAAGCTCGTAATAGCGTCTGCTTTGAGAAAAAGAGAATTCTTGATCCTATCTCTATCATATCCCATGCTTGTGCACTCATCAAATATTGGGCAGGTCTTTATGCAGAAGAAGATAAGGAAGCTCTGATTGCTGGCGCAGAAACAATGCTGAGGATCGCTCTGCAACTGGTGTTGAAGAAACAGAAGGGTGAGCCCGTGCTGAGGATCGAAGACGGTGACAGAGACAAATCTAATCCCTGAAGTGTACCTCTCCAACCGTATTATAATGGGAGGACTTCTGTGAGAGTTGCTGACTTGCTGATGGGGTGTCTGTTTCTGTCAAGGCCCGTCATATTTTGTGACCCGAACACGTTATGGTGGCATCGTCCCCATCTTTCTGGATGTTCTGTAATCTAGCTTCAGTCTCGTACCTAGTAGCTAGTTTCTCTTATTTCCTAATATGGTGCGACATGATAGCGATGATGTGCTATCTGTCTGGCTGTGTTTGGGTCTTTAGCTGACAACACTCTCTGTTCTGTATTTCCGTTATCTCTTAATGGAAATGGGGGAAGCCCTCGGTTCGAAAAAAAAAAATATGTGCATATTTATGCACTAACAACTTTGGTCTCTTGCAGAACGAACTGTGGATGTGAGCAATGGCAAATGGGCAGTATAGCATCCCTATCGCCTACCCTTTGTAGGATCTGTTTGGTTTAGGGGTGAATTGTGTGGCCTTCAATGGTATGGTCCAACTGTAGTGTGGTAGACTAGACTGTATCCAGTCGAAATACAGAATTACATGAATTGAAAGTTGATGCAGTGCCAGTAGCGTTTGATGCAGCAATCTAATCTATAGTTGCCATATAATGTGCAAAAAGTTGATGGTACTTATATGACGTGTTTGATAAAGTAGCAGACGGAACTGATAGAACTCAGGTTCTGTTTGGTGAAGGAATGGAAATGTAAACACAAAACGGTAATCATGTTCATACTGGCAGTGGAAACAGTGTAAGCTAATACTGGTTTTTTCGTACGCTAGCGCCGTCGTCGTCCTCTTCGGCTCTTGGCGCACACCTCGCTCTCCGGCACAGGCCGCACAGCCCGCCACTAACAACTGCGTCTGCACGCTCGCCAGCTCTTGGCGTTCGAGCCATCTACGCCAAAGCTGCCGTAGCCTGCAGCCGAAGTAACCCACCGTTGGCCGTCGGCCCGTCGGAGGCGAGCTCCGCCGAATGTAGCCACTGCGTTTGCAGCATACTACCGGGCCGAATGGACGAAGCTGAAACGAGAAGCCCAGCCCAATCCGTGTGCTGAGGTAATACCCTTCCGCTGTTTCGTGGAAGGGAAGAGAAATGCGTTTCTTCTCATTTTATTAGGAAACTGTAGGGGCCGGAGAGATTTTATTATTAGAAATAAAACAAGAAACATACAGAAGTAAATACCGGGCTCAAGCAGAGCCAGAGAAACTAAAGAAAAAAACAGGCTGAGCTGCTCAAAAAAAAAAAAAAGAAAGGAGAGAAGGTTAGCCACTAAAAAAGACAGAAGATTTAGACTTTCTTTCACTCTATGTTTAATCAATGGGATCTCTTTGTGAAAGAACACTCTGCAATCCTGAATGCTCCATTGCAATCCTTCAAAAATGAGTTTGTTTCTTGCCGATCAAATCGTCCAACTCAGGAGGATGACTGTCACCATGAAGAATTATGAGTTTAGTTGACCTTGAAAGTGGTGACAGCTACAGGAAAGTCTGCATAATCAGGAAAATATAGTCCAGTGGTTCCCCGACACTGTCGATCAAAAGGCAAGTTGGAAACAAACGCTTCACCCTCTCTTCTATTCACCGACTACAGAGCTCACAGTTAAAAGAGTCCAACTGCATGTTTTCCCTCCTCAACAGATTTATGACACTTGACCTGTCCATGATCAAGAGCCAAAAGAAGGCTTTGTGCTTCGGTTGGCATGTGAGCGGTAGCAGAGGAAACAGAGGAAGGTTGGGAGGAAGTAGGACGAATCTTAGAACGAGAATGTTTAGAAGATTACAACGATTGTTCAAAAGTTACTTCTCTCAATTCCCTTCCTAGACTTATACTCGCGCACGGCTCTCGGCCGCTGGACAGCTCACGCCCATTCTGGGCCTTGGACATTGGTATTGGGCCTGCGCTCGCGTGTTCCTCTTCGCGGCCCATTCTCGTTGCTGCTTCCCGTGACGGCGTCTTGCCCGCCGTCCGCTTCCTCTTCATCATCTTCAAGTGCTGGTGGCAAAGGGTTGCTGACATCCCCCCCCCCGATGAGAGCCAGCTTGTCCCCAAGCTGGAGCTCGAGGGAAGTGTTGACGTAAAGCTTCCACATCCTCCCATGTCGCCATGGACACCGGCATCCTAGACCACTGAATCAATGCCTGTAGATGAGTACTGGTACCCGACTGTGCGATGCGCTTCTAAAGCACACGGACAGGAACCTACAGCGGATCAATGGAATCTGGTAACGGCTAAGCAGTATGAGTAACAGGGACTGCACCTTTGAGTTGAGAAACATGAAAACCTAGGTGGACAGATGATGAAGCTGGGAGCTGAAGCTTGTATGCCACGGATCCAATCTTTTCAATGATACGGTATGGCCCAAAAAACCGAAAGGAAAGTTTCTGACTGGCTCGTGCTGCTACCGAGGTCTGAACATATGGTTGGAGTTTGATGTATACCCAAGTACCAACGTCAAAAGAACGCTCAGTACGCTGCTTGTCAGCTTGGACTTTCATCCTGTTTTTAGCCCGAGCTAAATGTTGTTGGATCAATGATTGTATTGCAGTCTTCTGTTTCAGCCAGTCATCCAGAGAAGTTGCAGAACAAGTGGCTGAGGCATCCAACCCAAGCTGTCGAGGAGTATGACCATACAGCACGAAGAATGGAGATTGGTTGAGAGCAGAGTGCCATGATGTGTTATACCAGAATTCTGCGAGGTGCAGCCAATCGTACCATTTGGATGGAATTGCGTTGGCGAAGCAACGAAGAAATGTCTCCATACATTGGTTAACACGCTCCGTTTGGCCATCGGATTGCGGGTGGTATGCGGAGCTCATGCGAAGATCCACTCCGGAGAGACGAAACAGCTCGCGCCACAAGTGACTTGTGAAAATCTTAACTCTATCCGAAACCATTGCAGCTGGGAGGCCATGGAGACGATAAATGTGTAACATGAACTGCTTGGCGACTGACCATGCTGTAAACGGGTGCTTAAGGGCAATAAAATGCGCAAACTTGGAGAAGAGATCGACTACCACCAAGATGCAAGTATATCCATGGGATGCTGGCAAACCTTCTACAAAGTCCAATGAAATGACTTGCCAGGCTGTGGATGGTGTAGCAAGGGGCTGGAGCAATCCTGGATACTTGACCCGTTCCGGTTTCGCCTGCTGACATGTTGGGCAACTCCGCACAAACTGATCCACATGTTTCTTCAAGCTGGGCCACGCAAACAATCCTCGAATACGCTGAACAGTAGCTGGTATGCCAGAGTGGCCACCCAGAGGAGAGCTGTGAAAGGCCTTCAATATCTGTTGCTGCAATGGTGCATTGTTGCCTACCCAAATCCGGTGCTTGTAACGGATCAGACCATCTACCAAGGCAAACGGAGCAACAGCTGTAGGATTGGTAGCTAGCTTTGCCAAGAGCTGCTGGGCATGAGGATCAGACTTATAACCTTGGGTGATTTCAGAACACCACTGAGGAACACTTACAGAAATTGCACAGTAGACTTGTGTCGGATGTGATCGACGAGACAGCGAGTCAGCGGCACTGTTATCTGATCCTTTCTTGTACACTATACGGTACCGAAGACCGAGGAGCTTGGTGAACACTTTCTGCTGCCAAACAGTGTTGAGCCTTTGGTCATTCAAGTGAATCAAGGATTTCTGATCAGTATAGATAATAAACTCATTGAGTTGCAGATAGGAACGCCATTTCTCAATTGCTACCAATATGGCAAGGTATTCTTTTTCATAAGTGGAGAGCCCTTGAGTCTTGATACCCAGTGGTTTGCTGACATAGGCTAGAGGGTGCCCATCCTGCAGTAAGACAGCGCCGACCCCAGACTGGCAGGCATCGGTCTCGATGGCAAAGGTTTTAGTGAAGTCCGGGATGCCCAAAAGCGAGGGGGGCAGGTACGAGGCGTGCTTGAGTGCGTCAAAAGCTTGTTGGTGGTCCTGTGTCCAAACAAACAGTGTGTTTCTTGAGGAGATTTGTCAGAGGTCGTGCGATGACAGAGAAATGTCGCACGAATTTGTGATAGAATCCGGCTAGACCCAAAAATCCACGAACATCACGCACATTAGCTGGTGTAGGCCACTGGAGCACAGCATTAACCTTGTCAGGGTCAGTGTGGACACCTTCAGTACTCAATATATGACCCAAGTAATTGATCTGACGCTGAGCAAACTGGCATTTCTTCAGCTTAACTATCCACTGATCAGCTGCCAATAGAGACAGCACTTGATGTAGGTGTTGGATGTGTTCCTCATACGAAGGGTTGTACACAAGGATATCATCGAAGAACACCACTACACATCGACGGAGAAGAGGAGATAGAGTGGAATTCATAGCTCCTTGAAAGGTTGCAGGTGCCCCAGTGATGCCAAATGGAACTACTCTGAATTCAAAGTGACCTGCATGAGTTGAAAAAGCCGTTTTGTACTCCTCTCCGGGCTGCAACCTGATTTGGTGATAACCCGAGTGTAAATCCAAGATGGAAAACCATGAGGCATTGCCCAACTCATCCACAAGCTGATCAAAGATTGGTATTGGATAGACAGACTTGACAGTAATTGCATTGAGGTAGCGGTAGTCCACACAAAATCGCCATGAGCCATCCTTTTTGCGGACTAGCAAAACTGGTGAGGAAAATGGAGATTTACTGGGTTGGATCAAACCTTGTTCCAGCATAGTGGAGACTTGACGCTCAATTTCATCCTTGAGACTAGGTGGGTAGCGATAAGCTCTCACATTAACTGGTGTTGCTCCACTGATAAGAGGGATAGCATGATCACAAGCACGCTCTGGTGGCATAGCAGTGGGTACTGTGAATACCTGAGGAAACTTGCCCAATAACTCATTGATTTCAGCAGGTAACGCCATAGAACTCAGACTACCAACATCCTGAGCATCAGCTGACATGGATGCAGAGTCCAGATCTTGCACCGAAACTGACAAGAGTTGCACTACCAATTCAGAAGCAGCTGGTGTGATCAGTCCTTGCAACACAATTGTCTCCCCATTATATGGCAGTGATAGCCACTTGGACTTCCAACGAATTTGCATCGGGCTGTACAGCTCCAACCAGTCCATCCCCAAAATCAGATCATAAGACTCCAGTGGAAGCACCCAAAGATCATGGTTAAACTGATGGGTGCCAAGAGAAAACTGACAACCCAAGATGGCTGAGACACACTTAACAACCTGCCCATTTGCCACTTTGACTGATGCTGCCATAGGTGTGTGTTGTAGCTGAGGAAGTTGGTGCACAACTGATGCTGCAATAAAGGATGCAGAACTGCCTGAGTCGACCAAGACAACCACATCATGCCCATCAATACTGCCTTGTAACTGTATGGTTGGAGCACTCTGAGAACCCCACGAAGCATCATGAGAAAGAGCCAAGAATAGCTGCTCAGTAGGTGCAGTAGGTGAGTCAGGAATGTCTTCCAAATTGAACAAATCCCAGATTTCTTGCATAGCTTGGAGGGATATAGAGGAAGCACACTTGTGGCCTCGAAACCATTTTTCATTGCAGCGGTCACACAGGCCTCGTGCTCGTCTGGAGTTACGGAGACTGGACCATTTATCTTCAGCCGCTGTTGTCAGAGCAGAGTTCGTGGACTTGTCTTCCACAGCTTTGTCTTGATTGGGTGGCTTCGGCAGAGGCAGAGCGACGCGCCCAGCGCCCTTGAAGCTTGATCCACTGTCAAACTTGTGGAATTCATGTTTCTTTGTCGGGACAGCCACTTCCTCCTGCAACATGGAAAGAGCGTACATAGTATCGAGGTTTGGAGGCCGTTGCATAGCAACCACTAAGCGAATATCATGACGTAACCCATCAACAAAGCGAGTAGTGAAAGAACGCATATCAGGTGTGGTGGAGTATGCTTTCAGTTGATCAACTAAAGTGGCAAAGCGCTCTACATAGTCGGTGACAGTAGTGGTTTGGTGGATATGAAACATCTGACGCAGTAAGGTTTCATGCTGGTCTCGTGCAAAGCGATCTAGTAGCAGCTTACAAAAATCGGCCCAAGGGATAGACTGACTCGGGCGATCTAAGGACTGAATCCACCGCTTGGCTGCCCCATTGAAATGCATACCAAGAACCTTAACCCACAAATGTGGAGGCACCCCATACATGTCAAAGTAATCCTCACTGGGATATCCGGAGCTTAGTGGTGTCACCATCATATGTGGGAAAATTGAGTTTCGGCAATCTCTTTGGAATGAGTGGGAATGGTTTGTAAAAACCGGTTGGTTGAGACAGAATCTCCTGAACCACAGCATGGTGAAAAGGTGTGGGATGAATCAGTTGCGTACCATTGGCCGGGGAATGGATTGGGAACACAGGGTTCCCAAATCCATCCACCCGTGTAGTCATGTCGACGCCGTGCCCGCTGGGCCGAGCAGCCATGGTGCCGGCAGGTGTGCGCGCGGCGGTCTGCTCCACAGGAACCGGTGCGATGACACCCGTGGACATCACGGAGTTGTCGAAGACAGAACGGTCCCAGTACTTGGTGAGTTTTTCATCTTCAGTTGGAGGTCGTCCACCACACCTTCTGATTCCTGACGCCAGCTCTCGAAGGCGCCCGCCGACTGCTCCAGGCGATCGAAACGCCCGTCCTGGCGCTGCTCGAACTCGGAGAAGATGGACGACTGTCGCAGTTCCAAGTCCAGCAGACAACGCTTCCAGTTGAGATCGGAGTCGACGAAGCGCTGAGTGAGGATGTGGTCGGTGTCGTCGAAACGCTTGGTGATGGATGCGTCGACCTCGCTGAAGCGCTCCTCCAGCTTGCGGTCGCCGTCGGTGAATCGGGCGTCCCACTTGCGATCCGATTCGGCGAATCGAGCATCGATCTGCAGCTTCTGCTCGGTGAAGAGGCGATGCATTTCGTCGAGCAGAAACTTGGAGTCGGGATTCATGGCGCCGCGACTTCGAGCGAACCTGGTGTAGTGAGGGTGGCTGGGCGGTGGAGGTGGCGGTGGTGGTGGCGGCGGTGCACTCTCCAGAACTGAGATTCGAACTGGATCAACTGCTTGCTGGGAATTACAGGATTCGAAGATCGACAGGGCCGATCTGAATCCACAACCCGGGGCTGTTGCAGTCGATCGACAGATCGAGACGAATCAGAGAGGATGCGGAAGGGGATCGAGAGAAATCTGATACCAGATGTGAGCGGTAGCAGAGGAAACAGAGGAAGGTTGGGAGGAAGTAGGATGAATCTTAGAACGAGAATGTTTAGAAGATTACAACGATCGTTCAAAAGTTACTTCTCTCAATTCCCTTCCT
Organism: Chrysopogon serrulatus; assembly: GCA_015844335.1. Classification (NCBI taxonomy): domain Eukaryota; kingdom Viridiplantae; phylum Streptophyta; class Magnoliopsida; order Poales; family Poaceae; genus Chrysopogon; species Chrysopogon serrulatus. The sequence continues at coordinate 200,433 of JADLZL010002220.1, forward strand.
AGACTTATACTCGCGCACGGCTCTCGGCCGCTGGACAGCTCACGCCCATTCTGGGCCTTGGACATTGGTATTGGGCCTGCGCTTGCATGTTCCTCTTTGCGGCCCATTCTCGTTGCTGCTTCCCGTGACGGCGTCTTGCCCGCCGTCCGTTTCCTCTTCATCATCTTCAGGTGCTGGTGGCAAAGGGTTGCTGACATGGCAGTAGCTTTTCCATAGCCAATTGAAAGCATGATCAATTTCAATATGTCCACCTGTAACCCTGGATGAAGAAAATTCAGAGGATCCCCACCTGTAACCCCAAGTATCTTCTTCTAGAACTAAAGTACATGACCATTTGCCCCAAAGACTACAATTGCTGAAAGGCCAGATCAGAAAGAGGTAAAATGAAGAGGTCATGCAGGTTAGCCTCTGAGAATGCATTCTTAGCTGAGATGAACTTGTTTTTGGCAAAGGAAAACAATTCTGACATTCCTTGACGGAACAGTTGACCATCCCAGCTATCGAGTCAGAGCATGCAACTTTCTCCATTATTGATTTGGGTAGATGCCATATTTTTTTAAAACAGACAGCAATTTCAAAACATCCTTCCACTAAAAAGATCCTTTCTTAATATGATTAGGCAACCTCCCATTTCTATAATGCTTCTCCTAGACCAAGTGAACCCAGGGGATGTCCAACTTATTGAAGAACTTATGCAGGTTTCTTAGTAGCAAAGCCTCATTCTGCTTACCAATTATCAATGATTCCTAAAACTTCCTCCTCTTTTTTGGTGCACACACACCATTTTTAAAAAGGAGAGGTGAAAGAGGGTCACCTTGTTTGATCTCCACCCACATTTAGTAGGATAACTGATGTTCCAGTTGAGAAGATCTTTGTATCCAAGAAATCTATTTCTGCCCAAAAATCCTTTACTTCCATCAACTCTACCATTGCCTGATGCTCTATTTTGTCAAATGTCCTTTCAAAATCTAATTTGATGATGACAATATCCTTTTTTTGAATAGTGACACAGAAAATATTCATATGCCCATGCCATGCAATCATGAATGGTTCTTGGCTTAATGATCTATATTAGTTTTTATGAATCAAGGAATAAATCACTATCTCAAACCTATTTGCCAATAACCTTGGTGCATCCACATGCGTTTTTGACTTAATGCATTACACTATTCTTACAGTTACAGGGATCGATTTTCAGGCCAATCGAAACAACACAATCCAGTACTAAATACCACAGGGCTCCAATCGAAACAACACAACCAAATACTGAATACCACAGGGCTCGCAGCATATAAGTTATAACTTGTTCCAAATTGTAGCTTGATATTATTATACGGGCAACATTTCAAGTCTGTCTGGAATGCCAATCAAAGCAACACAACCAAGTACTGAATACCACAGGGCAGGCAACATATAAGTTATAACCTGTTCCAAATTGTAGCTAGATATTATTATGCGAACACCATTTCAAGTCTGTCTGGAATGCAAAAGTTGGATGCGGATGCCAAGCGGAAAATAGTCTAGGTTCTTGCAAGAAATAGGATAAAATAAATAAACCACAGCTTTCCAAACAGGGCCTTCATTTCAGCTTGATGAACACTCTGGTGCCCTCAGGAGAGTCCCAGATCTCGTTGGGGACGAACAGGAACGGGCGCGCTTCGTAAGGCACCATCAGCCACTCGGCGTCCAGGGTCTCACCGCACAGCGACAGCACGCCGGCCTTGCCGACCACCTCGATCTCGTGCTTGAAATCCTGCTTGGCCACGGACTCGTCCACGAGGTGCACCACCGACAGCGCGCGCCCCCAGCTGCTTGTACTGGCCGGCGACGACCAGGAACTCCGCGCCGCTGTCCTCGAGCACCACCACGCGGGCCTGCTCGTGCGCGCGCATCCTCAGCGGCGTGAGCGAGCGCGGCGAGATGACCATGCGGGCCACGCCGGGGTGGTCCTGCTGGACGTGCTCGCGCAGCGGCTTGCCGCCGTAGCCCGCGCAGCCGGAGATGGGGCAGTGGCGCGTCGTGTAGATGCACGACGCCTTGTGCGCCTGCTCCGACGCGTACGGGACCATCTCGGCGCACCCGTGCTTGCGGAACGGGCACGGCACGTCCAGGCCGGCGAGGACGTGCTCCATGGCGCGGCAGCGGGTGGCCGTCTCCGGCTCGCGGCACATGTGGCATTCAACCTCGTCGTCCTCGTACCCCTCGGTGCAGCACCCTGAGCATGAGACGTGGCCTTTCGTGCACTGCATGACAACCAGAAAGAAAAAATGCAAGCGTGTCATTGTAACTGAAACAACAGGAGACAAATTAAATTTCTCGCTTTCCGAGGAGTTAAAAGAATCTAACTTTTACTAAATTTATATTAAAATGTACTAGCATTTCTGATATAAAATAAGTACGACCATCCAAATTATAAAGTATATTTTCGTGGTAAATTTCAATAAAGATATAATAAACTTGATTAAATTTTAACTACTTTGACCGACACAAATAGATTAGTGTTTCGTCATAAATTTTAATGAAGATACAAATGTTAATACTATTCTAAGCAACGGTGGGATGAAGCTTGCTATAAGAACTGTATTGTCATTGTTCATTTATTCATTTTTCATGCTTTTATATGCCGTGACTTTGCTAACTTATTTCATTTCTCAGGGATGCAGTAGTCCCGAGAAACATATGAAATGCAATCATATGAGGTTTAGAAAATAAGGACCAAAGCACCTTGATGATCCACATATAATATTTGATAAGATACATGTTAGTGGAGCTAATGCACCCTATCCTGGAGATTTATCCTGGGCTGCGGCACTCGGGGAAGAGGATTTTTTTTAAAAAAAACGAATTTCTTCCCCGAGTGTTGCACTCGGGGAAGAAAATATGAAAAAAAAGAGAAGACGGCGTCGGTTGTGGATCAGCGGCGTCAAGTCTTCCTCGAGTGCCGAACGGCATTCGGCAAAGCCTTCCCGAGTGCACGATTTTCGGCTCTCGGGAAAGACGCCTTTACCGTGAAACGATTCCCCGTTAGCTCTTCCCCCGAGTGTTGCATTCGGGGAAACCTTCCCCGAGTGCAACTGGGCCTTCCCCGAGTGCAACTGACACTCGGGGAAGCCACTGGCTCCTGTAGTGTCAGATGAGTGAAGTGATGAGGATATGACCAATGTACAAAAAAAAACTCCAGATAACGATGATGTGAAGTTGGTTGCTTTGAAGAAATGAAAACTGGGAAAAAAGAAACATAAGGACTCCACTAATGCTACTGAAGAGAAGGATCAAAAGAGCCCATTCTTTCCAAAAACAAGAACACATGTTTGAAGATAGAAACTGTGGCGGAGAAGATCTCTCCAAGAATTGAAGCATCATCAGCTCCTCCAACTAACCTACTCCTAGCACTACAGAGGCGATGAAGATGGTGAAATGTTGTTGGGTGCAAGAAAAAAAATGTTCTAATGCACACAACCACCTTCCTGATCATCAAGCCAGATTTTCTTTTTGAGGAAGCAGGAGCCCCTACTGAAATTTTATTAAAAGCAGGTAACCAGGGCAGTTATAGTTGTCCAACAAAACACAACAAAACAGGGGGTAATTTCAGAATTTAAGGAGGTCTTTAGCTCACTAGAAACAAAACAAGAAGGAAGATTCTGCAAAAGATTATTTGCTTGTGTCATCTGAGAAACGTTTCTAGTGTTGTGTTGTTTTCATTTAAATAATGTTGTGTCCTTGTTGCTCATATATTGTTGTGTCATTGATGCCATAATTATTAATATATTAATATCTTATATAGATGGATGACAATATGGAAGATTTGAATTGACCAAAAAGGGAAAAATTGACTACTATTTCTAGCTGATCTATTCTAGCAGTCTACTGTTATTGATCATTTGCATATGAATCAGTGAACAATATGATGTTTTACAATCAATTTGCATATAAACAGTTTCTTAGGACTTCAGGAGTATTACATGCCATTCTTCTACAAAACCTAAAATTTCATAGATGTTTCAACCAAATGAGTTTCCGCTTCCTCACAACTCACAACTCACACAAACTCTCCCACAGCTCATAGCCAGACTTTTTACAACTCACAAAATAACCACACAAACCCTTCATATAGTGTTGGTCTACTATTCAGTAATGTAAAGCCAGATTGGGTGGGAGTATATTAAATGCCATGTGACCATCTTTTTAAGGCTAAGCAATACAATGCCTCTTTGAAACACACTGTCTATTTTAAATTATAAAATATTTTGGCTTTTCTACATACATTACTTTTGTTATATATCTATTAGACACATTGTATATCTAAGTGCACAACAAAAGCTATGTATCTAGAAAAGCTAAAATATCTTATAGTTAGGAACAAATGGAGTAGGATTCATGAAGATGTAAACATATAGGATCTTTTTACTATGTGGATCTTTAAATAAATGATTGACCATATATTATTAAATCTAACATAAAATTCTTATGAAATGACTCAATTCATAACAATAGTAATTCATAACAATAGTAGAGGATATCAAACATGAGGTCTAAACTCTACTTCTATGTTTTTTTTATTCTTGTGTTTTAGATAAAGAGGTCCTTAATTAGTTAGTATGAAAAACATGCTCAACCTATATTTCTTTTTTTATATGACTACACTATAGATCAGGTAGCTAGAAAATTAAGGCTGCAAACATAAAATAAAAGGTAAACCATGTGCCGAGGTACATGGCCAACAGAATAAAAAGATCATATTAAAATGATAGCAAATAAAAAAATGAGTACATCTAGGTAACAGCTGAGTGATTCAAAGGCAACTATCACATGCTTTTTGCTCTTAGATATAAAATGGAGGACCTAGACTAAATGCATCTTGCCCACCTTATCTTCTTCCTCCACCCTTTTCGACCCTTGACTTGATTGCTCGCCCCCCACTGCCCAGCCCTAAATCCATCGGATTTCCTCCTCCTAACTATCCTCTTCATCTCTGCTCAATCTCCCTCACCGCCGCCATCGTCTCTCACCAGGCTCCAGTGGTGCCCCATTGCCTCTGGCAGCTGCCACACTAACCTAGTGGAGGTCCATGGGCTATCGCTATCACGCCCCCACCCAACCACCTTCCTCCATTGCATGATTGCTGGTGCCACCGCCGCCTCATGCCACACTGCTCCCACGTCCGCTTTAATCGGGTAAGCCCTTAAACACTGAACCCTAACCCTAACATTGCCGAAGTTAGGGAAGAAGACGATGCAACATTCTTAGATTGCGTAGAAAAGTTCAAGAGCGAAGAGACTTTAAATCACTAGAGTGATATTTAGCTTTACTCTAAAATAAATCAAGAACTTTGAAAAATTGCAAGGTCACACCAGAGTATTAAACATGAGAGTTGATTCTGCACATCCATACCTGGAAAAGGGGCGGTGTCAATGGACCGGAACATACACAACACTGCAGCACATTAGCATTGATGGCAACAGTGATCTTCTTCGCTGCTTGGTGTTGGCTTGCCACAGCTGGGGTCTCAACTTGCCGCCTAAGGCCTTTCATAGCGGCATGGGGTGGGGACTCTTTCCTTGGCCTCTTTCCACCCACCTACAAGCCACTTTGCATCAGCAATCGATATAGCAGCCAATGTTACAGTTTGTGAATTAGATAAAGCAGTGGGGCAAATATATTAATCAGTAACCTAATCAAAACACAGATGTAATGCCCACTGAAAATCATTTTAGAAACTGCATGGACTCTCACGACATGATTTGTGTAATAAATCAGGTCCAAAACAAACTATCAAAATAAGAAAGATCACTGTCTACTGCCATGAGGTTGTAAATCACAGCTCGACAGGCAATACACCCCAAGTCCCAAATCAACCATTCCAGATGAGAAAACCATGCAGCTCTTGGATCCCCCTCTTTCTAGATTGCGAGTCTTGGATCTCTTTCGGAGGATTTCGAGGAAGCTCCACGATCGGTGGTCTCTAATACGCCAAAATTGGCGTGCAAGGTCAGAAGAATGGGGATCGAAACATGCAAAAAGAACTTAATCTGCATGCAGCGGTGATGAGATGACTCACCTTGCCTATCCTCTTGAAACCGGAGGCACTCATGAAAGCCTTGTGGTCTGTCTAGTTTCTATCATTGAAAGTGGTTGTGCTACATTTCACAAAATCCGGTTGGCCTAATTTATTAGTACATTCAGTTGATTAGTCTGTACCCTTCATACAAAGGGCCCACTCTCTAAATCTGTCTTACACAAGCCAATTTGAAAATCTTCTCAAAATAGTAGGCAAATACAGGTGATGCTATATTACAGGCGCCTGAAAACTTTGCTTCTTTCAGGCGACGAAGCTCACTCGTCTGATCTCCATCTACTGACAGGCTCTCTTCTTCTTCGACTTCCCAAAGCGTGTGAACCCCGGGTCATGGTATGTACCAACCCTGGTGGCGCTGAGCACCCCGCCATCCCCCACAATTTTTTTCAAAATTGGTTCTTGTATTCAGGTTGGTGTTTGGTTCATGCCTATGCCTTACACAGCCAACCAGACAACATGCATGTGTAGTAGAGCCAAAATTGCTTGACATTAGCACATATCTCATGCTTTTTGAGTATAAAAGGTCATTGCCCCTAAGCCAAGTATTCTAATTAAAATTCAATTACACCATCGTGTTCCTTGCAATAAAATCTTCAAAACAAGACCTCACATGTATATATTTTGGTAATTTTTAATGAATATTTATCTCATGATGAACATGTATTTAAAGATAATCATCAAACATCACATTAACACTACGCGAACATCACAAAAAGCATAGAACATCATATATATTCTACGTGAACATCAAATATATCATGAAATATAAAAATAAAAAATAAAATCAATAAAATCAATAAAATAATTAATTATACTCAAATAAAAAGAAGAAAAAAAGCTATTGAACATCACAAATTCATCGTAGAACATCACATTAATACTACAAAAACATCACAAATTATAGCACGTAACATCATATGTACACTATGTAAACATCACATATAGCATGAAATATAAAATAAAATAATAAAATTAGTAAAGTAATTAATTAGAGGCAAATAAAAGAAGAAAAAAGTTACCAATATCAAAAAAAAAATATATTCTAGTACATCAATATATACTATTGAACATCACAAATGCATCTTCACATATTGACACTACACTCAACATCAGAAGAAATATAGCATAGAACACCATTGTATACTATGTGAATATCACAATATCATGAATGTAAAATAAAATTAATAAAATTAATAAAGTAATTACTTAAGGTCAAATAGAAAAAACAAAAATGCTACCAAACATCATAAAATATACCTAGAACATTAATGTATATTTATTTAACATCATAAAATACATCATAGAACATCACATTTCTACTTGTAGACATAAAAAATGCATCATAGAACATTATATACATATATATACTACATGAATATTGTGTATATCTCAAAATAAAAAATAAAATGATATAAAAAAGAAATTTAAAATGTATAATTATTAGAAAATAAAAAGATAACAAAAAGAAAGAAAAATAAAAAGCAAAGTAGAAGCAAAGAAAGGAAAATAAAAAACAAAGTAGAAGCAAGGAAAGGAAACAAAATAAAGAAAAGATAAAAATTAATAAAATAAAATAAGTATAGTAAAAAGAATAAAGAAAATGGAAAGAATGAGAAAAGACCATAAAAAAGGAAAATAAATGAAAGAAAGGAAAAAAAAAGAAAGGAAACATACCTAAAAAATTCCTGTCACACACTTGGGTTGCGCCATATGGGCCATGGTTCTTCTGGGCCGCTGTGTAAATTAATTTTTGGCGTGCTGGAGGGTGGTTGGACATGGGGTCAGTGGACAGATTGGATCCAATTGGTCGACCACAATGGTTTTTGCCCCCACCCCGCCGCCGCCCCTGCCCAGCTGTGGCATGGTAGGGCCACCGTATCTCCTCCGTCGTGGTTGCCCCATGATGCTCCGGCGAGACCTGACCACACCCACGACAACCTCCCTCTAACCCTCCCCCTATCCCCACCGCTTTCTTCTTTTACTCTTACGAGAATGGAAAGACGGCCCTGTCTGCTCTAGCTTGGCCGCCTCCACCGCCAGCAGGGCGTCTAAACTGCATCTAGCTATCCCCACTGTTTGGTCGCTCTTTGCCCCCCAAACCTTCCCTTCTAATCTCGCTAGAGTTGGGGAAGATGAGAGGGGGAGACTGAGAGAGGAGGGAAGAAGCTCGCTAGAACCCTAACTTGCAGATCTAGAAGGAGGAAGAGGAAGAGGAGCCCGCCTACCTTGCTGATGCTACCACTGCCAGATCCCGCCATCGCCGTCGGAGGGGAGAGAGGGAGGAGCCGCGTGCACTTGGGCGCGTCGGGAGGAGCCGCCGCCAGAGGGGAGAGATGTATGAGGTGTGTGGGGAGTGTGTGTCGGGGATGAACCGCGTGGGGTGGGTGCGTTAGGGATGAGCCAATCATGTATATATATGTACCTACAGTTCAAGAGTTGAACTACTTTATATTGCCATAAAAATATAATTTTTTGCGTTATCGAATGACCAAAAAAGAAGAAATTATTGGTACCCCAAAAGGAAATGTTTATAATCTGTAGTTTCTTCCCAAAAATCATAATGGTCTCCAAAGGCAGTTATATGTCTTTCAGGATTGATTACGTTGAAAAGATTCATATATCAGCTGTATTCAAGCTTTTCCCTCCTATTGACGCTCATCAAACTTGATAAATACTACAAACAAGAATTTAACTCAACTACTCCTCACCCATTTTGATTGATCTAATAATAAGCTAATGAAACCTTTTTTGTACGTTGCTTATGATTTTTCTAGTTAGATATCATTTCTTGGTAATAATGTAATGTAAGGAAAAGGTTGTACTGACACTAATCAATGTGTCTAGAAACTTTGAAAAGAATACAAATAGAGAAAATTATGGAAGGGTGGAAATGGTGATTGCTTTCAATTAAATTTCAAGAGCAACTCTAGCAAGACCCCTACTTAAGCCCCCATAGCCAAATATGGGTCCCTAGACAATAGATATAGCTCTAGTAGGGCCCAACTAGAGCCCCGCATATTGGGGTAGGCTCCCAAATCCTCTCCATGGACCCGATTCTTGTTGGCTCAGCCCCAGCCTCCATCCCAATGATTGTTGCAATTTGAGCTCACACGCTTGCATGGAAGGACAACCCGACCGTGCCTCCTGTCCATCTCTACCACCCTAGTTGCTTCGGTAGCCGGCCATGCTTCCCTTCATCATGTGAGAGTGGACCTGGACATACATCACTGTTATGTTGCCTCGCTCTCTGCATTTGGCACCAACGTGAGCTGCTTCTCTAGGAGGACAGGGAGCGAGAGGACTACCTCGCCAACAAAGAGGTCGTTAACACATGATGAAGAGGTGACGGGGTTGGGGTGGAGTAGTCAGTTATCAAACTCTAGTGAGGAGATACTACTGCTCACCTGCTCCTCACCTCTGTGACGTCCAGGCGGTCGGGGAGAGGGAAGAACTTGTTGGTGACCTTTGGTGCATGGGTACCCTCCTCCCCGGCACGAGAGCGGACGCAACCTTGGCCTAGGCGCATGGGTGTGCTGCCTTGTTGCGTGGGCGCATGAGCAGCCCTAGCCCTCCGGCCCCTATATAGAGGAAAAAGAAAGGAGAAAGGAATAGAGTATGATGAACTAGTCCCATTTGTCACTGTCTACTAAAATAGATTTGGGGGTCCAAATTTGGGTGGAGCACCCAAAAATGCGAAAGAGCAGGCAAATTAGATTTGAGGGCCCAGGTTTAGGTGCTCTTGCTAGAGTTGTTCTTGGCTTAACCCAATCTACAAACCTTAATAAAAAATGATGATTGGTTACAAACATAGTGTTGTGAAGATCAAGTCCAAATATTATTTTTTTAGTTTTGGTTCAACAGACATGCATGCAACTTGAATTATCACCGACTTGCCTTCTTTTGTTTTCATGATAATGGACACACATAAACCAACTAATAACGGATAATTAACAATTGTTTTTATAGCCAAAAAATCACAAAATCACATAGTGCCTGGTCATCGATACGACAGTCTAGTGCATATCGGTTAGCAATAGTCCACCAACAAGCGACTTGAGGGCGACCCACCAATGCCGCCACAACTCTACCTCTGCCACCAGTCCAGCCACCATGCCGCTGCCGCTCTCCATCATGTAGCAGCTATGGCGGCTTGTGGCGCCACCCTTCAGTTGGCTACCATCAGTAATCAATACATTCCTCTCCCCGGCTCCCTCCTTTTGTCCACCTCCCTTCCTCTTCCCTTATGAAAGCATCTAGAACTCTAGTGGACTTTGGTGATCAATGTCGATACTAGATTTTTGTGACTAACGTGTGTTTCATAGAAATAATTTGAATCAGGTCACGACAATGGTGATTGCTTGGGAAATCAATGGTTTTCATGCCCCTATCGATGAACTTTGTTTTGGTTTTGAAAGGATGGTCAACAAGACTAAGGAGGAACTAGTTCTAAGTGTCATTTGGAGTTGAGAGACACTTAGAGCAGCTTACCCCTCTGGTAGATGCTTTGCGGCTGAGTGCGTGTTTACCCACTTGGTGATACTTTGCCGGCTTGTTTGTGGCAAATATTTTGCCGCCATGTGCTTATGTAGCGATCACTTTGCTGCTACCATGCTGCATTTCATCTTCGGCAGATACTTGTTGATCTCTTTAGGTGGATGCTTTGCCACCATCGTCATGCCGGCCTCCTTGGCGGATGCTTTGCCACATTGAGGTTGTTTCAATTTTTGTACCTTCTCTTGTTTTTTCTTGATGCTTTGTGCGTATTTGGTCTGCCATGGTAATCCTATGATTGCTTGTGGATCCTTGCACCGTTTAAATCTCTAACTCCTCTTAACAGAAAATGTATCTCAACGGGCCGCCAAAAAAACTACTCCCTCCATCTCAAATTATAAGTCATTCTAATTTTCTTGGAGAGTCAAAAGTATATCAAGTTTGACTAAATTTATATAACAAAATAATAACATTTGATATAAATAAGTATCATTGGATTCTCTATTAATTAAATTTTTATAGTATATCTATTTGATGTCATAAATTTTTGCGATTGTCTCTATATTTTTTATCAAACTTGAGTTGCTTTGACACTCTAAGGAAATTAAAATGATTTACAATTTGGAATGGAGGAAGTACTATTATGTTTTACCATGCCCATTTGTCCCCCCAAACCCTATTGTGTTTTTCGTTTTGGCAGCTAGGTGCCTTGGTTGGTTAGAACATCTCATAGTTGTTGCACGTCCTGATGCCGCCACGTCAGAAGGAGGTGGTTCAGTGCTGTTCCCAGTGGAGCAACGTCAGCATTGTAAGACCTGGTCCTCAAGCTGAGAAGTTCCGAACATATATAAACCAGATTCTAGAAGAATCATTGTCAAGCAACGTAACAACTGTTGCAATCAAAAGCAGTAGCATCCAAGCATGAAGACCTCACTTCCCACAGCTGAGGCGTTGAGCTTGTCTCATTTTGCGCAGAGGAGCTCTGCATGTCTTAAGAACTTCCTGGCATCTGCTTTAGGGGCAAGCACTTTTGCGCCTGTGGTATGAATACAAGGCGAAGGTGACAGATGGGTTTATGGTTAATACAATGGGACATGCAGTTATTCTCAAAATCTCATGTATGTCTTACGTACTTTCCTCTTGAAATGACATGCAATTATTCCTCTTGATATGCACTAACAGCTCTTCTTTTTTCTTGACACAGCTCTTCTTTTTTCTTGACATATGCAGTTATATTCTCAAAATCTCGTGTCCAACTGTCCTCTTGATATTATGACATGCAGTTATCCTCTTGGTACGCACTAAGAGCTCTTGCAGTGACGCAGTGAAACTTAATTGTGGGATTTTGAGACTTTATTGAGGTAATGAACAACCCAAAAGACTAGCATGATAGAGAGGATTATTGCTCCCGCCATGTGCTCTTCCACCATGAATTACTGATGTGAGACTAAATCTAACAAAATCGATAGTATAGCATCCCTACTGCCTACACTTCGTAGGATCTATTTGCTTTAGGGGGTGAATAATTGTGTGGCCTTCAATGATATGGTATCCATATCCAGTCGAAAATGCTAAACTACATGAATTGAAAATGGATGCAGTGCCAGCAGCGTTTGCTGCAGCAATCTACATGTAGTTGCCACAGAATCACAAAAAAGTTGATGGTACTTATGCGACGTGTTTGACAAAGTAGCAGACAGACCTGACAGAATTCGATCAGGTGCTGTTTGGTTGAGGAAAGCACTGCAATGGAGACAGTGTACAGTAAGCTAATAAGAGTTTTCTTTGGTACGCTGGCACCGTCGTCGTCCTTCTCTTCGGCTCATGGCACGGCGCACACCTCGGGCACAGCCCGCCACTGCAAGTTCCAACCTCATCTGGACGCTCATCCTGCAGGAATGGTGCCGGCAGTGGAGAAGCATAAAGCTGTGCGTACGAGCAAAGCTATTTTCTGAATGAAGGGTAACAATGGATTACACTGGATCCGTTGCCATGACAACCGAATCGAAACATAGATAACACAAATCTGTAACAAAATGTGTCACAAGCCTAACTAGATCACGCTGATTAATTAATTTTTTGAGGAAACTCAACGAGTAATTAATGACCAAATCGAACAGCACCTCAACCTCAAGTACTGAGAATACTACAACCACAGGTCTGGCAGTTCATATCTATTATTCCTATCTATCTATCTATCTATCTATCTATCTATCTTATCTTCTATCTACAACAATAAAAAGACAATTTCTACCATAGTTTTTTCTTTCTGCCTCTTCCTCTCCGGCATTCCTGTTGCAGTCCTCTGTACAGGACTCAAAGTGATCATGGATACGGCTTGCCCAACAATTACAGAGGCCGTGTAGGACGCAAACTGATCGATAAAAACATGCAAAATTTCTGCCTTTTTTCAAAATATTTTTTTATTTTACAGGTAGTTGATACCTTATATAGTTCATGGAACCAAACAAACACGTGTAAAAACATGGCATGCAAAAATATATAACGTCCATGTTCGAGAAAACCGCTTCCATGCATGGTAGAGTCTAATTCAAAATGAACAAGCAAAAGCATTGCTAATTAAATTAAACAACTAATAAAAGATATATCATGTAGCAACACTGTAGCACAGTGACTTTTGTGGATGACATTAGTATTTTGTGAATGAACAAGCTCACTCTTACTCACCATGACCGTGTATAAGAAGAGGCAAATTTATTATACCACTAAGAAAAAAAACGGTCAACATTGAGCAACCATCAATGGAGCTGCTAGCATGCACAATGGATTCACCGTGCATGACTACTCTCATGATGATGAACAACTAAACAGTGTGTTTATAGATGTATTGAGAGTGTGAATACATATTTTCGTCAAGGGTGTAAATACATATTGTCCTTGACAGAAGCAACAACTTAAAAGTGAAATAACTATCTGTGGTAATATGTGGGTATTTTTTTTCAGTAACTTTATCAAGTCTATATTCTTGCAGATAAAATAAACAAACCCCAGCGGCCAGCGTTCCGAACAGGGACTTCATTTCAGCTCGATGAACACACAGGTGCCCTCAGAAGAGTCCCAGGTCTCATTGGGGACGAACAGGAATGGGCTCGCTTCGTACGGCTCCATGAGCCGCTCGGCGTCCAAGGTCTCGCCGGACAGCGAAAGCACGCCGGCCTTGCCGACCACCTCGATCCTGTGCTTGAAATCCTGCTTGTGCACGGACTCGTCCACGAGGCGCACCACCGACAGCGCGCGCCCCAGCTGCTTGTGATGGCCGACGATGACCAGGAACTCTGCGCCGCCGTCGCTCAGCCTCACCAAACGGGCCTGCTCGTGCGTGCGCATCCTCAGCAGTGTGCGGCTGCGTGGCGAGATGACCGTGCGGACCACGCCAGGGTGGTCCTGGCAGACGTGCTCGCGCAGGGACTTGCCGCCGGCATAGCCCACGCAGCCGGAGATGGGGCAGTGGCGTGGGACGTAGGCGCACGACGCCTTGTGGGCTTGCTCCGACGCGTAGGGGACCATCTCGGCGCACCCGTGCTGCCGGAACGGGCATGGCACGTCCAGGCCGGCGAGGACGTGCTCCATGGCGCGACAGCGGGTGGCCGTCTCTTGCTCGCGGCACATGAGGCATTCAACCTCGTCGTCCTCATACCCCTCGGTGCAGCACCCTGAGCATGAGACGTGGCCTTTCGTGCACTGCATGACAACCAAAAGGAGAAAATGGAAGTGAAGATTTTGAGCAAATTAGAGGGTACACACTTGCCTTGAGTATATTTTTTTCCAAAAAGGGCATATATAATAAAATTTAACTAAACCTAATATCTTTGGATTTTTAGGGAGGCATTTGCTCCTCCTAACAGCAACATAGCTCCCCTGGTTTTACTAGTTTCGAAACTGAGCAATTCATGTGGATTGTCTAACATGGAATTATGACGACAAATATTTCTTTTGCGATGAATTGGTGCCTTTCGTGATGATACCAAATTGTTTATTTTGAATCAGTGGTACAAATTTGAATCAGTGGTACAAAGAAACTAATTAAGACAAAAGTGATCCCTTTCATGATGATACCAAGTGAATTATGATGTGCTTGGTTGGGCTTCCAAATGTGCTTTTTCTACCAAGAAAGACATAAGTCAGCCAAACAGATGGAATAGGTATGGTACCAGGTTCTATAAAGAAAGCAGCTTTCCTTGGTACAATTCTCACAGCATTTAGCGACTTGCTTCTACCGGCTACGGAGTCAAGACTTTCATCAAAATTACCTACCCGCCACTGTCTATGGGGCGTTCCCCTTTGATCTTTTCCCCGTCCCATCATCTTCCTCTTATTACTCCATGGAGCAAAGCCCTCAGGCTAGTGTTGCATCCGCACTTGACCATTCCTCACTGGCGGCCACCCATAGCTCCCCACTATGATGGGTCCCCTCTCCACCCCCTCCCCTCTTGGCACAAGTAGATAAGTGGGAGGAGGGCCACAAGCGGAACAGATACAGCTAATGATGACACAAGCGGTGCTGGCCGGGCGCTTCCTCACCGGCAACCCACTCCAGTGGCTCCCCCACCCCACCCACCCCCCCAAACACCCGTTCTCCTTCCCGATGCAAGCATAAGCAGCACACTAGGTTGTGACACTCTTCCAAGGGAAGGTACGAACATGGCATAGGAACAGCTGCCAGCGTGTAATTTGCACCCCCCCTGTCGACAGATCCTAGGTACCTCAAACTCTCCCTCTTCCTTCCTTCTTAATCTCCCTCAAGTCATATTTGCTTGATTATAAGACAAAATTGATGTAATGTTTGTATTCATGTTGTTATATATGATAGTGGAATTGAATAAACTAATGGTTTTGCTTGATTCAAGAATGGTTGAAAAGACAGTTTTATCTAATGCCAATGTGAGGGACTTCACTGATATATATATAAAGGAGATTATGAATCCAGGAATAGGTTGTCAGGATTTTTCATTAAGACTGATTGAAAAATCTTATATATAAGTTTGGAGAAAAATGAGATCAGAAGCTATAAAAGAAACAATTGAAGAACAAGTGGAACAATGTGAAAATGGTATATACATGGTTCAAGGAGTTCAAGAATTGTGCCACTAAGACCGGATGTGAAGAGGCTAAGTGAACTATTAAGTGCTCTAAAGAATGTCAGGATGAACACCTTGCCGTAAGAATTGTATTGTATTGTCATTGTTCATTATTCATTTTTCATGCTTTTATGTGGTGTGGCTTGCTAACTTTTTTTATTTAATTTCAGAGATTTAATAATCCTGAGAGACATCAAAAGAAACCATGTGAGGTTTTGAAAATAAGAATGAAAGCACCATGATGATCTGCATATATTATTTGATAAGATACTTGTTAGTGGGGCTAGTGCATCTTGTCCTGGAGATATATCCCCGGATGAGTTAAGTGATGGGGATGTGGCTATGTATAAACCAACTTTCGATAATGATGATGTAAAGTTGGCTAGTTTGAAGAAATCAAAACTAGGAAAAAAAAGAAACAGAAAGACTCCTCTAGTGCTACTGAAGAGAAGGGTGAGAAGAGTACATTAAGAGTACATTCTTTCGAGTATACAAGGATAAATATTTAAAGATAGAAGTCCACTAGTGCCACTGAAGAGAAGGATGAGAAGAGTCCATTCTTTCGAGTATACAAGGATAAATATTTGAAGATAGAAGTAGCGGAGATGATCTCTTTAGGTGTTGAAGAGCATCATTACCTGCAGCAACCAACTACTCCCTAGTGCTACCGAGGTTTTAAATCTCTGGCTATAGCTTCTGCTATCTCCGGCTATAGCTGTTTGAGAAGGATTTAGCTAAGTTTTTTCATGTACAAGTTAGCTCTTAGCCATCGCTATAGCCCGATATAGCCAGCTATAGCCCATTTTAGAAAGGAGAAAGCTAAATGCCGTAGCTAGTCATTTAAAACCTTGAACGTTACAGAGGCCATGAAGTTAGTGAAAGATTGAGAGGTGCAAGAAAAAATTGCTCTAATGCACACAACTGCTTTCCTGATCGTCAAGCCTGAATTTAGGGAGGTCTTCAGCTCACTGGAAACAAATGAAAGAAGGTCTTTTAGTTATTTACTTCTATTGTTGTGTTGTGAACCAATATTCATTTATTTTTCTACATTGAGAACCATTAGTTTCATGTACTGCAAAAGATTATTTGTTTGTGTCATCTAAGAACCATTTCTAGTGTTCGTGTTGTGCTTGTTTCGAATAATGTTGTGTCCTTGCTTCTCGTATATTGTTATGTCATTTATGTCATAGTTATTGATATATTAATATCTTGTATAGATGGATGACAACATGGAAGATGTGGCCAAAAAGGGAAAAAGAGACTACTACTTCGACCTGAACTTTCCCAACAGACTTGTGTCATTGGTCATTTGCTTGTGTTTTTTTCTCGAACACATAGGAGAGCTGTGTATCATTATATTATATTAAGAAGATTAAAGGAATGGGTTTACAAAACCCCATACAGCCACACACATATACACACCCTTTTACATCTAATGGTGTATCTCTCACACACTTTTCAAACTTGACCCAAGACTACTAGAGAGAGTCATGCATTGTCTGGCTCTAGAGCAAGGAGATTGGTTATTCCCTGAGCTCCAGCCAAACTCCATAGGAGGAACTCATCTTTTACTGAAACCAGAACACTACTTAGGTTCGGTTGAATCCTATCAAACGCGCAGCAATTGCGGTGATTCCAAATGGACCAAGCTCCTAGAATAATGATGGAATTAAGATATTCTTTAGTCTGAACATCAATACTAGAATTTGTGCTTGCCCACCATGCATAAAAGGAGTTGTTGTCAGGCTAGGGGGATAGGTCCTGTAGGCCGACCTTATGTAGAATGTTATACCATACTTGCCTGGAGAAGACACATGAGATCAGTAGATTCCTTAGCTTGATCATAGAGCAGGCAACGTTCAAGGTGGGGCAGACCTCTTTTAGCAAGCCAGGGTACGATCCAGCACCTATTGTGTGCTATTAACCACATGAAAAACTTCATTTGCGTGGTGTCCAGCTTTTCTAGATTATTTCCCAAGGCCCAAACTGTACAGCCCCAATAAAAAATCCCTCATAAGCAAATTTAACAGAGTACACTCCCGAACTAGAGAATTCCATATATGAGTATCCTCAATGTTAGGTTGCAAAGCAAAATCCGAGAAAATATCCCACAACTTTAAAAATTCTATCAATACGGGTACTATAATGGCACCCTATATGTCCTGCACCATTTCATCTCGGTAAGGGCTTCATAATTGTCCTTTTCCTTGCTTTGTTGTTGATTTATCCAAAAAGATTAGGCACTAGTTGATCCAGGCTCTAGCCATGCACCCACCTGTCGATCCAAAAAAATGAGTTCTTGCATTGCCGACCTCTGAGACAATGGCCACTCTAAAGAAAGCTTTGACCATAGGGTGCACCTTGATTTGGAAAGCCATCAAGTTCAGTTTTTTGCAGCCACATCAGGAGAGCCCATCCCAGCTGTTGCAGATGGGAAATGCCAAGGCCTCCAAGTTCTGGTGGCCAAGTCACCTTAGGCCAGGCCAACAGACAGTGTCCCCCTTATACATCCCTTCTGTTTCTCCGAAGAAAATCTCTTCTAATTTTATCAATAGCTTTAAGAGCCTAGGGAGGAAGATCCAGTACCATCAGAACTTGGCGAAGTCCACGATGATGAATAATTGTTTCCCCTGAGCTGCCATTGAGGAGCACCTATGTGGAAGCGGAAGCTAGCAGCCCGCTAATGATGTCACACCACACATGACCTAATGATGTCACACCACACATGAACAAAACCCAAGTGTTTCATGATCTCCAACAAATAGAGGTTAGGATACGGAATTGAAAGCCTTTGTGATGTCCAATTTTAATTTTAGGAGATGAGCAGTCTGCTGGACAAGCATGAAATTATATTGTATGAAGCTACCTTTGATAAACACACTTTCATTGGGGACACCATCTGAATTACTGAACAACACAATGTTTTATGGTCAGCTTGCTTATAAACAGTCTCTCAAGACTTCTGGGACATCACATGCATTGCTTATACCAAAAACTACAGTTGCACATGTTTCACCAAACGACTTTTCGCTTTCTCACATCTCATAACAGCTCCTCTATAGTTCACAGCCCACAACAGTTTTTTCACAGCTTACACAGCCCACAACAGTTTTTTTCACTACTCACAACCCAACCAAACAGACCCTTAATACTGTACCTTGATAGTGTTAACAAAATAATATCTAGTAATGTAAAGCTAGATTAAAGGATTACATTAAATGCTATGGAATCATTGTTTCAAGGCTAAACAATACAATCATACAATCACACTTCTCTGAAACATAGGATTCATAAGGGAATTTTATAGGATGTAAATCTACAAGGATTTTTTTTACTATGTAGCTCTTTGGAACAAAGGATGTATCATCCTTAAATCCTACAAATTCCTACGGAATGGAGAAAGTCTAACATCAGGTCCAACCTACCGAAAACTTTTCTATCCAAATGAACTATATATTACAAACTTTCTTGCATGACCAAATCTGGATTGCAAGTGATATATGCAACTCTAATTCTATGTGTTTTCTTATTCTGGTGTTTTAGATATATTGCGTTCTAAAGAGGCGAGCCCTTAGTATGGAAAAAATGTTGAACCTATTCATTTTACTTTTTTTAATATGACAACACTATATTTAGGTAGCTGAAAAATACAGGTTGCAAACTTAAATCAATGATACAGAAAAGGTACAGTCTATGCAAAGGAACATAGTGAATAAAACAAAAGTTTGATATGAAAATGGTAGCAAATAAATAAATGAGTATATCTAGTAAAAATTGAGTGATTCAAAGGTAACTATAACTCTCTTTTTGTTCTTAGATCTTAGATATAAAATAGAGGACTTAGATCAAATCTCTCTTCCCACCTCATCTTCTTCCTCAGCCCACACTTGACCCAAACTCCGACTCTCACCCTCGTCACCTCCTCCTCACCTGGCTCTCCGTCTGCCAACCACCATGACTGATCCAAAATCCATTGGTTGTGTCTTCGTCATCTCTGCTCGAGCTCCCTCAGCGCTAGTGCCTCCTGCCCAGTTCACCTCTAACCGCCGTCACAATAACCCCGTGGAGTTCGCCGAGCTATCTCTATCGCACCCCCACAATTGCCTCGCCTAACCGCCTTCCCCCACTGCATGACCGGCAGCATGCCTCACCCCATGCTGCCCCTATGCCAGCCCCCGGATCCAGGTAATCCCCTGAAACTTAACCCAAACCTCACTGAAGTTAGGGAAGAAGACCATGTAACATTCTTGAGAATTGGGCAGAAAAGTTTGTGTGCAAAGAGAACTTAAGTCACTCAAGTGATGTTTATCTTTACTCCAAATACATCGGGAACTTCCAAAAACTGCAAGGTAATACCAAAGCATTGAACACAAGGGATTGATTCTGCACATCTATACCTGGAAAAGGGGCGGTGTCAATGGACCAAAGCATACACAACACTGCAACAGGTTGGCGGCGATGTTGACGGTGATCTTCTCTGCTTGGTGTTGGCTCGTCTCAACTAGGTTTTCAGCCTGCAGCCTAGGTCCTTTCGTCGCGGCACGATATAGGGGTACTTGCTGAAAACAGGCAGTAAGATCTTAGTCAGTATGTAGCCTAACTGAAACTTTAATGTAATGGCTGCCAAAAATCATCTTAGAAACCATATTCATTGTCGGGACATGATTTGTGAGGTCAAACAAGTAATTAAGATACCTATCTATTATCGTGTGCTTGTAAATTGCATGTGCATGCAGTGGTCATGAGAAGACTCACCTTGTTCGTTCTCATGCAACTGAAGGCGCTTGCGAAACCCCCATGGCATGTCCGGTTTCTATTGATGCAAAGCGCGCGTTGTGCTGCTGTCTCCTTGGGTGAGATCATTGGACTACAAGATAAAGGACTCAAAGAGATCATGTCTTGGTTGGGAAGTGAAAACAGAAGAAGAGATCAGCCAGGGCTGCCTAATTAATGGGGGAGGTGAGATCTTAATGGACCTCCACCTTCCTTTCACACCATCCAGTCAGCCCAACTTACTAGTGCAGTCATTTGATTTGATTGACCTAGCACACCGTTTGCTTGATTGCAAGCATTACATGCCGGCCAAAAGCACCCCACTTGCGATCCGCAACTTCCCGAGTTATATTATTTTTGACCTGGCCAATTTTTATAATCCTTCAACAAACGTGAATTCCCATTGATTTTAGCCCCTGTTTTAGATATATGCACGTGCGTTACAATGGAACCATGAATTTCTATTCATGTCTACAACGATGCATGTGGCTTGCGTCTTAGAGGAACATATTAAGGACTCTATAAATCTAATTACATAGAAAATATAAAGCTCGTTTCATGATCTTTACTTGTTTATAAAACTGAACAAAATTGGTTTCACTTTTTTTTTAATATATACTTGGGTAATTCATGATCTTTATCACCTATGTCATGTAGATTTAGTTGGATCATAGAAACCTAACAAATTGGTTTCATTTTTTTAATTAATACTTCTGTGATTTATTATTATGCATCTTACAAGTTTAAGCCAATTTGAACATTTATAGAAAATGATAAAAAATAATAAATGATTTTGCATTGGGTACCCTAAAATATTTCTAAATCTATTCAGATCTTCTCTTTTCTCTATTCAGATCTTCTCTATTCTGTATTCAGATCTTCTCTATTCTTTCTTTATAAATTATTTATCAACTGTAACCATATTCTCTTTTTATTTACTCCCCACATTACAATCCAGACATGGCCCTTTCTGCAAACCATCCTAAGTGCAAAAGTGCCATTCCAAAACATAGAGATTAAAACACGCAGTGTGCAGTCTGTAAGTAACAATCCTTATATGATTGCAGTTAACACTTAAATCTTGAACAAGCACCTCTGAGTATTAAACCATATCACTGTAGCATCTGCAAGTATTAGGAACTTCCCTGACAGTTATATTTATATTATTACTGCTCCTAAAATTGTTTGAACACAAAATCATGGATTTCAATCAGTCAACTAAGAAGAGATTGTAAGACACAGGTTTAACTTGCAAAGTTTAAATGATCAATAAACAACTTGCAAGAAATTCTGAGGTAGCTATAGCCCGAAACTACACAAAGTTTAAGACGCCGATGTCGTGCCCGCAACCCCCTCCGGCAGACTGGCACGGTCAAAACAAACGTCATCTAAGAACCCTAGCTGACACCTCCAAAAAAGATCGCCACATCTAATTAATTCTCAAAATCCCAAACCTTTACACAAACAGATAAAAAAACACCCGTGCAGCAGGGGGGGAGCAAGGCAAGCGGGGATGCACCTGGTCGGCTGTTCGGAGGTAGGAGCCATGCATGCAGCGCGAAGACGTACGTCGAGGTCGACCTCGGCGGCGTTGAGGACGAGGAACCGGTTGGGTGCGGCGACGCCGAAAGGGACAGCGCCGCCACCGATGAGCCCTCGATTTGCGACTCTGATCTGGATCGTTTTGGGGAAGAGCACGTGCGGGTTATTTCCGTGTGTGAGACCGTGGTTAACGTCGGGGCCGGGCCGCCGGGGTGATTAGCGAAAAGTTCTTTTGGGTCCACCTGCAGCCGATCTGAGCAACGTAGGGACCTTATTAAGGGCATGTATACCCCGACCGGTGGTGTTGTCGCATGCGGTCTCATATATTGCCACTTACTAGTAATTTATACTAGGAAACATACAGCACGTTGCACCGGGGAAAAAACCATAAGCCATTTGCATACAAATTAGGTTTGGGTAGTGTTGACACCGTATTTGCGTCAACAGGTAGAAAGCTGCTAGGGAGAGACCCATTCTCCCATAACCACATATTATCAGACAAGATATAATATTTACAGAAAAAAACATTAGACTCAGTTACATGCTACCTAAAACACTATATCAACCTACTAATGCACCAAGTTTTCTTTCCTATGTCTACCCCAAAAATCGTCCCCTACTGAGGAGCTCCTCCTACACCCACATGCTAAAACGTACCCAGAAATCCCACACCGTTAAAATCTAGCGTCCAGATCTGTTCTAATTATTCTCTCTCCTTACTCACCCACGCACAAACGGTCCAGATCGAGTGTATGGTCCTCCTCATCCCTCTCATCTCCCATACCCACGCCGAGCCTCCCGCCCGCACCCCAGGATCCACGGTTCGAACCTTGAATTGTCTTTTTTTCCCTTCAATTCTGGGCTCGAGCAGCCGCCGAAAGAAAAAAACACTAGCGATTTCCGCCACCATCTCCTAATTCACGATGCGCCGTGGCGACAGCGTACGATTTGCCGACACCGGTGGCCGCAGCAAGGCGTGCCGATACAGCGGGAGTTGCCTCGTTGATGCGGACTGCCGGCGCTGAATCATGCGTACAGGCGCGGGGAGCGCAGCTGCAAGGTCACGCAGGCTAGCGCGGATGCGACAGGCCGCGACGGCCGGCACGGTGCCATGCAAGATACAGACTGCAGTACGAGAAGATGCACAACGTGGTGCTCATGCACTACAGCCACGGCAGCAAGACCGTCTCGCAGGAATGGTTGGGAAGCGCTTCTGCTAGCGGATGTACGCTGGCTGTTGCAGTTATAGTGGATGCTTTTCGTAGGCTTTTCATCATTGCTAATAGGATTTTAATTGGGATTCAGGATCCGTTTGAGGCAAATTTATAGCAGTGATCGTACGTAGAATTATGTGCTTGGTACTACACAACAGAATTATCTTAGGCATTTTGGGCGATTTAGATTAGTTGTTGATTTGTTGGACGCTTCATCAGTGAAGTTGCGGCTCTGCAGTATAAATAAATGGAAGCTTTATGTTTGTGAAGAATAAATAAATACTAACGAATTGTATTGGTTTATTTCTCTGTTCTGTCATATGTTTTGGATTTCTACAGTTTTTATTATTATTGTAATAAGTTTATGTTCTAATTGGAAAATGAGTCAATAACTTACCGTGGCCATTGCTATGCATTTTTATCACAGTTGACAGTGGCATACCTCAAAGAGAAGCCTGCTATAACTTAGCTTTGGTGGTGCCAACGGCGCAAGCCGGGCTGTTGCTGGAAGCAACCGTATAGGACGATGGCAAGGATACATATATTGTATTCAATGGGAGTGAGAGAGGCGACACAGGTTGATCCTCTTTAAGCAAATAATAAAATTAACCCTGTAAGTCTATATCGCTCCTTTTCTGTACATATTCTATTAAATCTTTTATACTATGTTTGGTTGTTTCTTTGTATCACTTAAAATATCACCGTAGCATTAGCACGGGCAATATACTAGTATAGAATGGATGTACCAGATCGCGGAGGAGGGTGTCTCACGGCCTGTGACTCCCGCCGCCGCCGCCATTCGGTGTCTCCACCACTGGTCCCCCCTCCCTCCTCCTCTGACATATCGCCGGGGTCGGAGGGAGTGGGGATCCATTGTTTTCTAGTATGTTTTTCTATTAGGTTGAGTCTTTAGGTTAGGGTTTCTCCATGCCAAGTTTCTTGGTATTGGAGATTTATCTCTTCCTTCTGCTCTTCTCCGGCAATGGCGAGGGTGTGGGGTGAAATCATTTTCTCTATGGCGGACATATTGAAGATGAAGGCGGCATCTACGGCATTAGCATCTTCATTGACATGACGACATGGAGACTTTGTTTCCAAACGACAGCATCAAGGCGGAGATGATACCGCCGCCATGGAATAATTTTCTCCGGTCTCTTCTTCGTTTTGTTGTGGTTGGATCTGACCACGATGAAGGACTAGGGAGAATAATTTTCAGATCAGTCTTCCTCATTCTTCGGTAGCACAAAGAAGAAAAAGGAAGACACAAAGAAGAAGAAGAAGAAGTTTCTCAATTCCGTCTGCAGGAATGTTGGCCGTCCGTTGGACATCTACTGTCTGGCCGAAAACAATTGTTGCCGAGTATTTGCCTGTGAAGTCATCCATATAAAGCGTCAAATAGGTTTGATTTTGAGATCTGGAGCTATTCACTGTGTGGGTACAGTTTAGATGAATTTCTGGATATTTATGTAATCCAGAGGAATTGTAATGTGTTGATGTACCCAACTATTATCTAATATAATTCTTTTTTCGTCGCAAAAAAAGAATGGATGTACCAGCAAGAACGGTGACTGAGATTATCTGAATTGTGATTCAAAATGAATTTCCATAAACATAAATTCAGTAGGTTTAAAATAAAATCAGGGACACAACTAATATCCTGTAAACAACTTTTTTGAAAAGAACTTAATAAACGTCTAGAGATGTTATGCAAGGATCAGAACGATCTCTACATGTCCTTCGGTTGACTGGCCTCATCATCTGTGGATTAACAAGGTTTTTGATGCAGTTTCCACATCCACATAACTATTTATTTAAGCCTGTCACCACAATACTGAAAACCAGTTCAGTTTTGCACAATGGGAGAATTGTTTATTTGGCCCTGAAAAAAAGTTACTTGTTTGGCCTCTTTTTTTTCCAAGTTGTGTATTTGGCCTCAAAATGAAACTTTGTTACTTATTTGGCCTTCTGTTAGATCTGAACACATGACGGTGTGGAGTAGTGGGTAAATAGACCATTTTGTCCCTGCACTAAAAAAATAAAAAAACCAAGTATTATTTGTTTAGTGTATATATATTCACAAAATATGCATATAACCAAGGGTGAGGCTATTCAGTAGCCGGCTACAAAATAACTTATTCTGTAGCCACTTTGAGTTACGATAATTATTATGCTAATTTATAAGAATTATAGTAACTCAATTACTATAATCGTTATAATAGTCGAGTTACTATAGCACATAGTAAGGAGTTACTATAATTCTCGTAAATTGCCATTAGTCGAGTTACTATAGCACATAGTAAGAAGTTACTATAATTCTCGTAAATTGGCATTAGTTGAGTTACTATAATACACAATAAGGAGTTACTATAATTCTCGTAAATTGGCATTAGTTGAGTTACTATAACACATAGTAAGGAGTTACTATAATTCTTATAAATTAGCATTGTAATTATCGTAACTCAAAGTGGCTACAGAATAAGTTATTCTATGGCCAGCTATAGAGTAGTAGTTCTATATAACCAATATATTTATTCACAACCACATATATTCTCACATAGCCATATATATATATATATTGGATCACAAACGCATAGTTAATAAATTCACCATAGTTTCAGTCTCACATAAATGTCACACAAATACATTTTTTTGATGAGAAACTACGGAGGGGAGAGCTTTCCCGCCTGGCATATATTAAGACAATTCGAAAGAGTTTTAATTATAACACAAGACCGATGGCCAGGTTCCTGGATCCTGATCACAGTTCGCTGGTGGAGCCCAAACATCCTGGTCGGCAGTAGCAGATAGGGAATGGAGTCCCAACATGTTCCAGACCTCTTTACTAAGCTGGCAGCAGAAGAATACATGATGCCGGTCTTCTGTTGGGTGATTGCACCGGCTGCAGATGGCATCCTCCATCACGTGTGTTGTTCAGCATGTTTGCTTTGGTGCTTAGCCTATCCTTGAAGTACAGCCAAGCAAAGATATTCACCTTACATAATGAAGGTCACATGAAAGTGCTACATTGGTCTCACATACATAGAGCAAAGGAAAGCAAATATATCACAAATCAAAGGCTGAGCCTTCTTTTGCTCCGCGTGCTCATGGCAGGGCTGCTAGGAAATCCCTTCTTGCTTCTTGTACCCATCGCTGGGCTATCAGATAGCACATTTGGATTCTTTATGGCTTTTTTCTTTGGAAGGCCTAGCTTCCTTTTGATGCTTGTCCGCTTCTTTTTTATTTGAACAAGTCGATCTTCAATCTGACCAATAGAAATTGCTTCGGGCTGATTTGACCCACTTATTGACCTACAAATATTATACATTGACAAATGGTTTAGATTAGGGGAAACAATTGAATGACTATAAGTTCATTTCAGAATTAGTAAACATACAAATTTGAACGTCCAGAGTTGGAGTTAGTTTGGTTTCCCTTTTTCTTACTTGAAATCCCCAAGCTGTGGCTGTCACAATAATCAACTAATTTAGGTTCAAAGGAAGATGTGATGGTAGAGAGATTGCAGAAATATGTGACATACCTTTTAGAGGATTCAGGTTGCCAAGCAATTTGATTTCTAACTTGAAATTTGAACCCATACTGTCATGCAAAATTAAAATACGGTTTCAGAAATTATAAATTAAAACATCAGTAAGTACACATACGAGCACCAATACTAATCATACCCTAACTAGCTATATCAAGTCAAAAGATTCAAAACCCTAAGTTCAAATCTTGTACTTTGAAACTATGCCTTGGCTGGGTTTCAAACTCACCAAATAATCATCTTTCAAAGGCTTAAAATTTGAATCAGTAATCAAATGACAAAACCCTAAGTTCAGTTATCAAACACTTAACTGAATTTTGGTGTTTCAGTTTCATTGAATTTTGGTGTTTCGGTTTCATTCTAGTGTTTTTCCTTGATCTATATCTCTCAATCTAGTGAGAACCAAGCTTTGATTCAATAAGCAATGCTGTAGAGCATTCATAGCTCTACAAATAATTCCATTGGAGCATCTCAAGTTGCCATTGGAAATCAAGAGAAAAAGGGGAGGGAAAATGAGGATTTCAGTCGGTTCAAAGGGGAGGAACAGGAGCAGAGCAGGCAGCTCGCCGCCGATACTCACTCTTCTTGCTGGCTGGACGAAGGTGGTGCCACTGGAGGATCTAGGGCCGGGCTGGGAGCAAAGGGCGTTGGAGGAGCTGGCCTCCCCGTTTCGGCCGCTGGGCGGACCATGCCAAAGCACAGGGAGCCGCGCGCGCACCTCCAACTTGGAGGAAGAACCGCCGGCCGCCGGAGCCTCCCGTCCTTATCGCTGGAGCCGCCGGCCGTCCGGTCCTTGTCGCGCGGACCGCGCTTGCTCCTGGGCGTGGCGCGCGGCGCGAGCATGGCGGGGGCGGTGCCTTCCTCGGCGGGCCGGCGCCCAACGCGAGGGAACAGAGAGATGGCGCCGCAAGCCGCTGGGCGGCGGATCCGCCATTGGCGGCCCCGGATCCGCCGGCGTGGGCGGCAGCCCCTCTGTTGCCGACGGCGGCGGCGGCGGCGCCGCCGTCCTCCATTGAGCCCGCACTGTTTTTTTTTTCTTTTGCGTATCGACTCGATGCCGATCGACGGGTCACGGGCGCCACGCCCGGCGTGAAGGAAGCCTTAAGGGCAAATGTGTCTTTTCGCATGTGGTGCAGTGGATGACTTAACGGAATGGGCTCACGGATCTGACAGAAGGCCAAATAAGTAACAAAATTTCATTTTGAGGCCAAATACATAACTTGGAAAAAAAAAGGCCAAATAAGTAACCAGAGTTTTTTTCAGGGCCAAATAAACAATCCTCCCAAACAACAAATCGTTGGAGAAAAACCAAGAAAACAGATGTACAAATTTATTTGCTCATCACTCATAAACATTGCTATTATCGGTATTTTAGAAAATTGCATTTATTCATTCATGTGTGTAATCAGGGCACAACTATTTAACCCTCTCACTGCAGTACTGAAAACATGTTCGGTTTGCACAAACAATAAATCGTTGGAGAAAAACCAAGAAAACATAATTCATTCATGTGTGTAATGAGGCACACTTTTAGACTTTAATTTAAAAGGAGAAGAGAAGAAATAGCATGATGACAAGACTGGAGTAATAGCAGCAACAAGCAGACCTTCTCTTTTGTCAGGTGAGATGATCAAGAGTAGCATTCCTGTCTAGCGGGAAACATTATGTTCGTATGTTGCAAAGGAACCCAATACATATTAGAATCGGAGCGAGTTATTTCAACTTTTGTGAGCATGATTTATAAGTCCAAGTCGCATACACAGAGATCGCTGCACGGGAAGCTGATCAGCGCGACGTGACTACACGTAAAGTTAAGCGCAAAGGGATGGAATTTTCTAAGTGTGTAAATTTTAGGAGTTATTGGAGAGAAATTTTTTTCTCATCTCACTAATGACCAGGAATTAGTAAGGAATTTAGGAAACTCTTGAAGATGCTCACTCTAAAGGACCGTACATGGAGATGTGCCGTGTCGTTCGTGGTATTGTAGTGACATCATTCTAGCGGAACTTCTAGCGGAACATGAGGCAATTAACAATTATTCCCCGAGTTAGATGCATATGCATGCTTCGTCGTGTGCGATTAACATGCTGATTCCGATCCGGTTCTTGAGAGGGGGGACACAGGGATCGGGTATCCTTTTTTTTTTTTTTTTTTTTTTTTTTTTTTTTTTTTTTTTGCTTCACGTGATTCCGTCCCTTTGTTGATCAATGTGAGGTACTTTGATTTTAAAAAGTCTTGCAGTTATTATTTAAATTATGTAGAAGTTTGGTGTACCAAATATGAATCAATCCATAGGTCAAACTCAATTTACATTTAGCGAATGATGTCACATTTTGTATGCTCAGAAAAATAGCATCTGTTCAGGCAATATTTGTGAGCCTTCAGATGAAGATCTAACAGTCCCAGATTATTATCTAAATTCACACAAGACAAAAGACAATTAATAATAAACAATTATTTCTATAGTAAGACAATTATGAAAGTTTGATCTAAATCGACCCAAAAACGATGATTAACAAGTAACACACTTAATAGACATAAATTTTAGAACAAGAATGGATGGATGCATGACCACACACGCACGTTGCATAAACGAATGCCTGATTTCACAGCAACGCGTTGTTTATTTATCTCGATGAACATGCAGGTGCAATCAGAAGGCGGGAAACTTGAACCTATCCTCGCAGTTGCGCAACAATGGCCCCGGGCAGTCCACGAGGCCGCTGCCGTCGCGGGCGATGCACAGGAGCACCTGGTACAGCTGCGCCTCGCCGTCCGTGTTCCGGTTGCACTCCAGGATCGCGTCGAACCCCGTGGCCTGGCGGATGGCGTCCTTGGCGCCGCTGAGGAAGTAGGTGGCGCTGTCCGACGGCACGATCCCGGCGTCGGCGAGGATGGCCGTCAGGTTGTGGGCGGCCTTGAGCTCCAGAGACTTGTGGAAGTAGGTGTGCTGGTCGAAGGCCGAGCAGGTGCCGTGCTTCTGCCACTCGTGGCCCCAGAAGTCCATGTTTGTCGCGCCGTTCTTGCACGACAGCGTCGGCCAGTGCCTCTCCAGCCCCGCCAGCAGGTCCTTGATCTGCAGCAGGTCTAGCTTGTTCTTCTTGTCGCAGTCCGCCGGGTAGCACTTCTTCTTCGGCTTCCCCACCGTGCCGCCGAGGACGATGTTGAAGGCCTCTGCGGCGCCGGCGCCGGCGCCGTCGACGGGCCTGCACTTGGCGTACTGCGGCCATAGCCCGTGGATGCCGAACTCCGCCGCCGGTTTCCCGGTGTCGTCCTGGAAGCAGCAGCCCTTCTTCGAGTCACAGAGCGAGCCCGGCCACTGCATGATGAGTTTGGAATTTGGAAGAACGTCAGCCACCTAGAGTCGTCCGATCGTCCTGGACATAGAATGGGATGCATGTATATTGCATCTACTCTAATTATGCAAGAAGAAGAAGAAACCGACCGACCTGCTGAACAAAGAGGAAGAGATCGAAGTCGTCGTCTTCCGACAACACGGATGAGACTGCCAAGAGAGATGAGAACAGGAGCACTGCCATGGCCGAGAGCGCGAGCTTCGTCATCGTCGCGGCTGTTAGTTTGATTCCCTGCAACTATTTGTTGTCTGCTCCAGTGATTGATCCGAACAACTAATTATAGCCATCCCACCAAGTATAAAAAAAGGTGTTTATTTATCATGAAACAACTATGGGCCACGTGCCGGAAAGTAAAATATTGTACGAATGGATATGGTGCGATGCGATTATGTCAGCTCTACGTGGCTTCGCAAAAACAATATACGCATGCAGTCCGCACCTCTCTATCTATTTAATCCAAACTATAGAAAAGTGAATTATGATGAGGGTTTGTCCATCTCTTCTAATAATCTCTGTACGTTTGTAAAAAAAAAAAGTGCGTGGAAGCCCCACCGGATTATTACCTCACATCACAGCTATGGTAAGATACCCCATATGCGAGGCAGGTGTGCACATCTGGAAGTAAAGAAGCTCATCCTACAATCATACTCTCGCCTGCCTGACGTGGTCCACCAAATAAGAGCATATTTGCATCCATTAACTACTAATAGTCAGCTAGATCATAGTTCACTACTAATATTAATTAATTTGTTGCTATTAATTAGCTAGTTTGGTATATCTAGTGACATAGTTGTTAGTTAGGTATTCAGCTAACAATTAACTAAACTATTAACAAGACTAGTTGGATCTAAGGAGTAGCTAATTATTAGCAGCTAACTATTATTTTATATCAAATATAACTTATTATAGTTTATTCAACAAGACATGCAAACCGGCTAATTGCCGATGCATCTTGCCTTATCGGTCAGCTTGCCATCTGACAACAAACATTCCCTCTAATCTAACTTTTTTTTAAAATCGTGGTCCTAAATCGGAACGGAGTTTAGTAGTAGGATTATTATTGCTGGCTCGAATTACTACTTCTGAAATCATTGCTGGCTGTTTATATGGACATATACCCAAAAAAAAAAAAAGAAGTCAAGCCCATCGATCCTGCCAAGCAGCAATTGTAGTTCTGTGCTTTCATCGCCACTGTCCTCGCCAGATTCAACGTTGGTGGGGATGCTCACCGACGTACCGATGCCCGGAGCACAGCATTCGCCGCCCAGCGAGCCCACCCGATCCCAGCTACACTGTCTGATTGTGGAAAGAAAAGCTGGATGTAGTACATGAGTGGAAGACGAACAAGAAGGGGCATGTGAAGGAGAGAGGAAAGAGAGAGCACCTCGTCCTTGATGGTTGATGCTGCCATAGCCGATGCATGATGTCTTCCTTGTCCTCGGTGTTGTTGCAGGACAAGATGATCTATCGACACTACAACATGGTGGCCAGGCCCAGGCCACAGCCGCCTGGTGGCTGGGAGGGCACACGCCACCACCTGGTGACCAAGGGACAACACGCTGCCACCATGGAGAGGGGCTCGTGCTCACCCTAGGCGTTCGGTATTCGGTTCGGTACTCGGTACCCATGCAAAATTCGGTTTCACAGCAGCTATTGTAAGATACCTTTTTTTTTTTTTTTTTTGCGATTCTATTGTAAGATACCCATGCGAAGCAGGTGTGCACATCTGGAAGTAAGAAGCTCATCCTACAATCACACTCTCGCCTGCCTGACGTGGTCCACCAAATAAGAGTATATTTGGATCCATTAGCTGCTAATAGTCAGCTAGCTCATAGTTCACTACTAATATTAATTAGTTGCTATTAATTAGCTAGTTTGGTATATCTAATGACATAGTTGCTAGTTAGATATTCAGCTAATAATTAGCAAACTATTAATGAGACTAGTTGGATCCAAGGAGCTAGCTAATTATTAGCAGCTAACTATTATTTTATATCCAAGTAGGACTTATTATACTCTGTTCAACTAGACATACTAATAAGTCGAAATTGCTAACTTCGACTGATTTGTTGTGAAAGAAAAAAATGTTTGAACGACTGATAAACTAGTTGATTTGTTAGTGACATATATGCATCTTGCCTTATCAGTCAGCTTGCCATGCATCTGACAAACAAGCATTGCCTCTAATCCAACTTTTTAAAAATCATGGTGCTAAATCGGATTGGAGTTTAATAGGAGGATTATTATTGGTAGCTCGAATTACCACTTATGAAACATTTTTTTTTTTTTGCGACTGCTACTTGTGAAACATTGCTGGCTGTTTATATGGACATACCCAAAAAGAAAGTAGTCAAGGCCATCGATCCTGCCAAGCCCACCTAGCAGCAATTGTAGTTCTGCGCTTTCATCGCCAGCAATTGTAGTTCTGCGCTTTCATCGCCACTGTCCTCGCCAAATTCAACGTTGGTGGGGATGCTCACCGACGTACCGATGCCCGGAGCACAACATTCGCCGCCCATCGAGCCCACCTGATCCCAGCTACACTATCAACTGATTGAGGAAAGAAGAGCTGGATGTACATGAGTGGAAGAGGAACAAGAAGGGGCATGTGAAGTAGAGTGGAAAGAGAGCACCTCGTCCTTGATGCTGCCATAGCCGATGCATGATGTCTTCCTTGTCCTCTGTGTTGTTACAGAACAAAAGATGATCTATCGACACTACAACATGGTGGCTGGGAGGGCACACGCCACCACCTGGTGGTCAAGGGACAACACGCTGCCACCATGGAGGTGGTTGCCCCACCTGCTTGTGCCGCTAGGTAGGGGCTCGTTGCTTTAGGGTTCTTAGCAGGGTTGGGCTGCATAATGGGCCCCATGTCTTCCATATTTCTAGAATTAAGTTTTACTTTAGCACATAGTTTCACCAAAGATATTTTTAGCGTCAATTTATTAAAACTACTAGTAGTGATTTTAACAGCCGATTTGTAATATGAACCATCGGTGAAAATGACCATCCATAAAATGAATGGATGCAAACCCTTGATTAATCGCTAGCTCCAATGTAGGGTGCAGCCATGAACAATTGGCTGTTAAGATGTATTTCAGTGAGCTCATGATCTTCCAATGCCCTTGAAATTTAATCTATTGTTATCTAGGTCTCGAGCTAGTAAATCATGCCGAAATCCCCAGATCCGAACAGCTAATTATAGTCATCCCACCAAGTATACAAAAGTGTTTTTTTTATCATCATGAACCAACGACTAAGCATGTGCCGTGAAGTAATAATAATAAAACTGTATGGTTGGATCTGGTGACATGCGAATGTGTTAGGTGGCTTCGCAAAAACAATATACTAACACAATTCGCAACTCTTTCTACTGTGTTAGGTGGCTTCACAAAATTAAAACAACATATACGCACGCAATGCACCTCTATCTATCTAATCTAAACTATAGAAAAGTGAATTATTGAGGGGTTAGGTTGTCGATCTCTTATCATCTCCATACTATGTTCTACTCAGTTGCCAGCAGAGCGCGTGGGGATAAAGACCGAGATGGTAAGTTGTTGATGCAAATGTTTTGCATTTGTGAATTCTTCATGAGTTTAGGGACCGAGATGGTACAAATGAATAAATTTAAGGACCTAAACAGTTGATTTGCAAGTTTATAGATCAGGATAACACAAGGAGTTTGAGGACTGCTAGTGGACTCTATTCCTGTCAATTATAAGACAGTTTTCCTTGTTGATTTTAGGGTTTATACCAACATATTGGTTCAATGGCGCTCACACCAATATTAATGTATGAGCATATTTGTAGTATATTTGTATGTTAATATCTATATTATCTTTCTTTCTCATCACTTTGCTGCCTAGCTATAACTATAACTATACACTATAAAAGAGCAAGTTTTTAGGTGTTGCCTATCAACCTACTAATGCACCAACTTTTCTTTGCTACAGCCACACACAATAAACGTCCCCATTTGAGAAGTCCCCCTTCATCCACACACGAAATTGTACCAGGAAAACCAACACAATTAAAATAAACAACCCAGATTTAATTTCATACATTCTCTCTCCTTACTCATTCACATCAGACGGTCCGGATCAAAAGTGTCACACCTCCTTCTCCTCTTTCATCCTCCCATCCGCCAATCCCAATCCCGCTGCTGCGACCTGCTGAACGTCGGCTGTTAAGCTCGCGCCGTGGAGATCGCCCGCCTTGCCTTGCTATGCCGTGGAGATCACCCGCCATCGGCAATTATTCAGCAGGACCGAGGACCGAGGAACGTCGCGGAGATCGCCCGCGCCGGGGACGAGGATGCCGCCCGACCTGCTACTTCGCCATCTAGGACCGGCCTAAGCAACCCTAAACCCTCGCAAGATCTCATTACTGCCTATGCAAGCCGTCGTCCGAGGCGGACGCCGTGACATGCGGAGATGCTCGCCGTCGAGGATCCCACCGAGCAACCCTAGGGCCTCGCACTTCTGCCTGCGCAGGCCGAGGACACCGTGATCGCGGGGCGGCGCCGCTCGCCGTTCAGGACCAAGGACGGCGCCTCGAGCGGGAACTTCGCCCCTTCGTGCTTCATCGGGTTCGTCGGTTCCCCCTACTATCGGTTCGTCGAGTTCGTCCAGGGTGTAGCTTCGATTAATAATTAGATGGCATTCTGTCACCTGTTGGAGAGGATTAATAATTTAGATGTCATCTTTTCCTTTTCCAGATTATTGATTCAATCTTTTCTTTGACTATGCAAACAACCAGGAATTAGATGGCATAATGCAGTTAACAGATAACATGTGCGTGGTTAAAAATGGACCACCATTGCAATTACTTCTTGAGGGTTGGCATGCCACGGCAGAGTTTTCTTCTACTCTTAAGGCTTTTATTCTTCTTCAGGTGATTTATTGGGAACACAGTTGATGGTTGACCTGCAACTCTTATGCTTGAGGGTCTTACATTTTCAAGGTTTTAGGGGCAGGGATCACCACAAGGCACTAGAATGTTCTGAAACAAAATACTTATGAGAACGGACATTCTAGAATAACTTGTTGGTATGGCTAAAAATCAGAACCAATTCTTGGTTGTTTTGTCTTTTCATCATATATGTTGGTATTCACCAATCTTGTCCAGTTTGTTCATTGGGGCCACGCCATTTACACTAAAAGGAAGATAAATGATCAGAATCAATTATTATCCTGCCATTTTATTATTTAATCCTTTGTAGTAGTATAATAAAATGGGATACACATGTTAATGTACCTGCACTGGCTTACTGCTTTTCTCTTAGATGATGCTAAATAGTACAGTAAATCTGTTTAGTTTCAAAACTGACATGAACTGGAAGAATTATTGCCCCTGATGATTCGAGTTGCAGCTGGTATATATCTGTCATCTCATGCTTGCCATAGAGAACATCGGTAGAAAGGTAATCCACGCACACCTTGGTGTTGCTGGTGTTGATCCAAAGGAGATATGAGTTTATCAAGGCAGTGTTACTCAGGCAAGTATTTGGCATCTAAAGTGCACAGAGCATGATTTGGATCCAAGCTGCACAGAGCATGAGGATACGGGTGATCTTAGAACCATCCTTGATTTCTCAAACATATAAATTGTTGAATTTTAGTCATTTTTCTTTGTGGTAGTTTAGATTAGCTTTCACTCCAACAGCTGTAAATTTCTTGTTAGGTGAGCAAAGCATACTTTGTCAAGGATTCCTTTATTGCCTTTGAAAAAGGTCAAGATTCTGAAAGAAATTCAGACCTTGTAGTTTGAGTTCAGGAATTTCCATCTTGAATATGAGTAATATACTGGTGACCTTACTTTTACTAGGAGTGTGCTCATAGCAGATTGTAGCATAATAGCCTCCATATGGAACATGCTTACGAGTTTTGTTATTTTGCAGATCTTTGCTCATGTGTGAATCAGCCAATCAGAACTGTTTCAGAACAATTATATTGCCTTTTTTCTACATTATAAGTTGATCGTTACTCTGGCAATGTAATGCCAGACTTCTTTAAGCCCTTTGTACCAAAAAGATACTGAATCTCTGTTCTTTTACTTTCTCTGATGATCTGTCGATAGTTTTTGCACGATCAATCATTCAGTCTCACAATCTCAGCACCCAATAAAGTCTAAGTTACCTCAAACCACAGTTTCATGTGCATTTACATATATAGTTAAATGCAATTACCTGCAACTGATTGTTTCTAACTATTTCAGTTTTCAGCTAGACCTTTTTATGTGACAAACGCAAGTTAGGTAAGCTTCCTACAATTCCCAGTGAGCCAAGATTTCACACCAGGTTGATGAGGTGCATCTCAAAGGCTTAATGAGCTTTTGAAAGTAGTAGTTTGCTTGGTAGCTGCTTGCAAGTAGAAACTGCATTGGAATCCTTCTCGGTCAGCTCGATAGAAGCTATAGGTTTACTTTACAAATTGGTGCTCCTTGGATTCTATTGTTTTGTATTTTTTATTAAAAATTACTTAATCTTTAAATTTTATGATTTACAAAATTAAGTAATATGCGTTAGCACGGGCATATTACTTAATTTTTTAGACTAGATCTTACGGACATATACGAAGATTAGAAGGGACTAGTATATTGCCCGTGCTAACATTCACGGTGATATCTAGTCTAAAAAATAGTTCTTAAAACTTAAATAAATCATAAAATTTAAAGATTAAGTAATTTTTAATAAAAAATACAAAACAATAGAATCCAAGGAGCACCAATTTGTAAAGTAAACCTATAGCTTCTATCGAGCTGACCGAGAAGGATTCCAATGCAGTTTTACTTGCAAGCAGCTACCAAGCAAACTACTACTTTCAAAAGCTCATTAAGCCTTTGAGATGCACCTCATCAACCTGGTGTGAAATCTTGGCTCACTGGGAATTGTAGGAAGCTTACCTAACTTGCGTTTGTCACATAAAAAGGTCTAGCTGAAAACTGAAATAGTTAGAAACAATCAGTTGCAGGTAATTGCATTTAACTATATATGTAAATGCACATGAAACTGTGGTTTGAGGTAACTTAGACTTTATTGGGTGCTGAGATTGTGAGACTGAATGATTGATCGTGCAAAAACTATCGACAGATCATCAGAGAAAGTAAAAGAACAGAGATTCAGTATCTTTTTGGTACAAAGGGCTTAAAGAAGTCTGGCATTACATTGCCAGAGTAACGATCAACTTATAATGTAGAAAAAAGGCAATATAATTGTTCTGTAACAGTTCTGATTGGCTGATCTCACACATGAGCAGTACTGCAAAATAACAGTACTGTAAGCATGTTCCATATGGAGGCTATTATGCTACAATCTGCTATGAGCACACTCCTAGTAAAAGTAAGGTCACCAGTATATTACTCATATTCAAGATGGAAATTCCTGAACTCAAACTACAAGGTCTGAATTTCTTTCAGAATCTTGACCTTTTTCAAAGGCAATAATGGAATCCTTGACAAAGTATGCTTTGCTCACCTAACAAGAAATTTACAGCTGTTGGAGTGAAAGCTAATCTAAACTACCACAAAGAAAAATGACTAAAATTCAACAATTTATATGTTTGAGAAATCAAGGATGGTTCTAAGATCACCCGTATCCTCGTGCTCTGTGCAGCTTGGATCCAAATCATGCTCTGTGCACTTTAGATGCCAAATACTTGCCTGAGTAACACTGCCTTGATAAACTCATATCTCCTTTGGATCAACACCAGCAACACCAAGGTGTGCGTGGATTACCTTTCTACCGATGTTCTCTACGGCAAGCATGAGATGACAGATATATACCAGCTGCAACTCGAATCATCAGGGGCAATAATTCTTCCAGTTCATGTCAGTTTTGAAACTAAACAGATTTACTGTACTATTTAGCATCATCTAAGAGAAAAGCAGTAAGCCAGTGCAGGTACATTAACATGTGTATCCCATTTTATTATACTACTACAAAGGATTAAGTAATAAAATGGCAGGATAATAATTGATTCTGATCATTTATCTTCCTTTTTTAGTGTAAAATGGCGTGGCCCCAATGAACAAACTGGACAAGATTGGTGAATACCAACATATATGATGAAAAGACAAAACAACCAAGAATTGGTTCTGATTTTTAGCCATACCAACAAGTTATTCTAGAATGTCCGTTCTCATAAGTATTTTGTTTCAGAACATTCTAGTGCCTTGTGGTGATCCCTGCCCCTAAAACCTTGAAAATGTAAGACCCTCAAGCATAAGAGTTGCAGGTCAACCATCAACTGTGTTCCCAATAAATCACCTGAAGAAGAATAAAAGCCTTAAGAGTAGAAGAAAACTCTGCCGTGGCATGCCAACCCTCAAGAAGTAATTGCAATGGTGGTCCATTTTTAACCACGCACATGTTATCTGTTAACTGCATTATGCCATCTAATTCCTGGTTGTTTGCATAGTCAAAGAAAAGATTGAATCAATAATCTGGAAAAGGAAAAGATGACATCTAAATTATTAATCCTCTCCAACAGGTGACAGAATGCCATCTAATTATTAATCGAAGCTACACCCTGGACGAACTGACGAACTGACGAAGGGCGAACTGACGAACCTGATGAAGCACGAAGGGCGAGTTCCCGTTCGAGGCGTCGTCCTTGGTCCTGAACGGCGAGCGTCGCCGCGATCACGGTGTCCTCGGCCTGCGCAGGCAGAAGTGCGAGGCCCTGGGTTGCCTGGGTGGATCCTCGACGGCGAGCATCTCCGCGGTCACGGCATCCGCCTCGGACGACGGCTTGCATAGGCAGAATGAGATCTTGCGAGGGTTTAGGGTTGCTTAGGTTGGTCCTAGATGGCGAAGTAGCAGGCTGGCGGCATCCTCGTCCTCAGTGGCGCGGGCGATCTCCGCGACGTTCCTCGGTCCTCGGTCCTGCTGAATAATTGCCGATGGCGGGTGATCTCCACGGCGTAGCAAGGCAGTGCGGGCGATCTCCACGGCGTAGCAGGGCGCCCGACGTTCAGCAGGTCGCAGCAGCGAGGATTGCGCGTGGGAGGATGAAAGAGGAGAAGGAGGTGTGACACTTTTGATCTGGACCGTCTGATGTGAATGAGTAAGGAGAGAGAATGTATGAAATTAAATCTGGGTTGTTTATTTTAATTGTGTTGGTTTTCTGGGTACAATTTCGTGTGTGGATGAAGAGGGGACTTCTCAGCGGGGGACGTTTATTGTGTGTGGCTGTAGCAAAGAAAAGTTAGTGTATCGGTAGGTTGATACTCCTAACTATATAACTATATATCGGCAAGGGCTCAACGAGCCAGCAGTCCGTCCGACGAGCTGATGTTAATTGGGCCTATATGGGCTGCCAAACGAAGATGGTTAGATTCTGGGCCGGAGTGTGCCTTGCCACAAGGTAAAGATCTCAAATTGGGCTAGATATCCGCTGGCGTAACATCCGTATTGTGTCTACTCCCTCTACTCACATTGAGACGATGTCTCCTTGAGAAATTTGGCACTGAAATTAGCGCCTTTCATTTCCTTTCTTATCTCAATTTGCCCCTTGTTTTTACGATTTGTCTTCGTCAGCCTATCTGTATTGTAGACTACGTACTAGCTTCCATGTATTGTATGTAAAGCATCAGAAACGTCGGTCACGGTTAACGTACTCCCATTGTTGCTGTGCGTTGCTTTGATTCCATTGTTGTTACTAGAAAAGCGTTCTAGATTTACCTCCATGGCAAACAAATTTGGTGTGTCTGTGTAGTCTTTACACTACTGACCCGCCCACTGCAGCGAGTAAAATGCGAGGTGGGTGAAGGTGAATGGTTGGTACCTTTGCTTTTACTGCAACATCTTTTTTCCCTTTCATTCGAGCACGATGTATTGGAGCATCCGTATGCAGAAAACAATTCTGTTTTTCCATTTTTCTTTTTGTTTTACCAACCAACGAAGCAACCGAATGAATGATCTGAATGTCTGTGCTCTGTACTCTGTACCTACCAAAATGCACGAGGGATTTGTTGAGGCAGGAAACTGAAATGCAAGACGCAAACTGAGGTGATGAGATCAAGCGGGCGCCTCGGCGCTTGAGCACGGTGGTCGGCGGGGGCTGGCCGCAGTCCGACCAGCACAGTGCAGGAGTGCGCCATGATCTTGCGCGAGGCCTGCGGCGCCTGCAGCGCCCAGCCCAGCACCCGGTGCCGCCGCTTGCGCGTCCACGGCGGCGGCGGCGGCGGCGCCAGCGCGGCTGTTTCGTCCGCGAGGTCAAGGTCCCGGCCGTGTGCCCCTACCACGCGTACGTGGCCTGCCGGTGTCCCTGCGCGCCGACGCCGTGCTGGCGCCCAGAGCCCCCTCCGTGGCCATTTTCGACGAACTGTTTGGAAATTTGGACAGTGGGGGGACAGAATAAAAACGAACATTTGATCCAGAAGTCTGCAATGCCGGCCATGAATTAGTACTAAAATCAAAGTACTCATCACCATCCATTAGTCCATCTTACAGCAACGATCTCTAATTAAACACGACACAAGCTCAATACTGCTACTAGCAAAGAGATAATTAGGGACAGCTTCGAATCAACTTGAACTGTCATGCTACTACTCATCGAGCATCCAGTTCCTCCCAAGCTAGCGGCTCTAGATCACCGGCGGCTAGACGACCCTGTCGATGCGAACGGTGATGTGCGACTCCCCGGGAACCGCCCCATTGAGCACCCGGCGCAGCACCGCCAGCGACGCCGCTTCGTCCATCGTGGTCTCCCCGGGAGCGGCGCTGCTCGGGACGGGCGCCATCTCCAGGACCACGCTCTCCGTCCCCATCCCCTTCCCTCCGCAGGTGCCGCCCCCGCGCGGATCATGCACGCGTACCGCGGGCCAGCCGCCGCGGCGGCGGCGGGGCGGGCGCACACCAGCGACACGACGCGGACGGGCGTGTCGCGGAGCGCGCCCACGGCCAGGAAGAAGACCTCGTCGTCGCCCGCGGCCAGCAGGCGCCGGTGCTGCGCCGGGTCCGACTGCGGCACGCGGAGGCGCAGCTCGGCGCCGAACCGGATCGCGTCCACGGGCCACGCGTGCGCGCCGGCGAGGTGGTCGCGCAGCGCCGCCGCCGGGCCCGCGAACCCGCACCCGGGCTCCGAGCAGAGGCACGGCGCGTGCGGGCACGCGCGCTGGTGCTCCGCCGTGTCGTAGTAGGTCACGTAGGCGCGGCAGCCGTACGCGTCGTGCGGGCACAGCACCTTGGCCGACGACACAAGCTCCTCCACGGCGGTGCAGCGCGCCGCGTACCCCCGCCGTCGGCGCCGCACACGTAGCACCGGCCGTTGCCGGGGCTCTGGAGACGGCAGACGCCGCAGGCCAGGTGCCCGAAGCCGCACTGCAGGCCAACACGCACAAGCTGGAAGAATTAACGCGCAGGAGCAAGAAAGCCATGGATTTGCTGCGCAGAAGTAGAGAGATTCTTGCAAGAGACGGACCTGGAAGATGGGAGGCTTCAAGGGGAGCGTGCAGACGGGGCAGTGGAGCCTCGCCTGGGCGATCCGGACCGTGATCTCCACTGCCGCGGCGGCGCCATTCACGGCCACCACCACTGCGCCTTCGCCCGCAGGTTCCTGCGTCTCCTCCTCCTCCGGGATCTGGACTTCTGAGCTCGCGTCGCCCATGGCCATGGGTGACTCCATCTGCGCCCTGCTCCTCTGTCGGGTCGACCTCATCGGCCAGAAAGCGACTGGGTAGCCTCGACTAACCTCCTCGCCTCGCAGCAGGCTGCAAGATGAAGATGATGTTGACAGACATCACAGAAATTGGTAGCCCAAACATGAAAATCACAAGATACAAAAACGAAAATTGGGAGCGTGTTCTAGTGAGATGCACCGCTAGTCAAGAAAAAGAACAAGGGTCAGTAGCAACAGCAGGAAGCAACTGCAGTCCGAGATTCATTCAAGAAACTGTGGAGCTGATGACAGCTTTCCACTACAAATTTAGAGACTAATAGGAAAAAAGGGTTGGAAGTAAACATTTGCTGGTCATCTAAGCAAAATCAGAACTAATAGCAGCAAGCTATGGAAGAACAAGAACCTGGCACTGAAGAACTCGGAACTAGATAACTGATCATCAAAGGAAAACTAGAACCAGTAGAAGCTAGCTGTGGAAGAACTTGAGCCTGACCAAGAACTTGGCAGAAGAATCAAAGCAAGAGCAGCAGATGTGTTCCGCTGAACCTCACCTGCCCTACCCTGCCCCCTGGACCAGAGCTTCGGAGCTGCAGAACAACTTGCTCACAAGACGTAGCCTGCTAAAGAGAGCGCCTAGCTGTGGTTGAGGCCTGTACGGGGATGGGCAGGTCGTCGAAGACTCAAAAGAGAACAACATATGCAAAAACCACTTTTACTTTACCCATGTCTTCTGTCACTCGGAAAATTCCCTTTATCTCTTCACTTTGATTTCAGGGTTTTCAGGAGTCATGTACTATGTATTTATGTTACGACTGATTGAACTCGGGTAGAACGGTAATTCCACCAAAGATACATTGCTAGCTTGGAAGGTAGTATATAGCATGTAAAGCAATACCTTGGCAAGAGATGAGGCTGCATGTCCTATCAGAAAGCAGGAAAGCACCGACGAAAAAGAACCCTCCAAAAAATAAACGAAAGGAGATTTAGCAATTTAGCATCAAGAGTTCAAGACCAGGAGGAAAACTGTGGGCAAAGATTGATTCAAGAGACGTTTTTCTTTTCATCTGACGAGGAGGAACAAGGGGCGCTAGGTGCTGATGACAGCTTGGAGAGAAGATCAGCTCGGAACTGAATAACTGATCATCAAAGGAAAACCAGAACTAATAGTACGTAGCTAGCTGTGGAAAAGTGAGAGAATAGAACAGGAAAATTCTTCTTTTCTTAAAACCTGAAGATGGTTAAGAACAAAATGATTCTGATAAGGAGGAGGACAATAATGCAGCACAGCTTGTCCCGAGTCACTCGCGGCCCTGTATGGGAGAGCTCATTCCATTTCCGGCTCTACTCCTATGTGCTACGCTCTGTAGCAAACACTGATCATCCTGCATTTCTCTCCCATGGCACCTTTTCTGCTACACTGCTACAGCCGGAGGCCCGGAGCCGATGGAAGCCTTGTGACCTTGTCACAAGCTAGTACTACTATCCAGCTAACATATGTGAGAAATGTTATAGAAAAACATATGTGAGAAAAAAAAAATCGTTTTTGCCTCCATTTTCTCTTTTATAAGTTGTATTAGAACACTCCCGATGCTTAGACCACCCGTAGTTTTTATAGCTCCATGACCTCACAATTAAAAACTAAGCTCCTCAAGTATAATTTCTAATATTATGCAAACTAACATGCTATTAAAATAAAAATTTAAAAGG
Source organism: Chrysopogon serrulatus (assembly GCA_015844335.1). Classification (NCBI taxonomy): domain Eukaryota; kingdom Viridiplantae; phylum Streptophyta; class Magnoliopsida; order Poales; family Poaceae; genus Chrysopogon; species Chrysopogon serrulatus. The sequence continues at coordinate 243,862 of JADLZL010002220.1, forward strand.
CATGTTAATATGAATCTCTCATTATACTAAACATACATATATTTTTGACAAATTAATGGTTACAGTTCGCAATGTTTTTTTTAGATTCAGTTCACAGTGTTTGACATTTCTGAATTCTAATACACCATAGATTTTGAAATGGAAGGATCGGAGTAGTTCTTTAGGGCTCGTATGATATGCTAATTAAAGCTCAGGTATTAACGAGAATCTACCATATACGTATAGTTTGGAGGGTAGCGTAAAGCAGTAAAGCCTTTAGATCATACTAGTGGCAAGAAGTGAAGCTAGCTGCATGTGAGCATGTCCAGTCCTACCAGCTAACCTCCAGCGTCACTAGCTGCTGCATGCCAGGCCCATCCATTGAAGGCATCTTTCAACTTTCATCAAGGTGACGATATTGGACAGAGCTGATCGAACTGCCCTGTGCTTGCTGCTGCATGCCTGCCTCTCTCGAGCTACCTTGGCCAAATTGGAAATCCCGTTCACGTGTTGCTGATATGGAGTACTACATGTACATCGTATATTCATATGTTCCTTGATTACTAGTAAATGCTTTCGAATTTGAAGAGGGGATTGCTTGCGTCAAATTGTGAAGACGAGAATCATCTATTCATCTATGTCTATGCATCTCCAATATTTTCTTGGCCACCGTAGATGAGCTTAACCGATCGATGGAAATGGGAACGGTTGAATCCGAAGATTGCAATTCATCTGACATGTAACACCGTCTTCATCTCTTCTCTACTTGCCATGGAAAGCTAGCTTGACCCCACATGAACAACGGCATGCGAAGCAGAAGTGGTTCAATTTCTTTCAAAGTCATGGCATCACAATTTCCAGGTTGGAGGCGAAGCTTCTATCCTTGGCTGCTAGAGCCATGTTAGTTACAACATTCTTGGCTTTTTTTTTTTCCTAGTATATCTGCTCTCTTTTTATCAGATTCCTAGCTACCAATTAAATTTTGTCTCCAAATATTTGACATTCTCACTTCTTATTGCACCTTTATCCTTTTCAAAATATATCTTTTTTATTTTCTCAATACTACCTATGTCCAAAAAGAATCCAATTCTAGATGCATTCTCGGATAAAGTGCCTAATATTTGATTAGATGTATAAATAAAAATATTAAAATATGTATTATAAAAAATATTTCACAACCAATATAATGATAGTTATTTAATATGGTAAATATTAGTAATTTTTATGTAAACTTGGCTAAATTTGATATAATTGAAGGAAGTACTGGTCAATAATTGTATAGTTTTTCTTTAATAAAAAAGGAGTACATTTATATCCCTAACCTTTGTGGGTATTTGACTTTTAGCTCTAGCGTTTGTTTTCGCAAGAGATTTTAAAACATAACTCATTTGATACGGATCCACTTTCAATTGATCTTTTTATTAGATTTTGTTTTCTGCAATATTTCCCCGTTCAAGTTAAAATCGGCTTGTGTCTCTCATCCATGACTCATTGCTTTTCATGGCGTTCAGGCCTTCAGGGTGCCCACACCGAACGTTCTCTGGATGGGATAGCGAATAGGTGTTCAGTGCACCCAACTACGCCCTACGTCAGTTCAAAAAAAAAAAAAAACCCTACTCCCTACGTATTAAAATAAATACACATCTTATTTCTCGAGAACTCAACTTTTAAATTTCAACTAAACTTTTATTAAAAATATATACTAATATTTATGAGGTATAATAATGTTATTAGACATATAAATGTCTGATACTAGTTTCAAGATTCAATGCTCGGGGAGTAGTAGTATTTGTTGGTTGTTGCCCTCCCGTCCCTCTGAACTCTGCAACCAAATGGAGAGAGTCCAGCAGCAGAATACCAAGAGGCCGAGGATGGAGTTACCCATGCGTGGAGTGAAGCAAGAAGTGAAGGAAGAGCAGGCAACCGCCGGAGCCGGCGCAATGGTGGCCGTGCAAGTCGCCGCCGCCGCCTCGGTAGTGGATCTCGATGTGAAGATCGACAAGGCCAAGCTTCACTGCCCCCGCTGCACCATGCCCTTCAAGCCTCCAATCTTCCAGTTCCAGGTACGTATGCCTCACCAATCACTATCAGTACATGCAAGATCCATCACTTGCTCCTGCATTCTAATCGCCTCATCGGTGAGCTGAGCTGCGCAGTGCGAGGCCGGGCACTTGATCTGCGGCACCTGCTATGGTCTCCTCCCCAAGAACAAGTGCTACGCGTGCGACCGGGACGGCGCCTACTGCCGCAACACCCCTCTGGAAGACTACGTCGGCTGTACCAAGGTCCTCTGCCCCTACGACGTCTACGGCTGCCAGGCGTACGTCACCTACCACGAGGCCGGCGACCACCAGCTCGAGTGCCCCTGCGCGCCGTGCCGCTGCTCGGAGCCCGGCTGCGCCTTCGTGGGCTCGCCGCCGATGCTCCGCGACCACCTCGGGGACACTCACGCCTGGCCCGTGGACAAGATCATCTACGGACGTCCGCACAACATGCGCCTGCCAGAGCCGTGGCCGCCGCGCCTGCTCGAGGCGGAGGACGACGGCCGCGTGTTCCTCGTGTCCGTGGGCGCGCACGGCGCGCGCTTGGGCGTGACGGTGGCGTGCGTGAGGGCAATCGCCGCGGCGGGGCCGCGCTACTCCTGCAAGCTGTGGGCGACCGGGAAGCCGGGCGCGGAGACCGGCCGGGTGGAGATCGCCATGGCGGAGGCGGACGTGCCGAGCACCAGCTCGGTTCCTGGCCCTGGCGACGCCGCCGCTGTTGCGGCGGAGGCGGCGCCCTTGTCTGTGCGGCGTAGCATGCTGCACGGGGAGTCCATGGAGATGCTCTTCAGCATCAGGATTGACAAGCCGAAGAACTGAATGCGGCAACTGGTTTGTCAAATAAACGATCAAATGGAAGATCGAAGTCTGGGTTCTTTTGTCCATGGTAGGCTACTTGTGAGATTTCCAGGATGATGACTTGGAATCTTGTTGGTTGTCAGCTCTGGGCCTCTGCCTGTTTTAGTTTGTGTGTAGTTATATCAGTACTAAATCAGAGGATTGCATGTAGTTTCTCTTGGTTTGGAATGCTGAAATTTCCATTGTTTGCTCTGAATCACAATGCGTAGAATGACAGAATGGTACAGCACGAGTGTAATGTAAATTAATCGGTGCTAGACTGATGGATGATTGACTAGCATTGTGTATTGAAACATCTAGGAGGACCTCCGTCGTGCTTACCATGGCAAATGAGCTGCTACTTACCCTGTTTGTTCAACAGTGACCCAGTGAGTGTATGGGCTGCTTCTCAACACTAGTTTAGCAGATATGTTAGACTAGCAGTATTAGCTTTATGCACAGGGAAAGAATTTTCCATTCTTTTTTTTTTTTTTTTTGCCTAACTTTGTCTCTAATTTGGACTTGTAAAGCAAGTCCAGAGCATGCCCAGGATCAAGAACATCAGTAAGTTCTATGCAGCCATCAAGGTAACAATCAATTGTCTCTTAGTGCAGCTAGTACTAATGGTGATTGGTGAAGCATACCTGGAACTGAGATGTTCTTTTTGCAAATTTTCCAACCAGTCTGTTCCTAGGTACCTTGCCACTAATTACTGCAACTAGTACAATGGTTAAGCCCTCAGCTGCACATTCTGTTCCTAGGTAGCATATTTGGTAATTAAATTTGAGACCGATGAGTACAATTTGCAAACAGGGGCAAGGAGTTGCTTGAAGTTCATAGGTAACATGTTGTTAAGCTAGTCATTTCATATCTTGATATGAAGGGATTTGCATCTTCTAAATGTGCTAATGCTTTGGGCTCTTGTCACATCCTTCGCTGCTACTGCTTGCTCCCTCCGTTCCAAAATAGATGATATTTTGGGTGTTCGAGCCACACGTTTGACTCGATTTACAGAAAATACGTACAATATTTATATTTTTAAATAAATTTGTTAAAAAACTAGATTTAAAGATCTTTCCGACAATACTAATTATGATACTAATCAATGATATTTATTATTTTTAAAAATTGCCGGCAATCGTTTCTCGGAAAGCGAAAACGTCATTCTTTTTGGGACAGAGGGAGTACCGAACTGTTGTTTGTACTTTGAACTCTCGCTGAAAATCAGTTCCGAGAAAACTGCTACAGTACACCATTTGGGCCAATATTTTGTCATGCTGCCATGTTCTGCAGGTAGACTGATGTGTTGGTGTTGCGGCAAGTGGGAGCTGGAGTAGAATTTAACAATCGATGAGAACACGAGGGGACGCTTAGACTGTGCTGACGTGGATGAATGAGGCGAGAGATTTAGAGGATTTAATTGCTGATGAGTGGGTGTGGAAACCCCAGTTTCCACGACACTTAATTAAATGCTCCGCGGTTACCAGTGCACGCCAGTGGCGCTTCACACCTACAGTAGGGGCCCGATGGATGGCAGTTCCTAGAAAGAATTCATTCATGTTGCGGTAGATGAGTTCGTTTTCACAGTTCTCAAGGGCACCTCGTGGTCCGGATTGAACGCCGGGGCTGCTACAATCTGATGTGTTCTGCCATCCCTTTGCTTGTGCCAACTGCCAAGGCGCTTGCTGGTGCCCTGGGGAAAAAGAGCATGGAGCGCGCGCTTGCCGAGCGCGACAAAGGAGGAGGCCGCGGCGCGCCCCTCGCCATTCCGTCCCGTGGTCGGGCATCGGTCGCTCACGCATGGCATGGCGACCATCCGTGCTACCCCGCACATCGACTGCATACGTCCCGCACCGAGTCTGGCAGGACCGCCCGCGCCAAGTTCGGTGTTGTCCTGGATGAACATAACTTGGGAGCTGGCTCATAAGCTAGAACAGTTGATTGTTTTGAAAGAAAAACATTGTTGACTGGCTAACACGGTTGATAAGCTACAATCCAATGCCAAAGAAGAAATTTGCAGTTCAAGTCTTTGTTCTTCTCCCTTCTGCAGGCGTATGTTTGGTTTGAGTGTCCAATTGGATTCGATAGGAGGGAACCCTGTTGACGCCAAAATCAACACACGGAGTCGCCAATAATTGATTGCTTCACTTTCGTAGAAGCGGCACGACTAGTTTTCGAGCAAACTAGTAAAGAGATAATTTCGATTACGGCGAAGAACCGGCTGTTTTACAGGCAAGAACAGTAAAAGATAAGTACTCTAAATCGCTGGAGCGCGCGGCTTGTTTGCGGGAAACTAGCAAAGCATAACTACTGATCTAGATGCGAAAAGTAGATGAAGAAAAATAAAATAACAGAAAATAGTAGATTGGTTTTGTGTCGATGTTAGAGATTCTTTCCTCTACCGGCCTTAACCCTGTATTTATACAACAAGGTGATCTGGACTTTGATCGGAGCAGTGGACCTGCACAGAACCGATTAGCTTTCACCTCTGTGGTCCACCAGTCATCGGCTACGCATTCATAGCATACAAGCACACGCACGTGCTCCTCCGCGTCCTCGCGCTGGTGGGCGACACGAGGGACGCGTTGCGCACGTGCGTGCTCTCGCGGCGGTGGCTCGGCCTATGGAAGCGCATCCCGAGGCTCCGCTTCGCCTCCTGCTGGCCGGCGGTGTCCACGGTGGCATCCTGCAGCAACGCCGCAATGGAGCGGCAGTACGTCTCCTTCGTCAACGACATCCTTGCCGAGCTCCGGTGCGACGACGACGACGACGCATCGGAAGAGGAGTCGGACTACCACTACGTTTTTCTCCTTCCGCGACGCCGTCGTCCTGCGCACCCATTCGCCGGCGGTGTCCATGGCAGCCGACGGCGCCACCGAGCTATTCGCCGCACTGGAGCGCTCCGCACCGGAGCAGTTCACTTCCCGCGTCAACGACATCCTCGCCCGGCGTGCCCAATCCGACTGCGCCATCGAAAGCCTGGCGATATATATACCACGGAGTCTTGTATCAGGTTCGAATACAAACCGCGACATCTGGAACAACTTGCGTCGGCGTTCGTCGATGCTGCACAAGGGTGGATTCAGTTCGCTTTCCGACGACACGGTTTGAAGTCCTTGACCGTGGACCTGCACGGTTTGAAGCGCTTCCGCGTGGACAGGAGCGTGTTCTCGCCTTGCGGTACTCAAGTTTGGATGAACCATAGAGGCACGGGAGTACGAGGGCAGACTCTGCAAAATGCTGAAGTGGCTGGTTTATTATGTACTATGTTCATGATAGATCACACATACAGTAATAATTGACTATGCTAATGCCCCGGAGAAATACATCCGGATGAATTTTTGTACTTGGCACCTAAATTTCTGTCCATGGAATTATGCTTTGAGATGTTCGTTCTTCGACTTGTCAGCACCTGTTGTCTGATGTTTGAGATTGCTTGGGCTGTTTTTAAGTTGTAGTCGACAATGTCATGAATTTCACTGTGCCGCTCGGGAATTTCAATCTTCTGCTCCATTCGTTGGTGCTACGTACAGCAGATTGGATATTTTTACTGGTATTTTGATGGCTTTTTGTCTCTCTTGATTGTCTTGTTTTGATTTTTGACTTCGAATCATTTTTGTTTCAGTGTGATGTGGTGTTGGTGTAATTGCAGTAAATAAACGAGAACAGTCAAATACTCCGCGTAGACCTGTAGTACTGTTTTAGCACAAAAGTGCAGAAGCTTTTTGAGGCAGAGGCCGAAGTGCTAAAACACTGCACAGAACAATCATTATTATACCATTTGTAGGCACCTAGTATGATTATAATATTTTTTTTTCGAGACCGTGCCTAAAAGACACGTATTTCATTAAGAGGTACTCCCTCCATTCTATGAAGTTCCAGAGAAACGTGTTTATGAGGGGGGGGTATGATTTTTTAACGACAAAATCCATGAGACGGAGGGTGTATGTTTCTAATATTAGATGAGGAATTAAAGCTAACGTCTTGTAAACTCAACAGAAACTCTAATATTTCTAGGCTGCACGTCTCTAGCATCATGCATCTTGAGCAATGATGCAGGAAACATAAACTGAGGCTATGCAAACGTTGGAACCTCACAGCAAGATCCAGCCGTACCACCATAAACAATTTAATCAGTTCCATTACAGTTTAATCAGTTCCATTGACCGATTGTCCAATGAAGTTCAGCGACATCAACAAATCAGATTAAATACATTGTGCCCCATTTAATAGGAAATCATGGAAAGTATCCCACAGATGGGTCAATCCCAGCTTGCTACTGGAAGGATGCAGAGTTATCGGACTGCATTTTCCAACAAGAATTGGAAAGACCAGACGATGTAGAGTTGACATAACCAATCCAACCTTTGATATACAAAATACAATGCACCATACGATACGATAAACAAATCGAATTCAAATGCGCACAAAGAAGAAACATGATGCATATTCTCTACTATTCATTCATTCATGAAACAACACACTTTGTCAGGTTACAAAAGTTCCATTAGTCCCAACTCGTCCACAACACCCCAAAAAACCACAATGCTCAAACATCATCACCATGCAGACAAGACAGAGGCAAGGACAGTCTCTCTCTCTCTCTCTCTCTCTCTGGATGTGGCATGGCATGATCCAGTTCTTGTGGAGCTTGAGGGATGTGGAGGTACTAGCATAGTCAGTGTTGTCGGTGGGGGATGCCAGGGATGCAGAGGCAGAACAGGACGCAGGACGCCCTGCCACCTTGCCTGCTCGAAGCGATCCTGACCCCTCATGTCAAGTTAAAATAGATCATAACTGTTAGTAGATTTAACAGTTTTTTCCTACCATGTGATAATAAACTGAAGAATGAGGGAGTTTATGCTGATTATGCAGAAATTCTTCCTTGATGACGTCCTACTTGACAAAATGCATTAAAATCATCAAATATTAGGAGCCATTCTAATGTATACAACAAATGCTTCTTAGAAATAGAAAGCAAATAGAGAAGGGCAAAAACAGATTTGAAATGGACAATGGTCAGTATGAGAATGTGATGGGTCAACCTGACAGCTTATTCTGGACAATGCTGATCAAATTGCCGGTTTCCAACCACAGTGATTGGAGTATCGAGAACCCTATCAGGGCCATACATGTCAAGCAAACCCTTAGAAATCTGCAAAAATAGAGAAGCTCAAAACCAATATTATTCATATATTACTTTTCAGTTGCACAGGGAGAAGACATAAACCACAAGGTATAATTCAGAGATTCAGAACCAAGCGACCTTCTTGAATTAATAAGCAAACAGGATGTATAACCAATACCAACTACCAACCATCTTGAGCTCAATGTAGAATTCAGAGGATCAGAAGTCACACTGGAAAGAACTAACCCAGCTCTACAAAGATCAAAAGAACAAAGAAATTATGGTTTGAAAACTTCAGACCAATCTACATTCAGTGCCTGTGCTGATGCCCCTAGCTGCCTAGTATGTTGTTGTTCCCGCCGTCAGAGGACCAGAAGATGGTGAAGTCCCATGCCCACGTCATCATGGAAGACAAGCTCGCTGATGTTGACATGTAATTTAGAAACCATGGAGATGAACGGATATTTAATAAAGATATCATCCATAATCTTCCTAAACACTAAATTCTGGCATGATGAAAAAAATGTAATAACAGTACCAATGAGAAGACACCCAAAATCGACAATACCAATCTAAGGTTCAAAACAACAGGGTTCAAGTTAGTTATGCTCATAAGATAAATTATCCACTCACATTTGCATCATGTTTTTTCATGTGCAAATGTACCTATATATCTCTCCTATGTGGCCATGATTCATGACACAGAAAAACAAGGGAGGGCCAGAAGGTACCTATAAAACTAATATATAAATATTTTGCATCTGCCCGAAGAAATATATATGTCCAAGGTTTCTACTTTCTAGTAACAATAGTATCAGTCACCTAGATAACAGAATCCAGAGCTACTCGAGAAAGAATACATCACAAGAACCTACAGACCAAGCCTAAACACCAGCCGAGATTTTTCTGGTGTCAACTAGCAAGCAATCCTGAAAGAAAGAAAATTAAATAATTAATCACATGTGAACAAAAAAGAACACTTCTAAATACATTAAAAGACAACATATAAAAAGTATGAACTGTGGCTTCAGCTTAGTTACAATCTACGGCTACACAGGGGAAGGTGGGCTGTATGGTAATCTGATCTGAAACCATGCAAATTCTAGTTTCAAGCAAATATTGCAAATGCAGAATAAGACCATCAAATGCTACATCAAAAACCGATAAAACATCTGAATATGATACGTACTCGATAAATCCTGCAATCCCAAAGCCTGCAATTGAGCAAACCGTGACATTATTCAATATACTCTCTCAAGGCCAAATCCGGCTATCCAAAAGCCTGAAACGAATTTGGCAGCAGCAGTTTTTTTTTCTACATTAATTAGAACATCATCAACTCCACGCCATGAACAAGCCGACGAGCCCTCAAAAAACAAGCCAACGAGGCTGACAGCACCTCGTTGGAAGCCCCTCGTTACCAGGGAGAAATGGAGGAGAGCGGCGAGGACTGGGCCATGAGTGCTTAGCACCTTGTAGCAAGCAAACCAGACCCTGAATCAATCCAAATCGATTCGAAACCGTCCACGGAAAGGGGATGAAGAAAAAGCGAACTAGCTAAGCCGTCTTACCGGTGGGCCTGTAGGGGCGAGCGTCAGTACTAGCCACTAGCCAGAAGCCGCCCCACGCCCTCGCCGCGCAGCATCGGCACTCCGCCAGTTCTAGCTGCAGCAAGCCCTCGTTGGTGGCCCGGATATGGGGGATCTCGCTGGTCGCTGGTTTCTTGTGGAGCTCTTTTCTTGTGTGGGCAAAGGTTGCTAAAAAAAAAGTCGCTGCCGCAATCGAAGCCGCCTCTGCTCTTCTCATCGTTCCCTCCGTCTGTCGCTTGACTAATTTTATATTAAAATACTAACATTTAGTGTAGAAAATTAATGTCATTATTAGATAGATAGATAGATCGCTAAATTTATTTTAATAATAACTTTTAGAGAAATGTTATATTGGTTGTAAAAATTAGGGATCATCCATCTGGGAAAATCGAACGGTGAGTAGAAGGTACTGATGTAAAAAAAATACTTTAAAATCCCAGAAATATGGGATCAATACTAAAATAAGGATAGTACCAAAATATGTAGAGTTAAATCTTAATTTTTATTAGTTAATTAAGACCCTATTTAATCTCAAATTTAGAGAGGCGATTGACTACTTAGTAGTCTTAAGTACCAATCAAATCTAACAGCTAATGACTATTTAGTAGATAAAAAATAGTTTTTTAGGAGAGATTTTTGGAACTACGGGCCTGATTGGTTGGCAACCAAAAGTTGCCATACCAATGATTTGGCAAGCCAAATCTTAGGCAAAAAAAGTTGCCAAAGATTTGGCAAGCCAAATGTGAGTAGTTGGCAAATTTTGGTAGCCAACCAATCGCTAGCCAAAATCATGGCATGTCAAATCTTTGGCGGGCGAATTTTGGAAGCCAACCAATCAGGCCCTACACTCAAAAGACAGCCTAAATCTCTTTCCTCTCTTCTCTATTAGAGCATCTCCAAGGGATTTTGCATTTAGACTTGGCATTTGTTGGTGTTTGCAAACTTCCAAAAAGAAAATGCCAAGGATAAAAATAGGTTATCTCAAGGGAATTTGCATTTTGATTTGCCATTTACCCAACTTGTGGACCCGGGTTTTTTTTTCGTTGCCCTTGCTCGCGCGTTTCCCAGTCCGGCCGTCGCCAATTCTTCCGTGTGCCGTAGAGAGTTCGCCGTTCCTGTTCTTGTTTGGGAGGCGAAGCCGGGTTCGTCGTCGTCGAGGACACAGGTGCACGTGATGCCGCCCATTAATCCATCAAGCAGCCCTTGCTGTGCGATTGTCAAGGTAGCTCCTTCTCCAATGGTCTTGGCCGCCATATGTTTTTTATTTGCCTGCTGCTGCCTGCTGCCTGTTATTCTTTTGCCTGCTGCCTATTGATGATCGCCTCATGATTGATTTACTGCTTCTTTGCACGCCCTTGAACACCAGACCTGCACTATCCCGGGCCAATGATCACCACACGTCCATGGCCGGTGACAGCAGCAGGCGGCGCGATCGAAGAAGTGAGCAGCGGCGCTGCCGCAGATGGACTGCCGGAGACCTAGATGGCGCGAACAAGAGACTCCGCCTCCAGCGGGAACAAGACCAAAAGCGGCGGGGGAAGGTTTTTTGCGCCGAGAAGTCCGGCGATCGTGATTTGCAAAGGCAATCAAGGCTTGGCAATTTTGCCAACTCTCCACCCTCAAATGCAAACTTGGCCAAAATGCAAAACTGAATTGCAAAACCATTGGATACTACTTTTTACAGTTTTTTGCATATTACCAAATGCCAAGTCTAAATGCAAAGCCCTTGGTTATGTATGAGTAGTTTCTAGTAGCCTCTAAAATCAAACGGATTAATTATCTACTAAATTCCTATAGTGCAACTACATAAATAGCCCAAAAAAAAACTAAACATGACCTAAATTCTATAAGGATCCATGAGGGCAGTGCTGTAATCTCACATCTAGTTGTCTCCTCCGTCACGCGTCGACGAGAGCGGCGGCAGCCACGCCGCCGGCCGTCTGTTGGGTGCACGACATCTGCATGCTAACTTGCTAAGGATCAGTTCGTGCGCGTGGTCACTGCCGTCCAGGCCGAAGGCATGCAGCCGGACCTCATCGCCCATCGGGCCATCGGGGGGCCGCCGCCAAACGCATCTTACGGTTGGCCTCATCAACCATGAGAGTCCCGTATCGTGTGGCGGCGTGCTTGGTGCACCGTGCAGTGCTCCAAATGACCAAATGGTCATTTCTGGCGAGGGCGATAAGTTGGCTAGTGACTAGTGAGCAGCGGATGGTCGTCGAGAGCCTGATCAGCATCATCATCCCTGCAATTTTGGACTGCCGTCAAACTGCTGTCAGCCCTTAAGGCTAATATCAAGCGTGCAATATATTTGCTGCCGACAAACGACTCCATTTGCGTACTACTGCTGTCAGCCTTGCATCAAGCGTGCAATATATTTCTTAATCTTAATTACTAAAACAGTACCTACTATCATAAATTTTCTCAATTAATTACTTAGAAAGCAGAAAAGAATAAAAGTACCTAGACGTATATTACGGTACTATCCAAACATTGTAAAATATCTTATTTTTAAATATTTTAATATAGATAAAGCACATTGTCACACGCTAAATTAGGACAGTAACAATTGGCAAAGTTGACGGGAGAGTGGATACCCAAACAAGGAAAATGGACAACCCGACGGGCTCCCATGGCCCACCCTAGGGCAAGGGGACAGGCGCCGCCGCCACTGCTTGCCACGCGGGTGGTGGCCATGAGCCCCACCGTGGCCACCCACCAACATTGCCATCATATTCACCGCAAGTTATCTTTGTATATTTTATTATTTATTTAGAAAATTAAGAATAAGATAAGAAAAGTTAATGTTCGATAAGGACTTTCCCAATAAAGTACACTTGAAATTATAAATACTAGGAGATTATAATCAATTGAATTAAAAGTAATTGGACGAAAATCCTTTATTCCTAAATCTCAGCGCTTTCTTTCTTCCTATTCGCACGCTGCCGCCCCTAGTTGCCGCCGCCCTCTAGGACGTGCACCCACCCCATCCCCTCTTCTTCCTTCTCCGATCCACCATGCTCAATCCACCCTCCTCACCGCATGTGCTACACATATATTTTTTTAACAAATCTAGTGAACCTCGTAGTATTTCTCTTTATATAATTACTATGTCATTTTTATTTCTGTGACCTTGGCTGGCTGGGTGCGCTTGCACCGCGGGAGCTCATTGGAGTACTTCTCTCTATATCTAATCTATCCTTAATACTAAAAAGACAAGATTTTTCTCCACTCATTTTTTGGTCCGTCTCCCTCTAACTACCTGAATAATAGAGTTTCTTCGCTGGTGGGGTCCGTCTCCCCTTAATAACTACCTGAATAATGAAGAGTTTCTTCCGTTGGATCTATATAGCCTTCCGTATATGTCTGAGTTTTTGTTCATCTCTAGCGTGTTACAGAATCCAAATATGACGTATTAGGCCATGTATATGACATGACTTATCAACTGTGTTTTTAAAATTTTAGAACAAATCACGTCTAGCAATGATACAGAGTTCGGTTTTAATATGTACGGGGCCAAATTTCTACCATGTTTATTTTTTTCATCCAGCACTAATCCTCTTCCAGTTCTGGTTTTGTGTCCACTCAATCTTCTTTGTTCTTTCCGTGTCCTCATCAATTTGGATCTAATCTATATCTAACTCACCGTTGCCCTTCCTTTGTACGGAAGTCATTGGTAAGAAAATTGCGAAAAAATCAAGCCACGTGGGGGCTCAAAACCATCATTAACAAAAAAAAACCAATTTCATACCAGCTAGGAGTACATGAGACACATGGCCACAACAAAATTTGCTTTGGGTTTTCAATTGCTTAGGTTAGGGTGTGCTCCGCAGCTGCCGCCCCGCCGCCGCCGCCGTTCGCCGTCTCCATCGCTGGTCCCCTTCCCTCCTCCTCCGGCATATCGTTGGAGGTTGGAGAAAAGTGGGGATCCATTGTTTTCGAGTAAGTTTTTTCTATTAGATTGAGTCTTTAGGTTTTAGGGTTTCTCCATGCCAATTTTTTTTTTGGTATTGGATGGAGATTTATCTCTTCCTCCTGCTCTTCTCCGGCAATGGCGAGGATGTGGGGGTGGAATCGTTTTCTCTATGGCGGATATGTTGAAGATGAAGGCGGCATCTACGGCATCGGCATCTTCATCGACATGACGACATGGAGACTTGTGTTTCCAAATGGCGGCATCAAGGCGGAGATGTTGCCGCCGCTATGGAATAATTTTCTCCGGTCCCTTCTTCGTTTTGTTGTGGTTGGATCTGGCCACGATAAAGGACTAGGGAGAATAATTTTCAGATCAGTCTTCCTTGTTCTTCGGTGGCAGAAAAGAAGAAAAAGGATGGCACAAGAAAGAAGAAGAAGTTTCTCAACTCCGCTGCGCAGGAATGTTGGCCACTAGTACACAAAACCTTTCTGAGCTGTTCTAAACCAATTTTTCGGGCGTTTTTTCCAACCGCCAGTGGGAGAGGCCAGTGAAAATGAACCATTTTCCACTGGCGGTTGGTTGAAAACCGCCAGTAGAAATCGATTTCTACAGGCGGTTTGCCCAGAAAACACGATAAAAATTGCAAAAAAATATTTAAAAAGGCAAAAAATATTTTTCAAACCGGGGGAGGCGCAAGTCGCGCATTTTTTCGCGTAAAATCGCGCGCTACGCGGCCGTGGGGGTTCAAACCCGCGACCTCCCCTCGCGCGTATCCTCCTCTACCACTCCACCCAATCGTCACTTGTGTCTAGATGTCATTTTTGTTCCCCACATATTATACAAACCCGACGGTAAATTGAATATTTGAGGGTCTAAACGAATTCAAATGAAAAAGTGGTGAACTACTAAGTTTTATAACTTTTCGAGATCTACAACTTTCATTTAGAGTGTTTCTCCATCCGAGGTCATTTGCAAAATTTGGATTTCAAATTTGAAAATTTTTATTCGTAGTTTTCCATAAAGAGATAATTTCAAATGAAAAAAGTTGTCAACTACAAAGTTTCATAACTTTTTTGAGATCTACAACTTTTATTTTGGGAGTTTCTCCATCCAAGAAAGTTTGAAAAACTCAAAAAAATAATTTCAAATTATTTCTCTTGGCGGATCTCTTAAGGAACCGCCCGGTAGAAATCGATTCCGGGCGGTTCCTTAAGAGAACCGCCAATAGATCATCGTCAAAGCGGTTCCTTAAGAGAACCGCCTGTAGAAAAATATGGTCGATTTCTACAGGCTGTTCTAAAGGAAAACCGCCCAGTAGAAATAAAATGCTAGTGTCAACACAAATGGTTTGTGTACTAGTGGGCCGTCCGTTGGGCATCTGTTTGCGGCGAAAATAATTGTTGCCGAGTATTTGCTGTGCAGTCATCCATACAAAGCGTCAAATATGTTTGGGTTTGAGATCTGGAGCTATTCACGGCGTGGGTATAATTTAGATGAATTTCTAGATATTTGTGTAATCGGAGGAACTGTAATGTGTTGATGTACCCAGCTATTATCTAATATAATTCTTTTTTCGTCAAAAAAATAACACCTTAGGGTTCGTATGAAAAAACCATGAAAAATAGCAGTACATATATATTATAAAAATCCAACAAATATTATATATCTTGTTATGTTACCCTTCTAATATTAAACCGTTCTAATTTCTTGTGTTTTTGTTTTCCTAAAAAATATTCAAAAAATATTTCCTTATATTACTAGAGATTTCCTCCAAGTTGTTGACGCAGTTTTTTTATTAAAAACAACATTTATCATCTGGCTGATCAAACTATGAACTAAAATATGGAGCACTTTATTATCCAAATCAATCTAAATAAAAGTTTCTCCAATGCTACCGTGTAAAAAAAATTGATTCGTGATAATAATCAATGAATAGAAATGTGTCTCCAAACTATATGCACAAGTACTATCATGTGAAAAATCGAGAAATCTCTTGTCACAATCAACAATGAACATAAATGTGCCTGCAAGCTATATACGTGTACCGGTACTACCGTGTAAAAAAAAAAATAAGAGAGGTCTCCTATCATAATAATCAATGAATAGAAATGTGTCTCCAAACTATATGCACAAGTACTATCATGTGAAAAATCGAGAAATCTCTTGTCACAATCAACAATGAACATAAATGTGCCTGCAAATATACGTGTACCGGTACTAGTAAAAAAAATAAGAGACTATCATCAATGAACAAAAATACCAGTACTACCATGTAAAAAATCAAGAGTGGTCTCCTTTCATAATCATCAACGAACATGAATGTCACTCCAAATTGTATACATATACCAGCACTACCATATAAAAAATCAAGAGAGGTCTTCTCTGATAATTATCAACGGACAGATCAGTCTTTGATACGTTTGCAATCAACTCCTTGCAAAGTTTGATCAAAGTTTAGAATTACAACTATTTATGAGTGAGGAGATCATATAACTTGATATTTAGCTATAACAACACAAGGATAGTATAAAATTGAAGTATAATATATTTACAGGTAAATATTTTTTTGTTTTGCAATTGGGGAAAGGAAAGGAATCATCAAATTGTATTTTAAATTGGATACAGGCTTAGGATATTGTCATATTATTTTAGCTTATTATAGATGTCATAGTCACCGTAAAATTAGATGCAGTTTTAAAATTTTATAGAAAGGACAAAACCATAATAAAAAGGACGCAAATATGTCTCCAGACTTTATGCATGTACCAGTACTACTATATATGTAAAAAAAGAGATCATAATCATCAATGGACAGAAATACGTCTCCACACTTTATATGAGAGAGGTCTTCTGTCTTAATTGTCAACGGACAGACCAATCTTTGATACGTCGGAAACTATCTCTTTGCTTACTTTGATCAGAGTTTAGAATGACACTTATTGATGGGTGTACAAAGGAGATCTTATACCTTGGTATTTAGCTATACCAACACAAGGATAGTATAAAATTAAAGTTCTAAATAAACATTTATTTTTGCAACCAAATAAAAAAATTAAAATCATTTTTAAATTTCATAAAGGCTTAATATGATATCGCCATATTATTTTGAGCTTATATTATAGATGTCATAGTAACAGTAAAATTAAATATATAATTTTAAATTTTATAGACAGGATAAAACCATAAATAGATATGCATCATTCTATTCCTCATTTCTTATGAATATTTATAATTTTTTTCTCCTGTTACAACGCACAAGCATATTTACTAGTAATAGTAATGCAAGCAAGCAAACAAAAAAGAACAATAATTTTTTTTCCTTGGCCTTCTGTTTCTGACAAGAAAAAAAGGTTCTATTCCGTCCACCTCACATTTTACAAGTTCATGCATTTTACAAGTTCATGCATGTGTTTTATGACAGGTAAGCGTAAATCCGCTAGAGTGGGAAGTCGTCATTCCTTCATCATGTAGCACTTGCTTATACGTAGCCATCTTGTGCTTTTGTTTCCAACAGTCTGCAGTAAAACTTAGAGTCATCATACAGAGACTTTTGGCACTTACCAACATGGCTTTCACGAACCAAAGTTCAGTTGCTGACAATCCGGTAAGCTCTACTTGCTTCAGGTGAGCCAGAGATATCCAATGGTCTGGGTAAGTCGTATCGCTCACCTGCATGCTGTAGAAGCGTGGTAAATGCAGACTGAGGTTTCTAAGATTGCTGAATCGTGTGAGGATGCGTGCCACGCTGGTTCCAAAATTAAATCGGTCAAACACGTCACCAGAAACATCAAGGGTCAGAGATGTGATTCGAGGGAGTTGTGGTACCATGCCTTTTTATCATGTCCACGTCTTCCTTGGATACCTGATGCCCTTTGAGAGTCACGTCTACGGATGTGAGTGAGATACATTGGTTGAGGAGGAGTACGTTGACATCGTTTGCGGCGGCCATGATAGGAGCCAAGGAGCAAAGGGGATAGGAACTGCGATATGCCCGCAGACAAATCTTGAGGCTTTGCACGCACGGCAATTCGCCATCAACGACCTCAAGGCAACGAGGAGGGTATCCTAAGTGAAAGAAGGCAAATTCTTCCAGCCTCGGAGCTGACACCGTAAGCTTCTCCACGGCGCAGTGGTCTATGTGGAAGATCCGGAGGCCGGGAGTCGTCAGCTCCAGCGACGTCTTTAAGTTGACATGGTCTATCCACAGCTCTGACAGCACGCTAGACTCGAGCTTCATCTTCTCACCACTGAAATCATCGTCAGGAAGCCGAAGCTGATTCATGCGTAGCTTCTGCAGGCGCGGACAATTCGCCGGCGACACGAGGTAGGAGAGGAGGCGAGCACCGCCATTTGTGATCATCATCTTTCCGAGCGAAAGGTCCACGAGCGATGCGAATTTCATGGCGTTTGGGAGCCGGACGCTTGCGCCGCCTAGCGCCAGATGCATGGTCTCCATCCTTGGGGGAGGAGGGTTAGGAAGCAGCTCATCAAGAAGCACCACGGGGGCCGGGCACGTCTTGCTGCCGTCGAGTTCGTCTTCCTCCTTCCACTTTATGGGCAGGCCCACGCCCACGCCCACGAGGAAGCGCTTCAAACCGTGCAGCTCCACGATCAGGGACTTCAGACCGCCGTGTCGTCGGAAAGCGTACTGAATCCACCCTTGTGCAGCATCGACGAATGCAGACGTCAGCTGTTCCAGGTTGCGCGGTTTGTGTCCGTACGTGCTATTAGAGCCTGTCGTATAAGAGATCTCCAGGCTTTCCATGGCGCAGTCCGATTGGGCACGCCGGGCAAGGATGCTGTTGACACAGGACGCGAACTGCCGCAGTGCGGAGCGCTCCAGTGCGGCGCATCGCTCGCTGGCGCCGTCGGCTGCCATGGACACCAGCGGCGATTGGGTGCGCAGGCGACAGACGTCGCGGAAGGAGGAAGCGTAGTAGTAGTCCAGCTCCTCCTCCGATGTGCACTGCTCGACAAGGATGTCGTTGAAGCAGGAAACGTACTGCCGCTCCAATGCGGCGTACCGCTCGGCGTCGCTGCAGGCTGCTGCTGTGGGCACCGCCGGCCAGCAGGAGGTGAAGCGGAGCTTCGGGATGCGCTTCCATAGGCCTAGCCACCGCCGCGAGAGCACGCACGCGCGCAACGCGTCCCTCGTGTCGCCCACCAGCTCTAGGATGCGGAGGAGCACGTCCTCGTCGAGGCCGCTGATCAAGTCGACGTCGCCGGCGCTGGATGATGGTCGTTTCGCTTTGCCCGCACCGTCCTCCGCCGCTGTGGAATCCATATGCAGCTGAGGCTCGCTTTCTACCAAGGCCAGCTCGGATTGCGCGAGATTAATAGTTGCACCACGGGAGGCAAGGGATCAATCGTGTATATATAATCTGTTAACAGGTTCTTGTCCGGATCGGAAAACGCCTGAGGCCGATGCAACACCCAAAACGCGTTGCGGTCAGTTATCCAACTCCAAACAAATAGTCCCTACCCAATTTTGGTATTAATTTCAGCTGTCAGAAGAGCCCTTATAGCCCCCAAATACACGTGATGAGCCTAGATGACCTGCACTGCACACAGCCACGGCGCCGAGGACGGCCTCGATCTCTAAGCACCGCCGCCTGGTGCCGGATCTCGGCCCCGTACGTCGTTCGTGGTCATGACCCTTGCGGCGGCGGGACGGAGATTCTGGGTCGCGGCGGCCTCTCCACCGTGCATGCCGCGCGGACGACGTCGTCGTTGCACATCACCCACACAAAAGCGCGCCCTGCTATCTCGTGGCGCGGCGGCCAGCTCACGCACCTGCTGTGTGTGTGGAAGGGCAGGGGAGGAGCACCAACGACAGCGGCTGCGCGTCGAGGCAGCCCAGAGCCCAGGCACTTGGGTCACCGCGACCTCCTGCTCCTGCTCCTTGCGCCGACCACATCGTCGCTCAACTTCTCCCCCGGCCGGCAGCTTCGCCAACCACATCTGCTGTACTATTCGACGTTCCGCCGTCGCTGGGATACAAGGGAGCTCGCCGTCACCGCGCCCGAGCTCGGCACGCGACGTGACCCCAGTTCCGAGCACGGCGTCGTCGCCCACGACGGCCGCCTGTGGTGGGTCGCGCTCGCCTACGGGCTCTTCTACTGCGACCCCCTCGGAAGGGAGCCCCTGCGCTTCCTCCCGCTCCCGGATGACTGCGACATGGGCGACCTCGCCTTCAAAGGCAGCACCGCCATCCTGGTGAAGCAACGCCGCTGCGTTGGTGCCAGTGACGGCAAGCTCCGGTTCGTGGAGATACGAGGTCTCCCCTACCACGAGCCGGCCACACACGACGTGCTCGAGGCGACCCCCACTGTGAGACTGTGGACTCTCGTCGACCCCAAGGACCCAAAACCATGGAAGCTGGAGTATGAGGTGGCATTTGCCGACCTCTGGGAGGAGAAGACGTATGCAGAAGCCGGGCTGCCTCGGCGCAAAGTGCCGCACGTCGCGTTCGTCGACCCCGACGACCACGGCGTCCTCTACTTCCTTCACGGCTCCAAGCTGTTCGGGTGGAACGTGCGCAAGAGGTGCGTGATGGGTTGCGAGGAGGGCTACGATGGTGCCGGGCAACCCAGGTTCCACCGCCCCATCGTCCATACTTGGAAGCTGTCGCCGCCGGCTTCAATGGCGATGGAAAATGCTTTTCCACGGGGCACGCATTTGAGGTTACAAATAGATGAGTTCGAAGGTGTATATGGATTCGTTGAGGCCAATGAAGATGGGAAAGGGATCGTCATCAGCACTTGGGGAACAATGCCCCAATCAGTATGGATCGTCGATTATGTGAAGCGGAAGGACAGGATGTGGATGTTACTGCAGAGTTCAGCTTACGGTCGCTATCTCGCCCGCCATGAAGGCATGGAACCCAGAGCAGCAGTGATTGTGGACTACCAACACCTGGAGCAGGAAGAATTGCTGTGGGAAGTTGAGATGGAGCTAGGCATTGGTGGCAAGGGCTTTCTTCTCAATTGCAGGCATGGATTGTGGAATATTTCCTCCGAGCCCTGCATATTCGAGACCATCCTGGCAACACCCATGCCGCCACGTCTTCTCCCTCCGCTGGTGAGCTTGTGTTTGACGCACATTTCCTCAAACTTGTATTGGAGCTATCCAGTGTCTCAACAATTCGTTCTCATTACAATGCGTATTCAGAGTTCAGACTTGTTTATTCAGTTACACCGCTGTTGTTCAGCCGTTTGATTTTATCTGAACATTCATTACTGCAACAGGCTGAGGACGACTACTACAAGCTGCGGTCGATCGTGCACTTTCGGGCGAACGATGCAGGAAACATCAACGAGGGCTACGGCGATGCGTTCCAATTCTATGGACGCTCTGTATCCAAGCTCCGCACCGAGGTGATGCAACGCCAGGAACTCATGTTGGACACCCAAGCGGGGCTACCTCAGGCACTACTCTGGACCCATTTGGGGCTGCCTCAGCCGGACAATGCCGACGTACTGTGCGTGCGGCCCGGCTCGTACGGGCGTCTGACTCCTTTGGTCACCGACCTACCTCGCAGCGATGAGAGCATGGACATCGTCGTCCTAGCCAACCGGTCACCAGGTTAGAACTCTCGAGTTGTGCTTATTTGGAGAATGCATTGATATTGAAATAGTGTTTTCGTGTGAATTCAGCTGCTGAGGCGTTACGATACCCAAGTCTGCAGGAGCTAGAGGCATAGCATGTTTACTGCAGCTGAGCATCCCTCTTCTCTACTATTCAGCTACCAGCAGATTTTGAGGCTCACTCATCGACAAGGCCCAAGAGGATGCCAAAGCCCAACAGCCAAGTGATGACCAGACTGGAAAGTGTAGTCAGTAAGATATACATTCAGAGAGATGAGGAGAGAACTTATGAATTGTTAGGGGATGTGTTTATTTATTTTCTTAAAACCTTTTATCTATCCTATCGAACATTTAGACACATGTATGGAGTAATAAATATGGACTAAAAAATAACTAATTGCATAGATTGCGTAGTATTTTAGGAGACGAATCTTTTAAGTATAATTAGTTCATATTTTGACAATGTCATGCTACAATAAATATGTACTAATGACAGATTAATTAGACTTAAAAAATTCATCTCGTAGTTTCCTAACGAGTAATGTAATTTTTTTTATTAGTACAAAAATACCCCATACGACATCCTATATAAAACATTCGATTTAACACCCCCAAAATTTTTCAGCTCTATATCTAAATAGCCCAATCACGAATTTCTACAATGAATACAAGCTGTCCTTGCCATCTTGCGTGATCCACTTCTCTCTTGTTCCCCTTCTTCCCCAAGCCTCCTCTAATAACTAGTATCATTGACTCAATCGGTCCTGGATCGAGTTTCTCCACACCACCACTTTACCCACTTCATTGATCCCTAGGCGCGATGGATTCCGACCTGCAGCGCGTGCTCGACTATATATAGAATGCAAGCAAACAAACAAAAAACAATATTTTTTCCCTTGACCTTCCGTTTCTCACAACAAGAAAAACCTCACATTTTACAATTACAGGTTCATGCATATGTTGATTGCTTATGACAGATAAGCGTAAATTCGCCCCTGTGGGAAGTAGTCATTCCTTCATCATGTAGCATTTTCTTATATGCAGCCATCTTGTGCTTTTGTTTCCAACACTCTGCAGTAAAACCTATAGTCATCGTACAGAGTCTTTTTGGCACTTGCCAACGTGGCTTTCACGAACCAAAGTTCAGTTGCTGACAATCCAGTAAGCTCTACTCGCTTCAGGTGAGCCATAGATATCCAATGGTCTGGATGATCACTGCAATCCTGCAATACATAAACAGAAAAATATAGATTGATTATGTATTGTGTTCCAGTTTTTAGAGGGAATCATCGTATCTTTGGAAAAGGAAAATAAAAAGGACTCATAGATAGATGAGATGTTGGATAAGTAAGTAGTGCTCACCTTCCGGATGATGCGGAAGCAGGGTAAATGTAGGCTGAGGTTTCTAAGATTGCTGAATCTTGTGAGGATGCTTGCCACGCTGGTTCCAAAATTATGTTGGTGAAACACATCACCAGATACGTTAACAGTCAGAGACGTGATTCGAGGGAGTTGTGGTACCATGCTTTGTATCATGTCCACGTCTTCCTTGGATACCTGTTGACCTTTAAGAGTCACGTCAACGGATGTGACTGATATACATTGATCAAGGAGGAGTACGTTGACATCGTTTGCGGCGGCCATGATAGGAGCCAAGGAGCAATGGGGATAGGAACTGCGATATGCCCGCAGACAAATCTTGAGGCTTCGCACGCACGGCAGTTCGCCATCAACGAGCTCGAGGCAACGAGGTGGGTATCCTAAGTGAAAGAATGCAAATTCTTCCAGCCTCGGAGCTGACACCGTAAGCTTCTTCACGGCGCAGTGGTCTATGTGGAAAATCCGGAGGCCGGGAGTTGTCAGCTCCAGCGACGTCGTCAAGTTGACATGGTCTATCCACAGCTCTGACAGCACGCTAGACTCGAGCTTCATCTTCTCACCACTGAAACCATCATCATCGGGAAGCCGAAGCTGATTCATGCGTAGCTTCTGCAGGCGCGGACAATTCGCCGGCGACACGAGGTAGGAGAGGAGGCGAGCACCGCCATTTGTGATCATCATCTTTCCGAGCGAAAGGTCCACGAGCGATGCGAATTTCATGGCGTTTGGGAGCCGGACGCTTGCGCCACCTAGCGCCAGATGCATGGTCTCCATCCTCGGGGGAGGAGGGTTAGGAAGCAGCTCATCAAGAAGCACCACGGGGGCCGGGCACGTCTTGCTGCCATCCAGTTCGTCTTCCTCCTTCCACTTTATGGGCAGGCCCACGCCCACGCCCACGAGGAAGCGCTTCAAACCGTGCAGCTCCACGATCAAGGACTTCAGACCGCCGTGTCGTCGGAAAGCGAACTGAATCCACCCTTGTGCAGCATCGACGAATGCAGACGTCAGCTGTTCCAGGTTGCGCGGTTTGTGTCCGTACATGCTATTAGAGCCCGTGGTATAAGAGATCTCCAGGCTTTCGATGGCGTAGTTCGATTGGGCACGCCGGGCAAAGGATGCTGTTGACGGACGAAGCGAACTGCCGCAGTGCGGAGCGCTCCAATGCGGCGCATCGCTCGCTGGCGCCGTCTGCTGCCATGGACACCAGCGGCGATTGGGTGCGCTGGCGACAGACGTCGTGGAAGGAGGAAGCGTAGTAGTAGTCCAACTCCTCCTCCTCCGATGTGCACTGCTCGACAAGGATGTCGTTGAAGCAGGAAACGTACTGCCGCTCCAATGCGGCGTACCGCTCGGCGTCGCTGCAGGCTGCTGCCGTGGGCACCGCCGGCCAGCAGGAGGCGAACCGGAGCTTCGGGATGCGCTTCCATAGGCCGAGCCAACGCCGCGAGAGCACGCACGTGAGCAACGCGTCCCTCGTGTCGCCCACCAGCTCGAGGATGCGGAGGAGCACGTCCTCGTCGAGGCCGCTGATCATGTCGACGTCGCCGGCGCTGGATGGTCGTTTCGCTTTGCCCGCATCGTCCTCCGCCGCTGTGGAATCCATATGCAGCTAGGGCTCGCTTCTGCCAAGGCTAGCTCAGATTGCGCGAGATTAACAATTGCACCACGGAAGGCAAGGGATCAATCGTGCCGCGTTTTGTTTTATATCTATATAATCTATTAATAACACGGTTCTTGTCCGGATCGGAAAACGCCTGAGGCCGATGCAACACCAAAACGCGTTGCGATCAGTTATCCAACTCGAAATAAATAGTCCTTACCCAATTTTGGTATTTTAGATTTGTTTTATATCTAATTCAAACTAAAGTTTAACGAAACCCACGTAGTCTGGTTTTGCCTGCGTGGCACCCCACCCAAGACACACTGCACCACGCCTCCCCCATCATATACACGTGTGAGCCTAGATGACCTGCACTGCACACAGCCACGGCGCCGAGGACGGCCTCCCTACGCACCGCCGCGCGCCTGGTGCCGGATCTCGGCCCCGTCGTTCGTGGTCATGACCCTTGCACATCACCCACACAAAAGCGCACCCTGCTTATCTCGTGGCGCGGCGGCCAGCTCACGCACCTGCTGTGTGTGTGGATTGTGGAAGGCCAGGGGAGGAGCACCAACGACAGCGGCTGCGCGTCGAGCCAGCCCAGAGTCCAGGCACTTGTGTCACCGCGACCTCCTGCTCCTGCTCCTGCTCCTTGCGCCGACGCCGTGAAGGGGAAGGAGCACGAGCACTGGGGTGGAGGCCGTCGACGGCGAACAGCTCGCTGCTATCGGAGGACGGGCGCATCGAGGACGTCGCACTCGAGTGAGCGTCAGGTGTAGACGACCATGCCGGCGCCAGGCGCGCGCCTGCGCTCCTGGAACATCAGCATGGCGAGCACGACGAACTCCGGGCCGGCGAAGGGACGGGCGGGTGGAAGACGATGACCAACAGGAGGAGGATCAACATGATGATGATACCGATGCAGAGAAACTTGCGGCTGCTCCACTGGTACTCCTTGGCCTTGCCCTTGCCCAGCTCCTTCTTGCTGCCGCGCGCCTGCACGTAGGAGAGGCGTTGGCGACGTGGCTCTCGACGTCGTCGAGATTCTCGCCCCATCTCAGCATGAACACATCGAGGGTGGAGCTCCAGGAGGCCACGCTCCACCTCGCGCGCCTCGTCATGGCATGTACTAGTAGCGCCGCTCCACGGTCTCCTCCTTCTAGTCGAACATCATCCGCTGCCGCAACAACGCCTGGAAGTGAAGCATGAAGTTCTCGATCCGGATCCCTGCAGCGATGGTTGTGCGCCTGTGGTCCAGCAGCGTGCACCGGGACTCGAGCGAGCACGGTGCGGTCCAGCCGTCCAGGGACTTGAGCATGGCGCGAATGTCGCAGACGCGGCGGAGGACGGCGATGATGTTGGCGTCGGCACGGCCGCGGTTGCGTGCAGAGTGCGTCAGCCTACAGGTGCAGTGTCTTGCCCTCCTCATTGCTAGCGGCGTGCAGGCGGTTACGCGCATCACGGGATGGCCGCCACCTCCGCCTTCACCACCTCCGCCTGCTGGAAGAAACCACACAGGCACTCGTTTGTGACGCCACCGTTGCCCGAGCCCGACACCGGGAGTTGGATCCTGTCGCCCCCGCCTCCAGGTCCTTCTCCTTCTTCGCCATGGGGAAACAGAAGCTGCGTAGTCTTCGCACTCAATAATTTAGACTTTCCTCCAAACAAAAAATACCTTTAGTGCAAAGAGAACTTTTAGTGTGCAACCGCCGGTGCACGGACAGTGTCACGAGCGCGGCGTCTTCTACGCACACGCTGCCCGAGGCTCCACCTCTTCCCGCCGTGACCGGTGAACGGTGAGCGAGGAAAGCCTTCATTTCACTCTTCTCACTTGCGCCTGGGGACTCTGCCCTGCGCCTACGCTTTGGGGCCCTAGGCCAGATTTCGGGAGCGCCCGTGAGTGTACAAATGGACCAAATGGTGCACTGCCATGGTTTGTTCAAGAGTTCGGCTTAACAGATGGTCACGTCGAACGGATGAGCATGGAGCCCCTTTTGAACATATAATCATTTTTTTAACGGAACGGCTGGTAAGACCCCTACCTTATCCTTTTTTTTTCTTTTCCATTCCATTAAATGGAAGAATGAGTTGTACACAAAGAAAGAAAGAAAAAAAATTACAATTGAAAGCTATCTCTCCAAAGATTGAGAAGGCCTTGCTTTGTTGGTTTAGCCATGGTACAAACCAAGCTAAACTCATTCATCTCTAAAGATCCTTTTCCAGGGCTAAATGCTGATCTGGCCATTGTCGAAAATGACACTATTTCTCATCTTCCAGATGATCCAACTGGCAGTAACTATGATTTCTCTAAAGATCTTGTCATCGAAATCTTCTTTGGATTGTAATAACATATCCAAAGGACTCAAGTTGAGGTTCTAAGAGATTGGAATGATGTCCCAGCAAGCCCTACTGAAAGGGCACACGAAAAAAGGTGGAAGGTAGTCTCCTCGCCGCCTTGGTTGCAGAGGACATAGGAGTAGTCGTCTAGAATCATGTTCTTTCTTCTTAGGATGTTTCTAGTGTTCAATCTGTCTCATATAAGGAGCCAAAAGAAGAATCTACGGTTGCCCAGGTTGCTAGATTTCCATAGCCATTTGAACAAAGGTGAAGCACGAGAAGGTCCAGCAAGAATGATATATGCTTTTTACCGTTTTAAGTCAGGGAGCCCCAATTGTAGGTCGAAACGTCTAAAAGATTGTCATCTCCAAGTTTGTCTGTGATAAAGACATTGACCTCAATTAATTGAAGAGAGGCTTGAGAAGACAGTGGAAGTCTGAAGGTTGTGCCAACTTCATGATCAATGAAGAACTTGATTCAATAGTTTGGTTTCCTAGAGAATGAGAAAGGTTAAAGATATTTTTCTTTCAGAGGGTCTCCAGCCCAAGAGTCTGTCTAGAAACATACTGAGTTGCCCTAATTGGGACCAATATGGCTAAACTCTAAAACTTGTTGAAGAGTTTAAGGATGTCTTTCTACCAAAAAGACCCCACTGGTTTTGATCATTTGAATAGAACTTGGACCAGATCAGTGATACCTAGGGCAGGTTGGCTTCACTGTAAAACTTGTCCAAGAATTTCATAAGTTAAGCTTCATT
This sequence comes from Chrysopogon serrulatus, assembly GCA_015844335.1. Lineage (NCBI taxonomy): Eukaryota > Viridiplantae > Streptophyta > Magnoliopsida > Poales > Poaceae > Chrysopogon > Chrysopogon serrulatus. Next base: position 271,013 of record JADLZL010002220.1, read on the forward strand.
CTGATGCTCAATGTCAATGATGCCTAATCCTCCTTGATTTTTAGGTTTACTAGCAACTTACCAAGCCACTAAATATTTCCCATTTCTATTTAGGTCCCCTTTACTCCAGAGGCAACTCTTTCTATATTTGTCAATTTGTCTGATGACCTGAGGGGGAATTTAAGACTGCACAAGTAGAAGGTGAGAAGAGCTAAGAAGACCGAGTTAACAAGAATGAGTTTGCCATTGTAGGATAGGAACTTGCTCATGCCTGTCAACCTTTTTTCAATTCTGGTCATCAAAGGAGTGAACTTAGTGATAGTGGGTTTGGTTGTACCAGGGGGTAAGCCTAGATAGTCAAAAGTCATTTGACCCACTTGGCAACCAAAAGTGTTGGCTAGGTGGAGTGCTTTGGTCATGTTGATGGGCATTAGAATAAATTTTGCAAAATTGACATAGAGACTAGTAGAATTCAAGAAGGATCTAAGGAGTCCTTTAAAATTGAAGAGGGTAGAGGCATCACCTAGGAGGATGAGAAGAGTATCATCTACATTTTGAATAATAAGGAAGTCTCCTAGAAAGAAATCATCTAAGGGGTGCTTCAAAATCCCAATATTCCAAGCTTTAATTTGTTAACAATAGGCTAAAGGATGTCTACTGCCAACATAAAAAATAGGGGCGACAAAGGGTCACCTTGTCTAACACTCTCTTGCAAAGGAAAGGTTTACTTGGAATGCCATTTAGAAGGAGAGAAGAGGTTCCTGTGCTCAGAAGATTCTAGATCCAAGCAATCTAAGTTTTAGAGAAGCCATAGTGTTATGGGCCTAAAGAATGACTTGGTGTTCACGCTTATCATCTCAAAGTCTAGCATTAGAATAACAATCTCTTTTTTTATTTGTGACAAAGATGGAGAAACTGAAAAGACCAAGCAAGGCTGTCCTAAATTGTTCTCTCCTTGATGAAGCTATATTGATTGGCATGTACCAGATGTAGTATAACATTCTACAATCTAGCAAATAAGAGCTTGGTAATGTATTTCAAAGAGTAGCCTAGGAGCACGGTTGGTGGGAAGGTCTTTAATGCACGCATCAATCTTGTCTTGACTAAAATATAAATCCAAATCATCTAGATCCTAAGGGGTCAGAAGTAAACCAAGATCAAAGGCTATGCCTGTGGATTCACTAATGCCTAGTCGATCTTTAAAAGCCATCCATATAAGATTTTCTTTTTGTTCATGATCTAAAGTCAAATTACCATCATTTATGTCAGAGAGACAATAAAGTTTTTCTTGTGAGCCACAATGGCTATGGAGTGGAAAAAGTGAGAGTTTTCATCTCTAAATTTCACCCATCTAATTGTGTTTCTTTGTTTCCAATAGATGTGTTTGGACTCCTAGAGGTTAGCTAGATGGGTCCACACCAAGGCTCTAAAGGAGGATTCTAGTCCAAAGAGAGGTCTCTGGTTCTCTAGGCCATCAAAGAGTAGCAAGACCTAATTACTACTTAGATCAACTTATTTAAGTTTGAGAGGTTTTCTCTAAGCTTTTAAGCTGGCTCTAAATTATTTGAACTTTTTTCGCCGAAGTCTTGGAACATATGTAATGTGTTCAGAGTTAGGCCTAGAAAGGGTCTAAACAAAAGTGACTAGGAAAGAAAGGGTCCAGCTAGATGATGTGAAAATCCAATCCGGTTTGACCGGTAGGGGGTCTTCCTACATGTTGCTTTAGGTGTAATTTCTTCCACTGAAGGTAAGGTCAACCAAATCAGGTCAGCAATCAACTCATTAAACATATTCATTTCAGAAATGTCACATCTAGGTTTGTTTCTATTTTTAGGGCTTGTAATGAGATTGAAATCACCACCAAGCACCTGTCATCAAAATCATTTGTTTCCAAGTTCATGAGCTAAGTGAAAAAACCAACCTTTTCAGTAATGTTTGAGGGACCATAAATATTGGTGACATGAATCGTCTTATTATCCAATCTACTAAAAGTTTTTTGTAACTGCATATGCATTGCATTGAACTATAATACCATCATAAAGTTGTTGTTCCATATTGTTATAATGCCCAGATGCCCTAATAGGAGTAAAAGCAAATTTGTCTAGATTTCTTCTTGACATAGAAATTATAAAAAACTCTTTTTTTTTGTTTCTTGTAGACAAAGCACATGATAAGCACTCTCACAAACTTTTGTTTTGATAGCATCCTATTTACCTTATGAATTTGTACCCCTAACATTCTAGAAAAGAAATCTTCTTTGGATCTATTGTTGTTGTTCATGAGAAATGATAAAAGAAGCCAAAATTTGAGCAACCAAGGCCTAAGTCAAAGAAAAACAAGGGCAGCATTAAACATTCTATCAACAAAAGAACAAAAGAGATAACAAAAAACCAAATCTAAATTTAAAGAATAAACTAATAGAGTTGATAATAGAGACCACACTTAAGCTATGTAGGATTACACAGCACACGAGATTATTACTTAACTAGTATGCAGATTGGATTGGAGACTTTAGGTTTCTAACAAAAGTAAAGGGTACCAGCCATTGGCATGGTACAAGCACTAAAGCAAAGGGACTATTCATCATCTAGATTGTCCTTGTTGAGTAGGGCAGTAGAAATAGTCTCAAACTAAATCTAAAGGAAGCGTTCACCAATGCCATGCATGATGTTCTTAGAGAGGAAGGGTGCAACACCACTATCAGGAGGGATCATAGCACGTGGCATTAGCTCCTTTTCAAGGCTACGTCTTATCCTAATTCTTTTTGGCACTCTCAGCATCCTTGTACCCATCAAACTTCTTGATAATCCTCCTGCTACATCTTAGAAAACTAACATTCAACTTTTCCTTTAGCTTTAAGGCTCTCTTCTTCTTTGGAGTTTTGAAGACTGGTGGTGGGATGTCTAGCAACACTATATCTTGATCATCATCTTCGTATTGTGCCTTGTCATCTTTAGCGGACAACTTCATCCATCTTTTGATCATCATTTACCACTAGATCAGCATCTATCTCTACATCTTCCTTGAGATAGTCCAAAAGCAATCTTCTCTAGGGCTTGTCCACTAAGCTCTCTTAGGAGTGATGTCACCACTAATTAGAGGGTTTGAAGGTAAAGGTGGACCCACAAAGATGGATTTCAGAGATGGAACAGGAGTCCAAACTGCATTGGACATAGTGTTGCTAATATGTGTGGGCCATTTACTGTTGGCATTTTGATCATCAACTTGGGCCTGAACCTAGTCCACTTGGTCTTGAGGAGCAATGTGAACTTGCTAGAGACTAGGCCCACCTACATCAACATGGATAGCAGAGCCATTGATTGATCAAATAAAGGTGATATCTAAGTCTAGTTGGGGAGCAGGCCCCATCTAGTGGGGGGTTGAGATGGCTGAGGGTGGAAGGGGCCAACATTGACTTTTTCATCCTACAGTTCAGCAACATTCTGTTTCTTCAAAACATCACATGGGAATATCCATGATCTACCTTTTTAGGGGAGGCCAGCATTTACTTTCAGAGAATCTAGTATTTTTGCATCATCATTTAGATACACCTTTGCGGTAACTCTAGCTAGGTTCTCTGGTTCATGCCACTAAACTAGAATACCAGAACCAGAAACTACCTTAGCAATGGATCACCATTCTTTAAGTCTTCTAGGAAACTGACCAAAAGAACCTAGTTCATGATCTAAGTTAAACGATCTAGCATTCTCAGGCTCATCCTGCTTGACCATAGACATCAAGTAGTTACCAATGCAGAAGATAGGGTCGAGAAATCTTCCCCTGTCATGAAATCTTCCCCTGTCATGAGTGCTAGGGAATCTAACATATGCATCACCAAGGGCATAGGGCTGGATTTTGATGGTACAAACCTATTGGATCTTAGTATCATCTCGAATTCAGAGAAGTTAGCTTTGTGAATAGGCAATTCAGCTTGATGATCGCCAGGTCTTCATTGGAGAGGGCGTAGCAGCCCATGATGAAGACCTCATGATGCAAGGCAGACCGAGTGCTGGCTCCTGTAGCATGAAGCCTGCCGATACATGGGGGACGAGGTTAACTACCTATTTTGCCATGGATGTATTAGGGTTTTCTAGGTGGAGCGGCAGAAAAGTACACTAGGGCAAGGCGGAGGGGCCAAGAAGAAGGTCACTAGGAGAGTATAAATGTAAACCAGGTGGCCCTTTGTCTTCCAATTGGAAACCGGACGAAAACATCATTGAATGCGTGTTTTTGAAAGGCGGTGAGCAAGGAATGGCCATAATTGAAGCACAACCTGCACTAGATTTGATTTTTGCACACCAACTTGGTGTGGCCTGGGCCCAAGCACGTTGCACATAGTAGGGGATGAGGTATTAGGGCTAATTGGGTCGAGAGAAGAGAGGTTGGGTTGGTGCACAGAAGAGCTTTTTGAATATGAATCAAGAACCAAGTTAGGCGTGGAACCTGCCTAGACATCAGCCTGTCCGAATGCCCACCTTTAGGGATCCGCCAAAGAACAAGCATAGGAGGTTTGAAAATTTTTGAAACTCTAACATGAGATTTGGGATGATAATCACTAGATCTAGACAGAAAAGGAGTCGAGTCCTGAAAATTTCTTTGGCAATCATTTGGATAATGCAAACGAAGAAAGACAGGCCTCCTATTAGGAGCAGGATTACGGACAGCCTCAGCAAAGCTTTTTCTAGTAGGTTTTGACTTTGAACCAATGGTTGTCCATTCAGCTTCCTACTCTAAACACTGAAGATCATATTCTCTATGCCAATTAGAGCCTCCACCACCCAAAGATGGAAGAAAATAGAAAAGGATTTGCAAAAGTATAATGATGAGGACATCACTCCTTTGGATACACCCACTGATCCTTCTACTATTGTGCAAGGGCCAATGACCCGAGCTCGAATGCGATAACTAAAATTACAGGTGAGTCGTTCTTAAGTGACCCATTTCATACTTTTGAGAATAGATTGCTACCTAATGATGTTATATTGCTTAGGAACATTGGAGAGGGTCATGAGGAACTTGGAGAAAGGTGTGGAGGTGAGGAAGACCATCCAGGACGTGCAACACAAGTTAGAGGTCCTGTCCAACATGATTTTGAGTCTACCTCGGCCTCTAGGACCGATGCGTGTTGAGACGAGCGCCCACGACGCATCCGGACTCCGTTTTTATGGTTCAGCCATGGTTGAAAAGATAATTTGATAAGGAAGCCAATAAAACTAGTCTCACATCAAAATTCCTTTAGAATCAATAGGAATTGTCAAAATAAGTCAGTGTACAGAATCTGTCTAGGTACTGCATCACCTTATTTGGTCCGTTGGGCCATGTATCATCTTGAGTCCATTAGGAGGGCATGTCCAGAGTAGGCAACGATTCTAAGACCTTTATAATCATTAGACGCCGCCATCGTTAGGGTTTAGGTTTTACTTAAGATTATTCTATCCATTAATAGTCGCCGTTCATCGGTTTGTGGAACCCCAACTTGAGAATTTAATTATTCATCTGCAGTTTGTCCAAACTTTTCGATTTGTGATCTTTCAAGTTCTTGCTTGTGTTCTTCATTTCACAGCGCGGATTAGCCTTCTTGGCGAGGTCAACAGGTTGATGACACGATTGATGACCCAAGGATTCATGGTGCTAAGGTTGCAGGGTTCGGGTCTTTTGATCTGAAGCCGGATCGATGTGTCGCGTTCCGCTTAAAGTGAGAGCTATCGATAACCTAATGGAAGATCGGGAATCACGTCCCATCATATAAGTATCTCTCACTCACACCCGCACAATAAGGGGTAAGGCCTATTGTTTAAGTGGTGACCGGGCATGTCTATCAAGGTGACCAGACGCGTCAAGTCAGTAGCCAATGGCTACTTGTACTCTCTGTTAGGACTAATCGGACATGAGAAGGTACCGATCCACACTGATCGAGCGCATCCGGCCAATGTTTTCCCTCTCTGGAGCCTCTCTGGTGTTGACTAGATGCACACCTAGGATAGTGTTCAGCGCACACAACTCGCTAAGCTGGTGGCACGGCACCAACGGGTCCGGTGCACTGCAAGGGGTAGCGTCCAGTCACCCATGCACATTCCTTGCACTGACCAGATGCGTCTGATCAAGCAAGACCCAGCGTCTGATCAATTAAACTTACCTGAATTCACTTTCCATTTGATGATCTGTGTGAATGGCAAAGTTTTCACTTAGTCTTTGGGCCTTCTTTGAGCTACCTAATGCTAGATTTGACAAGTGTGTATCACACCTAGATTTTTAGGATCACCTAGGTCAAACTACCCATTCATACCGCCTTCCTAGTATGACCAAAGGAAAAACAAAGTCCTAAACTACTTTAAGTATCTCTCCAAAGCTAAATGACACTTTGAATTAGCTATCCTTAACCTTATTGTCCATCGTTTGAAAACCAAAATATTTCAATCGTAGGGGCATGAAGACCGTTGATTGCCCAATCAATCCTCATTTTTGTGACCTAATTCAATTTGCCTCTACAAAACACATGTTAGTCATAATAATATTATGTTGTCACTAATCACCGAAAGCCACTAGAGGCCTAGATGCTTTCAAGGACCTTTTAGACATACATGTCCCTAATGGATCCCACTTCGTACATGGCCCACTAGCCCAAAATAGGGTGATACAACATCGGGGGGCAAAAAGGTGTCAACAATAAAACAATGATTGCATCTAACTAAGACCAATATGGATATAGTGTTGGATCCATTAAAATAGACCTAATAAGCTTTTCAAAAGTTGTTAGAACATCCTAATCGGAGTCTATACGAAGTCATGGTGGCTGTCACAAGTTGAAACTTTTGTACAATCTGAAATCAACCTCCAAAACGTGTTAAATTTGGACTATTTCTTTGCTTAGGACAAAAGCGATGTTGTGGCTTGGTGGAGAATGTTAGGAATACTTGAACTTGGTTTCCAATCAACTTAATTTTCGTATGCAGTGAAAACTTCCCTTCATCTATGTAATTAATTCTAAAAATGAAAATAAATACAATTTTGGTACATCATTAATTCATCAAATCTGTCAATGTTAAACTCATATAGAATGGTTGCACCTTTGGTTTAGAAGTGGTTAATATAATCATATCTAAGCCGCTGATATCCTCATCACTTGCTCTCATACCCTTATGCACCTATATAGTAATGGCTATTTACAAGTGCCCCTTAATAGAGTTGGATTTGAATAACACTACTATAACTACTATAATGAATCACCCACACCAACACTTTGATGTGAGGGCTCTCAATGTCATCCAGTGACTGTAATGCTATCCTCGATGTTTAACGTCATGGCTAGAACAACCATTGTTATTTTGCTTCTAATCTTTATTATGTGTATATAATAGCGTGGGATGCCATCAGCTCGTAAACCATGTGTTTTCCTTTTCTTTATATTGGATACTACAATGACTCATCCACACCGATACTTTGACGTGAGTGCTCTCAACATCATCTTTAGTGACTGCAATGCTAGCCTAGATGGTTGGCGCCATAGCTAGAACAACCATCATTAGATTGTTTTTAATCTCTATTATATGTATATAACAGCGTGGGATGCCAATCCAAATATTTTCATTTTCTTTGTATTGGATTTCATTTTTTGTGTCATAAACATTAGTACTCTTGGCTGTGGTACATATTAATTCAGTATAGATAACTGTACTTAATGTATTTATCAGTCCTTTAGGTTTTACTTCACAAATCATATACTAAAACACTAAATAACTATTGAAAATATTTAGTGCTGATCAGAATAGAATGTTGATTGATACAATGAAGTAATGTGTTGGAATTAACGGCTTGAAATAGGGAACAAAGAGAGGAGTGATCTTGTTTGTAGAGAGAGCGAGAAGAGAGCTTGTTGGTGGAGAGAGCTTGGTGGTAGAGAGAACGCATAAAGGTTATGAAGAAGTCAATATGAGTGGGAGGTGAGGTCCCTCTTATGTCCTTGTGCATTTATATAGTCAATGGCTATTTAAATATGATCTTTTAATGGAGTTTGATTTAATTGTTATTTGTTAGATCTCTTCTAGGTGGAGATTTGACCACACACCTCATGAACTCCTTCAACACCGCTCATGGCAAACACTTCAGCAGTAGAGGCTTCGCTAAATTTTAGTGACTACAATGACTCACTCACACCAACACTTTGACGCAAGTGCCCTCAACATTATCTTCAGTGACAAAAACTTTAGCATCACTAATATCTTTCATTGTAGATATTAATTGTTTAGTACATCTATCTCTCTTCTATGAGTGTTTTACTCAATTACATTATAAATTATACAATAAAGCACTAAATAATTATTGAATATTGTGTGCTGCTCACAATAGAATGTTAAGTAATGTGATGAACATGCTATTTGAATCTGAGGGAGAGAGGGAGCAGAAAGATAATGTCGATTTACATGTGGCCTCTTAGTAGAGTTGGAATTCACATGACACTAATCTAGATGCTAGTTGGACCTCTCTTAGGGGAGATGTGACCCACATATGACAAACACTTTAGCACAACATGCTTCACCAAATTTCAACTAATACAATGATTTTCTCGCAACAACACTTTAATGCAATGGCCCTCAACATCATCTTCAGTGACATAAACTTTTAACATCACCAATATCGGCTGATGCAGATATTAATTGTTTAGTATAGAGGACTATACTCCATCTATCTCTCTTCTTTAAGTGTTTTACTCAATTATTACTTTATAAATTATGTAATAAAACACTAAATAATTATTGAATCTTGTGTGTTGCTAACAATAGAATGTTAAGTAATGTGAACATGCTATTTGAATATATATAGAGAGAGAGGAGAGAGCTCAATTGTGGAAAGAGAGCACACAACAGTTATTAATATATAGATATGAGTGGGGGTTAAGGTCCCTTACTTGCATGACCTTATGCATTTATATAGGCAATGCTTATTTACATGTGGTCTCTTAAATGCTAGTTGGACCTCTCATAGGGGGATATTTGGCCCACATACCTCATGGGCCCCCGAGCATCGCTACTAGAAAACACTTTAGTAGTAAGGGCTTCGTCAACACTTCAACGCACCCATGCCAACACTTTGATGCGAGGGTCCTCAACATCATCTTTTGTGGAGGTTATATGTATAACTCAAGAACTAATGTTGTTAACAAACATTTAGAAACCATTAATATTCCTAAAAATCTGCTAACAAACCATGCATTTGTCTTTTTATTTCTGAACCATGAGATGAGCTACATTATCAATGAAAGATTAGAAGATGAAGTTGCTAGCCTTTAGAAAGTAGAATGGATGGAGGATTGAGGGCTGACCCAGAGCAAATTCTTAAAAAAAGTTGGATATATATAGAGGGGGCCTCTAATTCCGGTTGGTGGTTCCAACAAGGAAATTAGGTTATCTTTTGATCCTAACTAAAGCTACAAACCAGGATTGAAGATTTAATCCTAGTTGGTTACTCCAACCAGGTCTGAAGGTTACCTTTAGTTTCAGTTGGAGCTACCACTGGGACTAAAGTCCCCTCTGTCCTTTCTACAAAAGCCCGTGACCTAGCCATTGTATAGAGACTTTAGTCTCGATTGGTGGATTCAACCAGGACTCGTTCTTCCTTTAGTCTCAGGCTAAATTCTGGACGAGACTAAAGCTTAAAACCAAAAGTTTGTTTTCTACTAGTGCAATTTGGTATCTGATATGTTGGATGTAATTATTTAAAGAGCAAAAAACTCTAGTCAATTTAGGGGGTTGGTATGTTCTCTGGATGATGAGCTATCCATCCTATGGTACGAAGATGATACAGTTTTATTCCTAGAGGATGACTTAGGGGCGGCATGGAATCTAGAAACTTTTCGAGGCTATTATTTTTTTCGTAAGAGTGATTTTTTGTTCTTGAGGCTGCTAAGAACAAAGAGATAGATTATATGAAATTTTTTTCGGTGTTTATTGTGAAGTTTCCTCTTTAGATATCTAGGTATTCCAATGCACTTCGAAGGCTTTCTAATCAACAATGGAGTGTAGTAGAAGAGAATTTCCGTGAAGAACTTAGTAGCTGTCGGGGACCAAAATAAGGGCCCCCTAAGGAAAGCCCAACAAACGCAAGCTCCAGTCCAACGGACCTCCCGCGGCTCTAGCTGGGCCACGACGCCGGGGCACAAGAGCAAGCGCGCGGCCTGCCCAGCCCATCCGAGCCCACCCCCGCCAAGGGCTCGGGACGAGCCAATTCTCCGCCTCGCCCGAGCCCCCCCTGAGGCCTCGGACGGAAACTCATTCTCCGCCTCGGCCGAGCCCCGGCGCCGGGGCCTCGGGACGAAGCGTCCGTCTTCCGCCTCGCCCGAGCCCCCTGGAGGCCAGGCCTCGGGCCGGGCGCGCCCACTTCCCTGGTCAAACCAGGCCTCTGACTTGACGTATATCCGCCGCCCGCCTTCCCACAGTACTTGTCAGAATAACGCTATCCCCTGGCAGGGGATGGGAGCCGTCCCGTCACGACTCTCAGGATTACGTTATCCTCCACAGTGGAGGCCATGCCTACCACTGTGGGGCACTGTGTTGTCCGACCCTTCTGACAGGTCAAGTCACCGAGGCCCCGAGGGGCGGCCGCAAAGCCAAGGGTCGTCACCCAGTATCATCCCCCGTACGGGAGTCAGGCCAAGTAGGGCGCCGGTCAAAGCAACAGTGCCTCCCGGGTTTTCTGAGCCCGGGATGGGCGGCGATTGCCCCGATGACGGCTCTTCCCTGTGCCAACCACCCCGCGTACGGCGACAGGCGCCGAGGCCCTCCGAGCCTCGGGACCAGGGCGAGTCAAGGCTACAGCACGCTACTGGGGACAGATACGACTCCCCCGGCCTCTCCATCAACTCCTACGGGGACATCCGCTCCTTCCATTGACAGGACAGGGGATGCGACTCCTCGCAGCCACGACCGTGCCCTGCCACGCCAGCAACAGTGCAAGAGCCCACGCCAGGGCCTCGGCGTAAGGATGGCGGCGGGTTCCGAGGCCTTGAACCAGGAGAAGAGAGCAGCTTCTCGCATACGGCAACTCTATGTAACTCCCCTACCCCCCCCCTTATGGCTATAAAAGGGGAGGCAGGGGCCCGTAGACAACAGGTTCACATAGACGCAACAACAAGCTCGATATTGGCACTTCACTCAATCACCACGAGACTTGGGACTGGGTCCCTCTCTCACACTGCTTGTACACCCTACCTACAAGCACTTCGGTGCAAGATAATACAAGTTCTCCCCATCCCACTGAACGTAGGGCCTTCATTTGCCCGAACCAGTATAAACCCTTGTGTGCATCTTGCACACCATCCGGAGCTGGGAGCACGCACCTCAAATTCACTCGTCGGGGCAAGGGCCACCGGTTCTAGCACCGGCGGTTGGCGCGCCCGGTAGGGGCCTTTGGCGTGTTTCGTCTCTTTTCCCCGCCGAACCTCCGGATGGCCCAGACAGACGTGTCGACACCTCGGGCGGCTTCCGCCCCAACCTTCCTCCACTTCAGCCGCTGGAGCCGGGGACCCTGATCCGGTTCGGTGAGCTCGAGTTCGTGTCGACTGGAGTCCAGTACGACATGGAGCTCCTCCCGGCCGGAGTTCAGGGAACCTCCCGAGGGGCCCAGTGGACCCATCACCGGCCCGCGCAGGGAGGCGCCACGGCGCTCGCTCCCGCCGTGCACAACGGGACGCACCATGGCGCCGGGGGCGGTGCGGAGGAGGACCTCGCGGCGCTGCAGGTGGGCGACACCTCCTGCGGAGGTGCTCGGCCGCCCGTCGCCACCACGCCAGCCGTTTTTGGCATAACGCTGCTACTACGTGCGCAGCATTGGTGTCCACCACCATGGGAGCCGGAGAGGCATCCACGCCCGTCGGGCGGCGCTCCACGGAGCACCCCGACGCCAGACGCCCCCGATGGATCCAACCACGCCTACACGAGGAGTACCTGATCGAGGCGGGAGGAGCAGGACGCTACTCCGCACGCGCTACATCCACCCGATCCCGGCACTATCTCGAGGATACGGAGTCCGGGGGTTCGTCCTGTAGCACGCCTTCGCCTTCGGCTACCCGACTCGATTCCCCGGACGACATATGCGACCCGGCGCGCGAATGCTTCCACGTGGAAGTTCGTGACCTCGGCGCCCGAAGGCGCGGCAGCGACAACGGAGATCAGGACCGCGACCCTAGGCATGCCGCCCGGGACCGCCCGGTGGTCGCGACCTCGGTGGATCCGAGTGCTTCCCGTCCACCGGGTCAAGAGCGACGGACCCGCCGCCCCCCGGCCCTCCAAGGGCGGAGGATGCGGCAGCCACGCCTCGTGAGCCGCGCCGACACACCGTGGAGCAGATCCGCGACCTCAGGGCCAAGCTCGACCACGACCGTCTCCAGCTGAAGTGGAAGATCGACGCGCTTGAGCAAGGCAAGCGTGCGGCGCTCAACACGAGCCCCGCGGCACGGCAAAGCGCGCCCGCGACGTCCACGAGAGGATCGTCAACGATGAAGGGGGAGAGCATCCTCCCGTCTTCCAGCGAGTGAGCCAGAACGTTGCCGCAGCAGCCTTACTCCTCCGGGCAATGCGGAGCCTTCCACCTCGGAAGGGCGCCGCATCCGCGGCGAGATGCGGGGCTACATCGAGACCGCCCGCGGCCCAGCCCGGGCCGAGCTTCTCGGCCTCACGCCTTCGCGCTCAGAAGGACGAGGAACCCGCGGGAGTCCCCCGGGAGGAACGCGAGGCCTCTGTCCACTAGGATCCCTCGCAAAGGCCAGCTCGCGAGCGCATCCAAGACAACCGCGGTAGCCTCAACGACGGCGACGCACGCAACATCGTGAGGGAGGCAAGAGCGCGGGGACGAACGAGACCGCCCCAGCCAGGGGGGTGGGCGCGACGAGGACCGCGACGACGCGGACCCCCCGGGGCCTCGCGCCATCGGCCGGGCAATCCACAGCGCTCGGTTCCCGTTTCGGTTCCGCCAGCCCGCCAACCTCACTAAATACTCGGGAGAAACGAACCCCGAGGTCTGGCTCAACGACTACCGCCTGGCTTGCCAGCTGGGCGGGGCGGACGACGACAGGCTCATCATCCGCAACCTTCCTCTTCATCTAGGCGATGCCGCTCGGGCATGGCCGGAGCACCTTCCCGCCCGCACGGTCTTTGACCGGGCCGAATTTAGTCAAGGTCTTGGGGAAATTTCCAGGGCACATACGTGCGCCCTGGGAACTCCTGGGACCTCCGCAGCTGCCGCCAGAAGTCCGACGAGTCACTCCGCGACTTCATCCGCCGCTTCTCCAAGAAGTGCACCGAGCTGCCCAACGTGGCCGGCGCCGCCATTATCAGCGCGTTCCTAGACGGGACAACCTGCAAGGAGCTGGTCCACGAGCTGGGCCGAAAGATGCCCTCCACCACCAACGAGCTGTTCGAGGTGGCCACGAACTCGCCTCCCGGCGAGGAAGCGTGGGGGGCCATCTTCCGCGGTGCCAAAGAACAAAGGGAAGCAGAAAGGATGAAGGAGCCGACGCAGAAGAATGCCCGTAGCCGGTAAGAAGAACAAAAAGGGCAAGCGGAGGGGCAAGCAAGGCAAGAAGGAGGAAGGCTCCGAAGATGACCTCATCGCGGCGGCCGACCGCAAGGCACCCCGAGGCCCCCCGGGGCCCGGGGCGTTCGACGACATGCTCAAGAAGCCATGCCCCTTCCACAAGTTCCCCGTCAAGCACACCATGGGGAGTGTGACTTGGCCTGCCAGTTCTACCGAAACTTCCCCGCCCGAGGACAAGAGGAAGAAGGAGAAGGAGGACGAAGGCAGGGGTGACGGGTTCCCGGAAGTCCACGATGTCTTCATGGTCATCGGAGGCCTCCCGGCGAACCTCTCCCTGCGCCAGATCAAGCGCGAGCGCCGAGAGGTGTTCTCGGTATGCCACGCCACGCCACATTACCTGCCGTGGTCGGCCGACGCCATCACCTATGGCATCGACGACCACCCGCTCTACGCGCCGGCGAACCCGGGAGATACCCGCTCTTGGTGGACCCCGTCGTCGGCAACGTTCGGCTCACGAAGATGCTGATGGATGGCGGCAGCGCCCTCAACATCCTCTACTCCGAAACCCTCAGCCTACTGGGGATGGAGCGTCCGCAGCTCCGACCTTCCAACTCCCCCTTTCAGGGCATCGTGCCAGGCAAGCATGCTTGGCCCCTCGGGCAGATCGATCTCCCCGTCGTCTTCAGAACGCCATCGAACTACCGCAAGGAGGTCATCACCTTCGACGTGGTTGACTTTCGGGGAACCTACCACGGCATCCTCGGACGTCCCGCGTACGCGAAGTTCATGGCGGTCCCCAACTACACCTATCTCCTTCTCAAGATGCCGGGCCCCAACGGCGTCATCACCGTTGGCTCCTCCTACGAGCACGCGTTCAACTGCGACGTGGAGGCCATCGAGCACGCCGAGGCCATGGCCGTCTCCGAGGCTCTCGACTCCAAGCGCCATGCCGGCACCTTCGAGCCGTCCGACGGGGTGAGGGAGGTCCCGCTCGACCCCTCCACCTCGTCCGGCAAGACGGTGAAAATTTGCGACTCCCTCAACCCCAAATAGGAAGCAGTGCTCGTCGACTTTCTCCGCGCGAACATCGACATTTTCGCGTGGAGTCCCTCGGACATGCCAGGCATTCCGAGGGATGTCGTCGAGCACTCCCTTGATATCCGGGCCGGGTCCAGACCGGTGAAGCAGCGTCTGCGCCGATTCGACGAAGAGAAGCGCAGGGCCATCGGCAAGGAGGTGAATAAGCTTTTGGCGGCCGGATTCATCAAGGAGGTATTCCACCCCGAGTGGTTATCTAATCCTGTAATGGTTAGGAAAAAGAGTGGGAAATGGAGGATGTGTGTAGAATACACTAGTTTAAATAAAGCATGTCCGAAAGTCCCCTTTCCCTTACCACGCATTGATCAGATAGTCGACTCCACCTCGGGGTGTGAGCTCTTATTTTTCCTTGATGCTTATTCCGGCTACCACCAAATAAAGATGAAGGAGTCCGACCAGCTCGCGGCGTCCTTCATCACCCGTTCGGCATGTCTCGCTGCGTAACGATGCCCGCCGGGCTCGAGGAACGAGGGCCACGTACCCGGCGGTGCATGCGGGGCGTCTTCGGCGACCACATCGGCGAAACCGTAGAGGCCTACGTCGGCGACATCGTGGTCAAGACCAAAGGGGCCGACGACCTCATCTCGGACCTCGAGATCGCTTTTCGATTGTCTCAAGGCCAAGAACGTCAAGCTCAACCCCGAGAAGTGCGTCTTGGGGGTCCCCGAGGCATGCTCCTTGGGTTCATCGTCTCGAAGCGGCATCGAGCCCAACCCGAGAAGGTGACCGCGGTGGCGGGTATGGGGCCGATCAAGGACTGAAGGGCGTCTGGGCGAGTCATGGGCTGCTGGCGGCTCTCGGCCGTTTCATCTCGCGGCTCGGCGAGAAGGGTCTGCCCCTACAGTATCGCCACCGAGGAAGTCGGCGCTTCTCACGGACCTCCGAGGCCCGGGAGGCCCTCGACAAACTCAAGATCGCCCTCACCGGCGCCCGATCCTCGTCCCTTTGCGAAGGTGAACCCCTCCTCTTATGCGTCGGCTGCGACCACCCGGGTGGTCGGGCGCAACCATCGTCGTCGAAAGACGGGAGGAGGGCCACACACTTGCTGCCGGTCCAGAGGCCTATCTACTTCATCGGCGAGGTTTTGTCCGAGACCAAGGTCCGCTACCCGCAGATCCAAAAAGCTGCTCTACGCGGTGGTCCTGACCCGGCGGGTGTGTCGATTACAAAAGGGCAACGGGGCCGTGACAACCGCTCGTGCATTCCCTACCTTTGGCTAAAAAAGCGACCCTCGGCTGCAAAGCGTCCCTCGCGAAACTAAGTAACGGCGCAAACGGAAAAAAAAGAGACAACTGAAAAACTAGTGCAAAAAAGCATAAAGCCTCGACGGGCGATTCACATAGAAGTGTTTCATAAACACAAAATCAACATAAACTTTTATTTACATGGGCACTTGGGCCCGGACTGCGAGGGTCTCTTGGGGGCGTCAGGGCCACCAGCGTCTTGGGTGGCGACATCCACGGCCTCGGGGCCTCGGGACGCGGCGTCCGTGGTCTCGGCGTCTCCGGCACCAGCATCGCGACCTCGGCGGACACGACCTCGGCAACCGCGGCCTCGGCGTCATTAGCTTCCTCAGGAGGAGTGGAGGCGGCGAGGCGCAAAAGTAACCACCCGGTGCGGTTGAGCCCGCTCTTCTCGGCCTCCTCGGCGAGTTGGGCCAGCACATCGGTCTCGTGCCCCATCTCCTCTTCGGCCCACGGCAGGCCCCTCGGCGATCCAGGAGGTTGAGCTGGTAGTGGGACATGGTCGGTAGCGGCGTGTGTGACCTGTTGACTCGGAGGGCCCCGGCCTTGGCGCCTCCACCCAGCTTGCGGCACCATCGCCCGGCCAGCGACACCAAGTTCTTTGCCGCCCGGCTTTCCCTCGGCCTCCCTCCCGGCGCGGGCGGCTGTGGCCTCCAGCGTCGGGGTCTCAAGCTCGCCTTGCGCCCGAGTTGTAAGCGACTTGCGGCGGAGGCTCTCCCTCCGGCTTCTGTCACCACGCCTGCCCGGTCTGCAAGAACCCGAGATTTAGGCTCGGGCGGTGTACTTCTGAGCACAAAGGCAGTCCACGGTTCTTACCTCCTGACTGGCCGCGGAGGTCTCGTTCGCCCGATCCCGCAAGGCCGCGTCCTTGACTTACTCCTCGCCCGGGGGCGGCGCTCGGCCTCAAGGCCTCCGGCTTCTCGGGCGGGGACTTGATGGAGTCCGCCGAGAGGCCGGCGGCACCATCGCCTCCTTCTCCGTCCGGGAGCTGGTCAAGGCTCTGGCGTGGCCCTGCCGCGATGCCTTGGCCAGGTGGCGTCCTCGCGTGCCGTCGTGGCCTCGGCCTGTAGGCTGGGGACGAGAAGGCGGAGCTTCTCGAGCTCGGCGTCCTTCTCCCGACACGGCCGTCGTCGGTTTGGGCGACCAGGCCCTCGCTGAAAGGTGCGGTCGTGAAGGCCGGCCGACGGGCGGAGAACCTCCGACTTCCCGCTCGGCGTCTGCGCCAAATCCTGCAACACGCGCTCTCCGGCCCGGTCAGTTCTTTGGGAAGACGCTTCCAGGAGGAAAAGAGGGCTGAAAAGGTCACTCACCCGAAGCAAGGGGTAGCTCTGGCACAACCTTGACACGATGGTCGGGCGGCCTTCTCGTAGCGGTCGGCGCGGTCCGCCACGCTCACCGAATCCTCCCCTCCTTGGCGTAAATGCGGCGCAAAGGCCCTCGCCTCTCAGGGCCCCCGGGGTGGCTGGCTCTCCGGACAAGGAAGGCTCCCCCGGCGGGCTTCTCATCGGGACGCTCCGGCCGAGGCCGTGGCACCCACGGTGGGCGCCTCGGTCACCTGCGCCTCCTCGGCTCCTCCCTCCCGCCGAGGCGGCTCCGCCTCGGTGGCCCACGGCTTGGTGACGGGCCGAGGCTGGCTCCGCCTCGGTCATAGCCGCGTCGGCGGTAGCAACCACCGCAGGCTCCTCCACCGCTACCTCGGGCGACACCGAGAGCCTACCGAACCCGCAGCGGCCGGGATCACCACGTCGTCCTCCTCGCCCGGGCGCCTCCGCCGTCCGGCGGTGCCCGACGGGCCGGCCCTTCGACCAGGGGCGCCACGGGGCGTACCCTCGGTCTCCCCCGGCGGGCGCCTGCGCCGCCTCTGCCTCCCGTCGCCGAGGACCGCTCCGTGGGCGGCGGCTCCTCGGCAGCCTTCTCCTTCTCCTCGGTCCCGACCCGTTGTCTCGACGGGCGGAACCGGGCTCGCGCTCCCTGCCCCTCGCTTTAGCTATTTCCGAGGGGCGGGCGCCGCATCAAATGGCTTTGGCGCTTTTAGGGCTGTGGATGGGCACAAGGTAAAAATCTGCAGGTGAAAAAGAAGCGAACGCCGGGGGGACAACAGCAAGGCGTGGACATGGCTTACCAGCGCGCAATTTAATCTTGGCGCGGGCAGGATCCTCCCGTGGGCGGGGGGCCTCGGGTGCCCGCCGACCGCGCGCCCTCAGGAGGTGCCCGCTACGGCCCTCCGACCCGCTCTTAGCCCGATCACGGGCGGCTGCGGGGGGGCAGGCCTCGGCGAGGGAGAGCTCGGCTGCCTCCCTTTCCTCATGACGTCGCGCTTCCTCCCAGGGGGGACACCCAGGCCAGGGGCGCTCGTGGCCCCAAATCAGCGGCTTAGAAGACCGGCCGCCCGAGGAGGCCCTTCCGGGCGCTGCGCCGAGGACGAGCTACCTGCCCGTCCGCCCGGGCGCTTCGGCGTCACCTACAGGACATCAACCCCGAACAGCGGTTCCAGCTCGTCCTCGTCCCTCCACCTCGTCGGCCGCCCGTCGTCATCAATGTATTCGGTGGTGTCCGGCGGCGTCGGCTCCCGAGGAAGTTTCTGCTGCTCTGGCGCCGTCGCGGCGGAGGCGGGTCCTCCCTTCTCCTTACGCTGCGGGCGTTCCGGCGCGGCGTTGCTCTCCTTCTTCTTATTAAGCCTCCCGGCAAGTCACGGTTGACCTTCTTCTCCGCGGCGATCGGGGTTTCGACGCCTGAGCTTCCCCCGTGACTCCTGCAAGATAATCGGGATTAGCGTAAGAAGAAGAAGAAGAAGAGGAACAGAGCGCACGGCGAGCCTTACCATCGATGATGTAATCCTCATCCGCCGCATCGAGATTTTGAGCAGCTGCGAGGGCTCCACCAACGCCGCTGCCCGTGCGGTTGAGGACCTCGGCGTACCCAAGGTCCTCGGCCGCCATCCGGTGCCCACCCGGTCGTTCTTGGGCCGCATGTCATGGCCCAGCGTAAGCCGATGCATGAGCGGCAGCACGACGCCGCTTGGGAAGGCGGCGATCACCGCCGAGGCGTCAGGACCCTTGGTCTTGGTCAAGGCGGTGAACACCTCCCCAGCGGGGTCACCTTCTCGGGGGATCAACTCCCTGCCGCCACGATGGCGGCTCGGAGGTGAACACCTTCCAGTGTAGGCGGGCGAGTGCCCGTCGTCATTGCGAAAGGTAGAACCACTTCTTCGCGGCCGCGGTTCGAGGTGGCGAGCCTCGCCGGGGATGTAATCCCAGCGGTGCTTGGATTTCTTTGCGGCGGCATTTGCCCGGCTTGGGCGGCCAGCCTCTTCCCCTTCTCCCTTCTCCCTCTCCTTCTCCTTCCCTTTCTCCTTCTCCGCCCCTGGCGGAGATTTCAGGAAAAGGGTGGCCTCGAAGAAGTAAAGCCACAGGTCCCAGTGGGCGTCGACGCCGAGGTAGCCCTCGCCTGGCGCCACGAAGACCGCGGCGTGGGAGATGCGGTTGGGGGTGAGATTGTGGAGCTCCGGGCCGTAGTGCTCTAGGAGGCGGAGAGAGCGCCCACCGGCATCCCGAACCACGCTCGTGGAACGCCCGTGAAGCTCACGGCGTAGGACGGAGGCGCGGTACTGGTGATCCGGCGGTGGAGCGATCCCTCCCGGCCGCTCGATGTCGGACGGGATGCGGAGAAGACCCTTCTCCACCCGGCGTCACCGGCTCGGCCTCCATCACGGAGCACGACTCCCACTCCGCAACGCCCGGCGACATCGGGCTTTGGGCGCCATCGAGAAGGCAGGGCGGGCTAGGAAGACGGCGTGGAAGGCTTCCCTCTTCTCTCACCGGCGGGCTCGAGCTCTTTCTTTCTCGGGCGGCGGAGAAGGCAAGGGCAAGAATGGCGCGGGCGAGAAGAAGGCCAACGCGCCGCCGCCGCGCAGTATTTATACCCGGCGCGCTCCCCTTCTTTGCATTAAGTGCGTATCAGCCCACGATGCGCCCAGTCGATCACACAGCGCCGCCGGCCAGCGCCCGGCGCCTGGCGGCTGCCGGCCACACGGGCTGTGGCGTCACACACACGTTGCGGACATCCCTCACAAAGGATCCGGGCCCACGGGCAGGGGCCTGCCACACAGCGTGGGCAATGTGAAGCCTGGTGCCGCACATCACATCCCTCGTGGGACCCACGAACACGCGCCGCGGCAAGCGCCACGATGGAGAACGTGGGGCCCGCCACCACCAGCGGCGCTTCACATCCCGCGCTGCCCGCTGAAAAACGTGCCCACACCCCACGGCCGAAGGGCAATACGGGGGTTCCTTCTCCTTGAAGGAGGCCGGGCGGCGCCCATTTACGGTCCGTCCGAGGTTCGCAGGCTGGCCCATCTAAGGGTTAAACTGACCACCTCGGGGCATGGCAAGTCGAGGGGGCAGCTCGGACGGCCTCATACACGGCGGCCCAGCGAAGCGAATCCTAAATAGCAAAGCATCCGAGGCCGGCATGGCAGCCGAGTAGGGGGATCCCGCGTGGGAGAGCACCGAGCCCTTGGGACCCGGCGGCCGGGACCCGAGCCCCGCCTCGAGCATACCGTGCGGCTCTTATGAACCGCGCCTCGGGCTGAGCCAACCCCTAGCGAGCAGGGGGCACAGGCGGTTCACTTGGATCCACCGTTAACGACTCACGGGCCTAGTCGTGTTCGACACTCGTCGACGATAGCACGATGAAGTCCACCCTCCTCCCTGCGGAAGGGAAGGCGAGGTGCGTAAAAACTAACGACTAAGTACCAACCGGGTTCCCTCGTCGTTACGAGGGGGCACGGGGGGCTTCCCCAACGCCGAACCGGCTCGGGAAACGTCCTAACACTTAACCGAACCCCGGACGAGCCGACGGGCACGAGGGCTTGGCAGCACGAACCGTACGTCCAACAAAACACGCACAAGCCCTCGGACGAGTACTCACACTCCTCCGAGGCCTCGGGGGCTACACCCGCCGGGTGCTTCACAAGCGCACCCTACGAAGTGTGTCGCTAGCAACCGAGGAAATGCGACCTCGGCCTCCGAACGAGTGCTCCCACTCCTCCGAGGCTCGGGGGCTCTTGTCGGGGACCAAAATAAGGGCCCCCTAAGGAAAGCCCAACAAACGCAAGGCCCGGTCCAACGGACCTCCCGCTGGCTCTAGCCGGGCCACGACGCGAGGCACAAGAGCAAGCCAAGCGGCCTCCGGCCCATCCGAGCCCACCCTGCCAAGGGCTCGGACGAGCCAATCCTCCACCTCGCCCGAGCCCCCAGCGGCCGAGGCCTCGGACGGAAACTCATTCTCCGCCTCGGCCGAGCCCCGGCGCCGGGGCCTCGGGCAGCGTCCGTCTTCCGCCTCGCCCGAGCCCCCTCGAGGCCAGGCCTCGGGCCAGGCGCGCCCTTCACCGGGTCAAACCAGGCCTCGACTTGCGTATATCCGCCGCCCGCCTTCCCACGGTGCTTCTTGTCGAATAACGCTATCCCCTCGGGGGGGATGGGAGCCGTCCCGTCACGACTCTCGGGATTACGTTATCCTCCACGGTGGAGGCCATGCCTACCACGTGGGGGCACCGTGGTTGTCCGACCCTTCTCGACGGGTCAAGTCACCGAGGCCCCGAGGGGCGGCCGCAAAGCCAAGGGTCGTCACCCAGTATCATCCCCCGTACGGGAGTCAGGCCAAGTAGGGCGCCGGTCAAAGCAACAGTGCCTCCCGGGTTTTCTGAGCCCGGGATGGGCGGCGATTGCCCCGATGACGGCTCTTCCCTGTGCCAACCACCCCGCGTACGGCGACAGGCGCCGAGGCCCTCCGAGCCTCGGGACCAGGGCGAGTCAAGGCTACAGAGCACGCTACTGGGGACAGATACGACTCCCCCGGCCTCTCCATCAACTCCTACGGGGACATCCCGCTCCTTCCATTGACAGACGGGGATGCGACTCCTCGCAGCCACGACCGGTGCCCCTGCCACGCCAACAACGGTGCAAGAGCCCATGCCAGGGCCTCGGCGTAAGGATGGCGGCAGGTTCCGAGGCCTTGAACCAGGAGAAGAGAGCAGCTTCACGCATACGGCAACTCTATGTAACTCCCCCCTACCCCCTTACGGCTATAAAAGGGGAGGGGGGCCCGTGAGACAACGGGCTCACATAGACGCAACAACAAGCTCGATATTGGCACTTCACTCAATCACCACGAGACTTGGGACTGGGTCTCTCTCTCACACCGCTTGTACACCCTACCTACAAGCACTTCGGTGCAAGATAATACAAGTTCTCCCCATCCCACTGGACGTAGGGCCTTCATTTGCCCGAACCAGTATAAACCCTTGTGCCCATCTTGCACACCATCCGGAGCTGGGAGCACGCACCTCAAATTCACTCGTCGGGGCAAGGGCCACCAGTTCTAGCACCGACAGTAGCTGGAAAGGAAAACTTATTTCAACGGGAGGCAGACTAGCGTTGATTAATTTGGTTCTATCTAGCCTACTAATGTTCATGATGTCCTTTTTTGCTATTCCCAAAGGTGTGCTAAAAATTGCATTACTATTGGTCCAAATTTTTCTACCGGATGTCACATGTACGCCACGCATGACGCGAAAACAGGGCTAATTGGGTCGAAAAGCCTAGGAAATAAGAAGGGCGACGGCGTGGGCTGCATCCACCCTGCACCCTAGGGGGGGGGGGGCACCGCCGACGATGCCACCGCCTTTAGCGCCACCCCTCCTCCGGGACGGGACCCGCTCGCGTGCAGTTATCTTAATTAAATATTTATTAGAGATATTTCTAGGAATTAGGTAAATTTATAAAAAGGAAGCATCCGGTCAATAAGGTTCCTTGACTTTTAGAGTCCATTCGGGACCATAAATATAGAGAGATTGTAATTGGATCGGTTTAAGAAAGTAATTGAGGTTCCCGTTATTCCAATCTCTCCCATGCGCCTCCTCTCTCTCTCTCCCTGCCACGCTGCCCCTGCCCCCTGTCGCCCTAGCGCCGCCGCTGCCCCCTAAGGGCATCGCCCCTCGCCCATCTCCTTCTCCTCCAATCCACTAGCTCAATCCACCCTACAATTCCGCGTGTTACAGAGGAACATAGCAAAAAAATACAGACAGGCAAAATGGAGTATCCTTTGGCTTAAAAGAAAGTATGTTAAAGACAAATGTTTGACTCAAATTGAAAGACACATGGGGATTCACATTTCTGATCAAGATTGATGGTGGTGAAGGATATGTTGCTTCGACATGGAAGATTCAAGATAAACAATAGATATCAAACTAGATTTTGGGAAGATGTGTGAGCGGTTCATCAACCGCTATTGTGGAGGTTCCCAGACTGAAAAAAAGGGTGTTTATGTGGGAGAGAGGCTTAGTCTTATCGCTCTAGTGTTGTCGGTCTTTTTAAATAGTGACAAAGATAAATTCATCTGGCTAATAAAGAAGGACGATGCTTTTTCAACCCAGTCTGTATAGAGAAATAATGAAGGAGAGAAATTTGAGGAAAGGAGATTTTTGGAAAGCAAAAAAACCTAATTAAAATTTTCCTTTGGTACTTAAAGTGAGGGAAGAGAGGGTGGAAAGGTGATTCTAAGTGTAATTTCCGTGGCTTAGAAACCACCAATAAGCACGTTTCACATGTTTAGATCTTGGATAAGGAGTTTTACTATAGGCCTAAGAAATCAAAAAACAATGGAGATAGCGGCAATGTGTTGTGTTTTATGGTTGAATAGAAACAATGCGGTGTTTCAAAGATCAATTGCTAACTCTTTGCAAGTAATTTTGAGGAGGCATATTAGATCAGACAATGGTTCTTGCTATCTAGAAGAGAGAACGGCTTTGATGACGTCTAGAAGGGGTGGCGTTATATTTTTTTACCTTGTTTGGAAGAACCATTATTCGCTTTGTTGAGAGCAGGGGGCTCTCTTGTACTTTTGTACTTTTGCTTTCAGCATTGTGGTGTCTGGTTTTAGCATAAGCATTCACAAGTGAATGTTAAGGTTACAATGTTTTTACTTTGTAATTAAAAAAAATTAGTGCACCAAGCATGCTTTAGGCGTGGCCTACCTAAGCGTGCACCTCTTAGGCATCCGGGGATCATGCGAGAGGACACATGGTGAAAATCAGTCAATATCCGAGAGATACCGCAGCCAAAAGACAGTATTAGCTTGCTTTTTAATCTTTATGTGCATATAAATGCGAACTCATCATAGATCAGTTAGTTAAGTCTTTTGTGGTGAAACCTGCCCATCGGAATTAAGTTCTCCACTTGGCATGGTGAAACCTGTCCACCGGGATTTAAGCATTCGACTTGGAATGGGTGATCGAATTTTTTTAGAATTATACTAGGATTTACCAACATTATACTATAAGTGGTAAGTGACATTCCCGTCGACAGCTAAGCGCCTGTGGTGATTTTAGGGATCTTCAGATCTGTCGGCTTTGCGTACGTGTAATTCTAACAAAAACAATGTGAAATGTCAAATGCACGCAACCCATGAGGTCGTTTTCTTTTTCTAGGAATCTTTTGTTTTTAGTTATTTAATTGTGCCATTGTTTTAAAATAAAATCAAGGTCTATGATTTGTTGAGAAATTGGCTATTATAAGACTTCAAACATGTGTTTTCTCTATAATAGGACTCCTAACATTTATTTCTCTTAAATAGGACTCCAAATGTTATTTATAAGTTCTAATGATATTTTGTTTCTTTTTAATAAAATTTGGTAATTTAAAATACATGTATTTTCAGTTAATGACTGTATTGCCCTTCAGTCTGTGTGCACTTAGGCCAGTCTCAATGGGAGGTTTTATCTCCCAGTTTCTAAGACATGACACACACCATGAAATGAGATCTATCAGTGCATAATTTTATTACATAGTTTCGTAGAAATATTTTATTCATTAGTGGGTCCTATCGTTTCTTCCCGAGCTTGATGCATCACAGCCGCGCTTTCAAAGCTATCCGCACTCGTCACCCTCTAAATTCATCCTTTAAAAAGAATATTCTGTCCTAGTCATCAAGATTCTTTCCTTTATATTCAGTTTTCCCGCACTCATCCATCCACTATATCTCATCCTCTATATCATAGGTCCCACATGTCATACACCATCCCTCTCTCCCCTTTCTTCCACATCCCACCTATCCCCATCCCCCTCTCTCTCTTTTCTTCTCCCCCATCGAAGCAGAGGCGGCGGCTCCGAGAGGCTGCGCTGGCGGCTCTGCCCTAAGCGAGCACGCTGGGCGGCCCTCCGCAGCGGCTGGCGGCCCGCACAGCCCGCGCGAGGCGGCGATGCCGCTGCCCGCCCCGAGAGCATGCGCGGCGGCCGCGAGAGCGCTGCTGGTGGCCCGCCCGGCAAGCGAGCGCTGGGCGGCCCTCCGCGGCGAAGCGCTGCCCGCACGGCGGCCGCGAGGAGAGCGCGCGCTGCCCGCCCTCGACGACCACGCACGCGGCAGCCCTCCTCGGCGAGCGCGCCGCTGCCCGCCTCGACGAAAGCCCGCACGGCGGCCGCGAGGCGCAGCGGCGGCCCGCTTCCCGGCGAAGCGCTCCACGGGCATTCTGCTCCACCGGCCCGGCGAGCACGGCGGGCAGCGCGCGCCAGGCGCGGGCCGACGAGGAGCACGTGGGTTGGGCGAGTGCGCGCGACTCGGGCGCACGGGGCTGCCGAACGCACACGGGTAGCGGGCGGCGGAGCTCGCGCTGGCGTCCGGCGAGCGCGGGCGTGACGGCTTTCGGAGGCGGGCGGCCGAAAGCATCGTTGCGGACGGCGGGCGCGGGCCGGGCGCGAGCAGCGGCTCCTCCTTCCACTCTCGCCGCGACGACCGGGCTGTGCAGGGACCTCGGCGAAGCGGCGGCCCTCTCCCCTCCCCTCTCCCGCCGTCGCTGCTTTCTTCTCCGGTCCGCCGCGGGACGGGCGGAGGCGCTGCGCGCGGTGGAGCAGGGTCGGCGCGGGCGGGCGGCTTCGCTTTCTCCCGTGCGCGGACGAAGACGAAGCGGGCGGCGGAGGACGACGAGCGCTGGCCCCACCCGCGCCACGCTGGCCGCGTAGCGCACGCACGCTACAACGCCATCTTTGGCGTGCGGCGGGTGCGATTCCGGCTGACGGGGACGTATACCGTGCGGCGGTGCGGCGGTTTTCATCCGGGGAAAAGTTTCCCGTGTGAACATCCCGGACCCAGTGCGGATGGTCTCAGGCCGTGTCCGTCGGAGAGCCCTGCTCAGCGTCTAGCTTGCGGCCACGTCCGCCGCAGGAGTCCCATCCGACGTCGTGCTGCTCGTGGCCGACGGTGTATACTGCCCTGGGTACTCTGTGGTGGTCGTTGTTTGCATCAGAGAGTGCTTCGTTGCGAGTTGTGCCCGACGGCCACGAGATACGTACCCGAGCACTGGCAGCGGCCGCGAGCACGGACGGGAGAGCTCCACACACGTGAGCTCCATGGACGTAGCACGCGAGGGCGAACTCCACGGAGCGACCTTCGTCGGACGGCCGCAAGCTCTGCCGGGCGGCCGGAAGCTTCACACGCAACCTCCAATGAGCGTCCGTGAGCTTCGAGGCGTCCGCGAACTCCATCGAGCGAGTCTTCGACGAGCAGCCGCGAGCTCCGACGAGTTCCCCTTGTGCTGCAGCCTCGTGACGGATCTAGAGCGGTGCCCACAGCCGGTGCGAGAATGCGGCAGAGTCTGCCTTCCTCCGGATGCGGCCTTCCCTCGCCGCCATTCCTTCCGCAGCGCGCGGCGGCCTCGCGAAGGATCCGGGGAGCCGCATCTGTGGCCTCTGCCCGTAGCGCGATGGAGCCCACCTTCCCGTCCGGCTGCAACCTTCCTCGCCGCCTTTCCTTCCAGCAGCGCGAGGCGGCCCCGTGACGGATCCGGAGCCGCACGCGGCCGGTGCCTGCATGCGCACGACGGAGCCCGCCTTCCCCTCGGGCTGCAACTTCCTTCACGCTGCCTTTCCCTCCAGCAGCGCCCGGCGGCCTCGCGACGGAACCCACGACGAAGCAGTATCCAGTTGATGAAACGATGAGAAGCCTCAATGGGGATTTCGTGCAGTTTCCAAAGGTTTGGAAACAACGCCGATACGTTTCATCCCCGTGAAACTTTTCCCTTCTCTCTCTTCCCAGTTTCATGCAAAAATTCTCTTTTTAATGATGTGATACCCTATTTAATATGCATGAAACACCCCATAAAACCCCATTGAGACCAGCCTTAGATCGACGTTTCAGTTTCCAAAAAACAGATCGACGTTTCTTCGAAAAAAGATCAGACGTTTCTCTTAAATAGGACACCACACTGCAATAAGGTTTAGAGTCCTATTTGGAAGAAACGAATGTTAGAAGTCTTATTATAGAGAAGCTATATTTAGAGGGAAACGTATTTAGTGCAAACTAACTTCCTGTGAAAACTCATGTAAACCATTAGAAAAATGTTGTCTAATTTCACCAAAAAATTCATACATATAGATATAGATGATATGATGATACGCAACTTTATAAAATATCTCGTCCAAACTTGACTTCGTTTGTGAGAAATGAAAATAATAAATTTCTAACCAGTTATTTGGACAGACTTTTCTGGCTTAAAATTTGTTATTTTTATATCTCACAAACAACGTCAAATTTAGACGTGATATTTTACAAGGTTGTGTATCATCATATCATCTAGCTTTCTGGCTTAAAATTTATTATTTTTATATCTCACAAACAACGTCGAGTTTGGACGAGATATTTTACAAGATTGTGTATCATCATATCATCTATATGTATGAATTTTTTTGGTGAATTTAGGCGATTTTTTTTTGCCGTGGTTTGAACGGGTTTTCACGGCAAGTTAGTTTGCACTAGATAACGTTCCCTATTGATACGTTCCCTTTTTTAGAGTCTTATAATAGCCAATTTCTCTTTGTTGAGAAATTGAGCTATTTTCTTTCTCCAGGATTTCTTTTTTCCTTTCTGATTTTAGTCATTTAATTGTGTAGTCAGTTTCAAAAATTAATGGCTATGCTTTGTTAAAGCTATTATGTCGCAACTGTAACCGGAGTAACGTAACAAACATAAATTCAAAGCTACGTTTGAAAGGAACATGATATCTACGGATAGTACTGGAGTCTTATTTACCTCCAGCCATAGGGTTTGATGAAAGCCCTTTTTGAACTTTGCAACTGCCTCTTCTATTCTGGTGTATGCTTATTCATTCACCCTACATGACTCAGCAGCGGCTTCGCTCGTTCACGCCACACATAACCGGTTGGGACCAGAAGGGGCTTCTGTTCTTGTGCGTGTGGTCACCACCGAGCTCACCTTCTGATCGTTCCCCAAACCGAATAAGATGATTTGGTACATTGCTGCTGGCACCACATTTAGTAAGAGGAGGAGATGGCTGAGCAGAGCAAGAGGGGCTCGCAGCTGGAAAACGGCGAGCACGGCCACAACGGCAAGAAGGCGAGGGCGCAGTCCATGCCCAACGGCGCCATCAAGCGGGAGCAGCAAGAGGTAGACGAAGAGACAGCAGAGGAGGAAGAAGAGCAGGAGGAAGGAGAGGTCAGCCAGGGCAGCGGCGCGGGAGCTAT
This sequence comes from Chrysopogon serrulatus, assembly GCA_015844335.1. Taxonomy (NCBI): domain Eukaryota; kingdom Viridiplantae; phylum Streptophyta; class Magnoliopsida; order Poales; family Poaceae; genus Chrysopogon; species Chrysopogon serrulatus. The sequence goes on from JADLZL010002220.1 coordinate 299,394, forward strand.
GGAGGAGGCGCAGATCAATTTGAGGTTTGGGCTCACCTTGTTCCACTGCCGATCTTGCTGCCTTCCCCTCAAGCCTCCAACGTTCAAGGTATGCATGGTTGCTCTGTTTTAATTTCATCGAGATCGATCGATGAAAAGTGCAGATTTTTTTTTTTTTGTTCTCAAGAACTTGCTTCTCTATGCCCCGTCGTGTTCTTCTGCTTGCAGTGTGAGTACGGGCACGTGATATGCGGAAGCTGCTGCAACGGCCACGAGCAGGTGTGCCGCGGCGCCGCCGTCTACTCGCCGTGCGTGGAGGTGGACGCGTTCGTGCGCGACGCCAAGCAGCCCTGCGCGTACAAGGAGTTCGGGTGCAAGAGCTCCGTAGTGTACTTCGAGGCGGCGGACCACCAGCGCGCGTGCCAATGGGCGCCCTGCGCGTGCCCGGACCCGGGGTGCGGCTTCTTCAGCTCGCCGGCGAGGCTGGCCGACCACTTCGCCGCCGCCCACTCCTGGCCCGTCACGGAGGTGAGCTACGGGAAGCCGGTCAGGGGTCGCGCTGCCGCCGCCGCAGGGCTGGCACGTCCTGGTGGGCGAGGGCGAGGAGGACCGGCGCGTGTTCCTGGTGTCCGCGTGCACGCTCGGCGCGGCCGCCGCCGCCGCCGCGGTGTCGCTGGTGTGCGTGAGGGCCAACGGCGACGCGGCGCACGGGGCGCCCCAGTTCAGGTGCAAGCTCTGGGCGGAGGCCGCCAGCAGCAAGGAGAGCGTGGCGATGATGATGTCCATGGTGCGGAGCAGCAGCATGTCCGGCGCCGGTGGTTCGTTCTCGGCTGCCGACCAGGGCATGTTCCTCGCGATGCCACCGGAGATCCTGAACGACGGCGAGGCGCCCGGCCTCATGGTTCGCATCGACCGAGCAGGTCTTGCTGCCAAGTCCACCACGCTGGCAACGAGGAGCTCTAGCTCTAGGAGGCTGCTGACCAGCTGCAGTGATGGCTGAGGATGATGCTACCGTGGCAGCCATGGCTGCTTGGAACACAATTATGCATAGCAAATGCAAGGGAGCCGAACCTTTGGCAGCTTGTGACTGTTTTGTGAGGAGTTTTTGCTTATGATTGTTATTAACCTTGATGTTAGCGTTTGCGGGTTTGGCATTCACCTATGACAGCAAATCGTCGACTTCATTTCTTGAAAAATCGAAATTCCATTTTAAGCATCAGATTGTTTCTGCCGTGCAGAGCCATTACGGTCCTCCAGGTTCGGTTGGTTTTGCAGTTTTGCTGGTTGTACTGGATCATTCATCAGTTTCTTTTACTGTTTAAGTTCATGCTTTCCCTTGATCTATCATTACCAATTTAGAACTTTTCTCAAGGTATCTTTTGCAATCCAATCATTTTAGATTACATATATGAATTTTTCTTTTAACATGGGGATTACATATATGAACTTGCATATATAGGACCATATGATATATGTCACTGTCGTAACAATCTTGCTAGAGGCTAGTGCGTTATAGGGAGTGTTTGGTAGCCTGGGCTACCCCATATCCAGGTTCCAGTTATGCAGCTGCAACGTGTTTGGAAGCCTGCTTAGGCCCTTAGCCAGGCCCCGCTTGTGCACCAACAGGGCCTTGGCCTGGCTTAGCGGAAACGCCGGGGGCGACCGTTTCCCGCAAGCCAGGCTTGGCTACGCGTCCGTACACACCGTCCCCCGCATCTCATCACCGCCGTAGCTCTCACCTGTGTTGTCGAGTGCCGACCATAACTATTGGGCATAGATCTCCGGTGTCGTGGTCTCCGCTTAGATCTCCGGTGTACGGCTGCTCGCGTGGTCTACGTGCAGATCTCCGGCATACGCTACCCGTGTGGTCTGCGCGCAGATGTCCGGCGTACAGATACTGGGCGTGCCTGTTGGGGTGCCTGCTCTCCTCTCAGCTCTCATCACCTTGCGGCTCCTAGATCTATTCTGCTGATTAGCAGTGCTGTGGTAACTATCATACCATTGAATTCAGTCAACCAAACACTGGCTATGCAATACAGGCTAAGTTTATACATGCAAAACAAACACAAGCTGGTTGCATTGCGTAAGCCAGGTTTAATCTAGCCTGGCTTAGTTTCTAAGCCTGGCTTGCCAAATACAAACAACCAAACACACCCTATGTTTCCTCTCCGTTCTATCATTTCTTGCGGTTGGTGTCTCGCCTCTTTTTATGCGTTGTGCCAAATGCCAATAAAGCCCATTACAATTTGTTTCATCCAAATAAGTAGGTACTGGTACTAGCTCCCTCCGACCTTAGTCTAAGCGATAGGACATTTGTTCTGTCAGCCGCTTATCAACCGTTCCAACAGTATATTTCTCTCACAGTAAATTAGCCGAAATCAGTTGTTTCGGCTTATCAACCGGCTTAAATGTCCAGCTAGACAGAGTAGTGGGAAAAAAAAAGAAAATTGGTTATCTGTCCTTGAAAATTATTGTTACTTTATTCTGCGAATCGTGATATAGATGTAAGCTTAGGATCTAGTCAATGATTGAGGATCCTTGTAACCCGATACTGTGAAATCCTCTCTCACTGTTAGGCAGAGCCACGACTCGAGAATGATATATATCACTATTGGTCCGAGCAACAAACTCGCAATGATAAAGGGAATGTCACTGTTGGACCAAACCATAACCCAAGACGCCAAGAGTGTATGTCAATGCCAGATCATGGCTTGACACGGCAGCGGCATCACAATATCCATGTAAACGTAGCCTGCATAGTGATAATCATAATAATAATTTATACTCCTCCATCTAAAAAAAAACACCATTTTTATTTTCAGACATCGCGTTTGACCATTTATTTTATTTAAAATTTTGTAGAAATGACGTATGCCTTGTTATGATTTATTTTGTTATTAAAGATACTTTAATAATAATTTATTTATTTTATAATATTTTACTTTTTTAAATAAAATAGATGGTCAAACATGCTATTTGAAAAATCAAACGTAGCGTTTTTTTTTAGACGGAGGGAGTACATGGCTACAGCCAGTTCTTCTATAAGCATGCAGCGAGTGCTTTGAATTTTTCTTTATAAGGGATAAAAAGGTAATTTAGAATTATATGTTTGGTTTTGTGTTATTTGTAACAATGATAAATGTACCTAATTTAAGTAATTTAGAATTATATTTTGGTTTTTATTTTATGTTATTTTGGTTTCATAACTTCTTTGTTTTCAAAATTTTGTTATTTCGGATATATGATGCGTGGTAGAATAACGTTTAAAAATAAAAATATAAAAGACTACTAGTATATATTACCGTTTAATCATCACTTCCGAATTCTAGATACTGTTGCATTGGCCATTCCTAACTCAACCAAGCAAAAGTCTGATCGATCGCTTTGGGCTTGAAACTACTCCACTACTTTCCTTTGAAATTCCTCGAGTAAAAGGTCTTAAAATTCTCTACTCAACAGAAGCAGTCTTTGGTCCTCTCTCTCTCTTTCACGTATTCATGTCTTTTGTGTTCCCAGTAGCACCTACGCCCTACGGTCGCTTTATACGCAGAATACTAGTACTACACTACAGTAGATTTTCGACCGCACTAGCTCATTGGGCCATTACTTTGGGTTGGCCCGCCCAGACGATGGGTCTTGATTTCTTTGACGCTTAATCTTCGCAGTTAGACTGTCACCATAAATAAGCAAGCATATAAATCCGAGACCTATTTCAATCTTTGGGTCACGCACAAGAAGAGCGAGGACGTCCAAAGCCTTTCTTTTCCAATAGCTGCCTCAGACTTCTTCCGCTCACTCCTCTCTCTGCCGCTCCTCCTGGTCGCCCATGCAGCCGAACTCTTCCGGTCTTCCCTGCCTTATACTCGGCCTCGAACCTCCAGGCGCACGCGCTCGCTGGTGCGCCTCCTCCACCTTGTCGCGGCTCCCCACCACGCCCAACTCCCCACCTCGCTGCCCTACTCGTCGACCTGCCCCGAGGTGGACTTTGTCGTGGCCGCTCCTCACTGTGTCGGCTCCTCGCGCTGCCGCGGTCTGCCTCGCCGTGTCTCGTCAGTAGTACGACGTGGAGATTTTGCGTTCTCTCTGGATGACACAAGTTTGCGGCTCGGCAAGCATCGTACCCAAAATAGGTGAGGTGTTTGGGTCTTCTGTTAGAGTCTTGTTTTTGGTATGCAAAATACTGTGAATGACCTATTTTGGGTTTAGATCATAGTTTGTATGTTTTGTTGGAGACAGTAGAAAAACAGGAAACTTGAAATCGAGTGGGGGAGCAGGGTGTTGCTGACCGAATCACGGAATTGATGTGCCCAACAGCGTGTGCTTTTCTTCTCTCATCCTTTGAAGGAGATTCCCATGTGACAAAAATTTTCTAGAGAGACGGAAGTGCCAAAGGAATCCTTGTTTTGTACTCCCTCGTTCAAATTATTGCTCATTTTTAAATTTCTATTTCTCCAACTTTAATGAAATTTATAGAAAAAACTATACAAGTATTTACATCTGCGAAATAGTTTTATCAAATATATATTGTATGAAGCATCTGTTCGGCGGGACTTCTAAACTGACGGATAAACCAAAACATTATTGAAATGATTAATTTTGTGTGAGATAAAAGTATTGTTGGGATAACCGAAGCGAAGAATAGCAAAACACCGGCTGTTTTATCTTTATTTGTCCGCGTCCGCATAGGTGCTCTGCGGTGTTCGTGAGGTACCAATGATCATCCACGGTGAGCAGCAGTATCTCGCAGTTTCGTGGCGGTTGACCAGGGCACGTTCTTGGTTCTCCTGCCAGTGCTTCTGTACTTGTATGACACGTCCGATTGACAACTGCCCTCATGAATACGATGCCTACAGTAGCGACGGACCAAGCCTGGGTGGAATCGCTCGATTGGGTTTGTACTTTCAGTTCATCACTTTCGAATTCTATGTACTGTTGCATTGGCCGTTGCTTGCTCAACCTACCCAAAGTAAAAGTTTGGTGGATCGCTCTGCTTCAAACTACTACTTTTTCTCTGAAATTCCTTTCGGTAAAAACCCTATTAATGTTTGGAATAAAAAGAATAATAATATTACCATCTTATGATCATTTCTCATTTCTAGATACTGTTGCATTGGCCTGTTCAACCAAACTGCTAAAGTAAAAAGGCCACGTACAACGCAAGGCTTACCTGCAGTTTGGTGACCGTTTGTCACGTGGAAGGCAGCACATGCAAGCCGAGCATTCGACGCTTGGCTTGGCTCGAAGCACCAAAGCGCTTGAAATTGTAAAAAAAATTTAAGGGCTTTGTGATTTGCAATGTAGGTTTTGACGCTTAAAGAGGCTAACATTGCAAGCTATAAGGCTTTAGATTCTGTTCGGTTTGAGCCTTCTAAACTTTAGTCACTTTAGAGCTAAATGCTATGGCTAAATGGAAATAAATAAGCATTTAGTGAGTTTAGTTCTGTTTAGTCACGTTGAAATGACTAAAGGAGACTAAACCATTTATTAAGAGGAAGTTTGGGACGATAAATCAAACAAAACTTTACACAAACACTTATCTATTTTTTCACCTTAATTATATCTTTAAGCGCTCTTGCATTGTGCAGACCCAAAGTTTGGTGATCGCTTTGGGCTTCAAACTACTACTTTTCTCTGAAATTCCTTTCAAGTGAAAAGCCTATAAAAAAAAGTCCCTACTCATCAGTAGTGGCCTTTTGTGCCGTTTTTCTCTTTCACGGTTTCACCTTCTTTTTTCTGTCTTTTCTGTTCCCTGTAGGAGCTACTATCGCTTTGTAGGTTCAGAATACTACTGCCACATTAGTAGTAGTACATTGAATTGGATTGTAATAATGTAAAAAAAAAAAAAGATACAGAACCTCACGGAAGCAAGCGTTCCGCTGCAATACAGATCGGCGTAGCTCATTGAGCCATTGCTTTGGGCATCGCCTGCCCCGACGATGCGTCGTCGCCTTGTTTCCTTGGCCTGTTTGGTTCACCTTGCTAAAGTTTAGGCACTAAAGTTTAGTCTCTAAACTTCTAAACAATCCTTATTTTTACTAGAGCTAAACTTTAGTAGCTTTAGTCAGCAAGGAGTGACTAAAAAGAACTAAAATGTCAAGTTGTGAGAGCATATGCCCCTTTTTAATGCACTTTTAGTCCATTTTAGTCTCTAAAACCAAACACACTATGATTAAATTTAGTATCTAAATTTTAGTCCCTAGAGAAATCCAACAGGCCATCTTGGCAATTAGAACTCTGAAATCCTCATCAATCACCCTTGTTCACTTCCCATAAAACTTGCAACTTTTTCCACTCTCTCCATCACATCAATTTTTACCCGTATATATGGAGCACTAAATGTAAGTAAAAAAAATAATTAATTACACAGTTTAGTTGTAAATCACGAGACGAATCTTTTGAGCCTAGTTGGGCCACGATTGGATAATATTTATCAAATACAAACGAAACGCTATAGTGCAGGGAATATAACTTTTTCACGAACTGAACAAGGCGCAAGGAAAAGAGAAGGAAACCTGAAATTGATTGTCGTGGGAGAGCAGGGAGTTGCTGACCGTATCACGGAACTGGATTTGCGGAGCAGCAGCTGTCCCCGTGCTATTGCCTACGGCAGCAAGGTATCATGACCAGCTGAGACCGTGACGGAAGCCGTGCCAGCAAGGTAACAGGAGGGAGGTCCAGTGAGTTACATTTACTTATTTAAATTGGGACAGCCTCCCGGACAACCAGCTAGGCCACGATAGCAAATTTGTTTTAGTCTGTTTGATCATGGATTTAACGTTCAGATCTGCAATTAGCTTCTGTTCGTCATTGCTAATAAAAGAAAAAAAATATATACGGCCTCTCCTCCATGCCTCGTCTTAAAAAAAAAGGAAAAAAACATCCTCTGGCTTGTCTCGCTCTCTCCGTCCCGTTCCTCCCGCGACGACGCCAGCGGCAGCGGCGGCGGCGCTGCCCGCAGCCGGCGTTCCCCTCTCTCCCTCCCTCTCGTTGCAACGAGCAGGCCATCCTCTCCGTTTCCTCTCCCTCTCTCCATTCTGATGGCGGGCAGGGCGACGGCGGCGGCCCCTTCGTCTTCCTCCTCAGCCCCTTCATCCTCCTCCTCAACGTTGCATCGCACGGGCGTGCGACGGCGACTCCTGCGGTGGGGGCTCTGCGTTGTCCCTGCCAGTCGCCGTCCCCGGCCACGACGCTGCGGCAGCGGGCGCCGCCGGTGGCAGCCGGCGCGGCCTCTCCGGCACGTCCCGGTCCCGACTACTCCGCTGTTCCTCTCGTCGTCCCTACCTCGGTTTGGCCCCTCGCCCCTCTGGCTCTCCCTCCTTACTTCTCCCTATGTGATTTCCCCTCTCCCTGAATTGTTGCCCTTGGTTCCATGAAACCCTACCCGGCTGTTAAACTGTACAAATTTGCTAGGGTTGGCAACCATGGTGCATAGTCACGGTAGCAAATTTATTTTAGTTTGTTTGCTCATAGCTTCAGCGTCAAGATATCTTATTAGCCCCTATTAATTGGTTGGGGGATTTGTTGGGGGTGAATCCTTGTCCAACGTTCATTTTACCTTGGAGCTATGCATTTTGCAGGTTGTGGCTCGCTCGGTTCCATTGGATCTTGAGAGCAGAAAGTTATCATGCCATAGATCTAACTATCTGAGCACGTGACCATGTCAATGATATTTGTTTTATCGTTCTGAGTGTAGACAAAAATTGAGACCATGTACACTGCATTCCGGATGGTTTCTGCTTTGATATTTGCATTTTGGTCACCCATGCGATGATGGATACACTTTCTCTTGTTGTTTTCTTTTACTTTGAGGGAATGGGCTATTGCTGTGATGATTACATCATACATTATTTAAAGTGTTCGGGCAATGATCATGAACTATCTTTCTACAATTTACACCTCTTCCTTCTTTTACATGACTGATGAGGCAGTGCTCATGAGCTATGATGATTCTTCCTTGGTTTTATAGCTCTCTACTAAACCCATGACTGAGGCAATGATCATGAAAAATGTTAATTTTATTTTTGCCATGTCTTTGGACCTTTTCCATGATAATTTCTCTTCAATTCAGCTAAGGTTCTCCCGCAGCCAGCTAGGCCACGGCAGCAAATTCGTTTTAGTCCGTTTGATCATGAATTTGACGTCCAGATCTACGATTAGCTTCTGTTCATCACCGCTAATAAAAGAAAATTTATACAGCCCAGGCAAGGATCAATTGGTTGCCTGTGATGATTTCCTCCTTTGTCTGCTCTGATGATTGCCTTTCGTTTTGTGCTCATATATTTGCTTATGATCATTGTCTGTGATGTCAGATGACACATAATTGTCCGATCTGAGCTTGTGTTCACTGTCTATGAGGTGATAGATATATTTTTGTTCATTCTAGCTCTGTGATCATTGTCTGAGATCGTTGCTTCTGACGTTAAATTATATACTATTGGTTCTGAGCACATGCCCTACTCCCAGTGATAACGTTGTTGATCTTTTGTTCTCCTGTTTCTCTAAGTTCTCGATGCAATTATGTGCACTACTGTTCTCTCAACTCAGCTGGAATACATGGAAGTTTTTTCTTGCTTTGGAATTTCATTGCATCTGACCAATAAAGGAAAATAGGTAATCTAAACTGTAAACATCGTTATTCAACAGCAGATCCATTGAGCAGGTAATGTATTGGAAATTTTTTTTGCCAAATTAATTAACTATTTCTGCTTGAGTTACTAATGATGGCACTATTGCCTTTGTTCAGACCTCAATTACTTTGCCTTGGTGGTTGCAGGTACCCTGTTAACCCATATGCACTCAATCAATTTATGAGAAGAGCTAACCTCGTTGCAGATGGTGAGGTAGTTATTTTTAATCTTGAATTGTAGTTCTAGCAGTACCTAACTTTGGAGGAGGCAAAGTTGTTATTTTAGCTAGCTTCAACTTAGAGAATTTAACATGACACTATAAAAGATCCATTGATTGTGCTTTTTTTACCTTGGTGGGTCATGGACTTTTAAATTCATGTTCATTTGGAAGGCATATACTGCATTGGGACACTGCTGAGTTATGTGGCTGCAGGATGTTAGAATCAAGAAGAACGGCAGAGAATACTTTTAAGAAATGCATCTGCATATTGTTCAATCAGAAGACACAATATTTGGATGTCAACAATTCTATTGTAGGCTCCAATTGACTATCAGGTATGAGGGCTTAAAAAAGAACTTTTTATAGTGCTTGAACACAGATGCCACTTTAATGCTGCTCAGATATGAGATTATTGCATTGTTGTAGAATTTAGTCTGCTGCTCGGCATATTCTGCTCATTCCTCTACTTCCTCTCATGGCTCCTCTCCTAGATTGCCTCTTCCTCGCCAATGCTTGGAGTTTACCATGTTTTGTAGAAAAAATGAAGCTCTTTTTAGTTCACTGGAATTTCCTAGGGACGAAATTCAGTTGACTACCCAGCAATCGTGAATTCTTTGCATGCAGAGATCTGAGCTTTAGTTGTTCTACTGATAAGTGGGTGTTCTCTAAACTTGATCTGCTCCTACCTTTCACCCTTATGTTTGGCTGCTTGATACATTATTCAGTGTTCAGTCATGACCCATGTGTTTTCTAACTTTAAGCAATTCATATTTGGTCACTCTGGCTAAGATGATCAGCTATGCTCTTCCTGTTGACCTGTTCCTACGGTATCGAGTGGTCAGACCTGGCAAAGCTTGTGCTAAAATATTTTAGAGATTTAAATAATAAATGATTCTTTTAAGAATGCTTTATGCAAAGATGAACAAAGAAATAATAGATTTTAGCTTCAGTTAATGTAATGCATGTGTAATCTTCAATTATTTTCTATGTTCTGATAGCTCACATATTTTGTACTAAACATGCCCACTCTTTCCAGTGTTTCCTTCTATGGTTCCCACCTCATTCACATTTACCTGCATCTGCAATGCTCCCTGTTTTATAATATGCTTTCATCGAATTGCCAATGATTTCAACATTTAATACTAATAGTTACTGCCCTGTTTTATCCCAGGTTGCCTAATATAGAATGTAGTAATTTGGGAGTGTTTCCCAATGTTAAACTAATGTCCATTTGATTCAATGAAATCAGGTGCTCCATACATACCAATACATGTGCCTGTACATAACTCAAATGTTTGCTTTTTTCAGTTTCTCATTAATTCCTCCCTATTATCTGTTCCTAACGGAACTATGAATATTTTCTGCATAACCTAATTCTTCTATGCCAGAATGGAACATCTTTGATTGTACACTTGGTTGGGTTTGGCAAAAAAAAGTTTATCTTGTTTCTCCAACACAGCAATCCTAAACCTTTGCAGCTCTCCTTACTATATATGTCATTTCAAGGATTTGAGTCTAGATAGCAGACAGAATATGTTTTCATCCAACTGCTTCAAAAAGTTACCCTTCTACTCCTCCCTATCTTGATACGTTAAATTCTGAAATGAGGGCCATGCATCAAAATTTCTTAGTTTCCGATGTGCAGTGCCTTCAAAGACTGATAGAAAGAAAAATATTGTGCATCCTACAATTAATCCTGTCTCAGCAACAGTTTCCTCTTCCCATGCTATTCAGGTACCATACTTTCCCATGCTTCTCAACGCCAGGGAAAAAAATACCTCTTTTATTTTTTTTCACACCGGCAGCTCTATTAAGGCTGCTATATAGTCGTTGGTTACTTCAATCTAGATTTCACATTGCCTGATTGTGCTTACCTGTCTAAAAAAATTACAGTAAAGATAAAGTAAAAATATAAGAACTGAGGCCATAGAAATGTATTTGTGAATTTATGGTTACTAATGTCATTTGCATAATTTTAGTAGTCAGTTATTTTTGTGCAATTCACCTCAAAACAACCGTTGATATGGTGGCCTAAACATCATAGTTAAATGGTCTTGCTGATTGAAAGTTCTGAATTAGTTTGCCTACCTCTCAAATTTATATTGTATCATCAAATTTTTGCTCTCCACATTCTTCAAGGACTTAACAAGGTGTAGGAGCCCCTCTTAGCTTTTTTTTTTAGATTGACCAGTTTTTAGATTCTTGCCTCAAAGAATAGTGTATATGACATGCCATTTGAACCCAACCATTTATATGATATCTAATTTGCATCGCAGTTGAGCTTTCTTTTGACATTACAGATTAGACCTCTTAGAAGCCCGACATTGTGGACACAAGCCGGAGAAGCCAAGACGAATCAAGAGAGGCCACTTATGGCGAAATCCGCTTCAAGCAACCATGGACATACGATAGAAGATCCGACGGCCTAATTTGTAATGTTCTGATTGAGTCGCATTCTATTTTTGTTGTAACAAATCTTTTATTGTGCCTATTGAATTTTGTATGATATAATGAATTCTGTATTCCTGGTATGTTATCTTTATATTTCTAAGCCAGTGCTACCATAAAACCTTTCTATTACAAGGCTTGTGGCCTAACAAAGTAAGCCTAACTAAATAAGGTAGTGGTTACTTAATGGTTCTAAAAGAAATATTCAAGCAAAATCAAGTTTTTTCTGCTGTCTGAACATTACAACATCTCAAACATGGGTTCCTCATCTCAGTGGACAAATAGTAAGAGCAAGTGGTTCCTCTGCATTTTATGTTATGCTTAGTGATTCAACGAATCTTTTTCTTTTGCCATATGGGCTGGATTAGGCTTTTGGATTTACACTTTTATGTCACTGCAATGCCTCCTGCCTCCTGATTATTCTCCCTTGCTGCTGTGTATGCAGGTTATGGCCACACTAAAGGGCTTCTTTCCTACTTCTGAAGTCTGGTATATCTGGTATGCAGTATGCTGTATAGATCCAACATCGCCATTTGTTTGCTTCCATTTTTTTTACCTCAATTCAATGGTGTACACTCTTTGATGCCTTTTGTCATAGAATGAGCTGCTGCTATGCCTAGGCTGTAGAGTCAACATAGATGATGGTCAAGAAATAAATACACTACCATGAACTAAAAACAAGTCAGTGTTGAAATTATTTACGTACCTAGGCGATCTGTGATTTCGAATATTATATAATTTGAGTTTGATTCACAAACCTGTCTACTTGGCTGTTAATGTTAACTCAGTTGCGCATCAAAAGATTCGATAATATTTTCGAATGTGAATTTACACATGCCTACTGAGTATATTTACAGTAAGTAAATTTACATGAGTTTTATTTGGTAAAAATATTGATCAGTCCAAAATTTCTTCCATAATTTTGCGTATTTTAATACTTTCATGCTTCATCACCAAATTGTTTTGTTATTTTAGCTTCACTACTTCAGTTCTATGTATACAGACCATTTATCAAATTATCTTCTTTGTACAAACCAGCACCTGTCCATTCAGAATGATTTGCTTCATGCAAATATACTTTTTGCCAATTAAATGAACATGTTAACCAATGAATTATCTAGGCCCTTTCATAGTTTCATATTGTTTACTAAAACCCACTAATCTGTACTTCAAACCACTACTGTGAATCTGTGATGCATGTTCTCCATTCAGAATACTGCTACGGCTACAAATGTGTTTTCATTTACTTTTGAACTTAATGCTTATCAATGAAGCCACTCCATCTTTTGCGTATAGGATTCATATTCTGGTGTCAATGTTCAAATTTATTAAAATCAATGTACCACAATCAGCTGGTCCTCTAATCTTACTTTCCATAGCCCAGTTAATATGTGCTGCTTTTAGGTACTTTTTTGGATTATGACATCTTTGCAAAAAATAAATATCCAATGCCTGCTATTTTTTTTTCATGCAGGTTCATCTTTATTTTGACTATGTTGGACATTTGGGCTTTATCATTTCATCAGGACTGAAGTGTCCTTTTTTTTTTTTTTTTGTGAATCCAGGACTGAAGTGTCCGTGCTACACTTAGAAACTGTATATTTTTGTTCTCTGTCATGTGATTATGTACCTCTCTACTTAATAGTGCTTAAATCAATTTAAGAAGCTCTCAAATGATTCGTGCATATGTTCTGTATATATTTGGGTTCCATTTTTACTAAATTTACGCCATAAATTTCTCGTTGCTCCACCGATAATGGCTGGCGCAGGAGCGCCTCCTGCACTAGTAGAAATTTGAAGATAAACTAGCAGGTCCCCGTGCAAAGCGGGTTTTTTTGTTTGTTCATATGTTTATGTTGTTAACGGGTCTATACTGTTCTATAATGGGTTGGTACTGTTCACTAACGGATTTTGGTACTGTTTGCTAACGGGTTTTACTGTTCTATAACGGGTCTGATGCTGTTTGCGAACAGGTAGAATACTGTTCGCAGGAACGGTTACTGTTTTGGGAACAGTACATCCCGCGTTGACTGTTCCCAGAACAGTGATCTGTGTGGGGCGCACGACTTTTACAGATGCAGACCTTTAGTAGTATGGTATAGATTTTTTGGTCATGTTCGCTATTTTAGCTATTGTGTGGGTTTTTATTTCACTTTTATATATAATTACAAGGCTTCTCAATTCTTCTATAATAAAGGAATTTACACTTTCCTTCCTATCAATCAAATTACTCTACTCCTATTTGTTCACTTTATCTTTTTTTTTTTTGTCGCGCAGCTCAAAAGAGGCCCTGTCAAACTTGTCGTGCAGTGAAGAGTGAACAGTAAAAAGCAGTAATAACAGTAAATGAACAATGCAATAGACTCTCACTACAGCCAAGCATAATATGGTGGAGCTCTCCTTCCTTGTGGTCGGTGGCATGGTGCTCAGCTCCCCTCTTGTTTTCCTCACGTTCGAAGTGCCTCCAAGATTCCAACATCCAATTTGATATACATCAAACAACAAAATTTAATATTGTGTGTTCAATTTCAATACCAAAACTGATTTGATACTGTACCTAATTAAACACCTCTACGTACATCCAAACAGAGTGTTTAGCTGGCTTGATCACTTCCTCCCGAAATCTATATACTGTTCCATTGACCATTGATTGCTCTACACAAATTGAAGTTTGACCGGTCGCTTTGGCTTCAAAGATCAGACTAGTACTACTGCTTTTCATCTGATGAAATTCGGTCCACACCAGTAGTACACCACAAGGGACCACTCTCCAGAGTTCAGAGGCAGCGGACGCTCCAGCAGAAGAGGGTTGCTGGCCAGCAGGACGGCGAGCACGCCAACGGCGCCAAGAAGTCCAGGGCGCTGGCCAACGGCGAAGTCAAGCAGGAGCAGCGCGGCCAGGGACAGGGAGGAGAAGAGGCAGGCCAAGGCGGGGAAGGAGAGGGAGCTGTGGTGGCGGTGGTGCAAGCCATGGAGGAGCCGCAGATCAACATCCGGATGTCCGTGTCCCGTCTCCACTGCCATGCCTGCATCCTGCCCCTCAAATCCCCTACCTTCCAGGTCAGTTGCTCCCGCTTTTCATTGGTGTTTGAGGCAAAGATTTGGGGAAGCAAATTCTGGGTGGCGGCGTCTTCCTTTTTTAGATGGAGAGGGTTTTCTCTTTTCTGGGAGGAAATCAAGAACCTTCTTTGTGGATGGGAAGATGGAAGAGGGAAGAGGATTTTCTGGGAGGAAATCAACAACCTTTCTTTGGAGTTCAGAACAACAAAAGAAACTTTCTGTGCTTTGGGGGTTTTGTGCTATGATGAAATCTTGAATCCTATTCTATGTGGTCAAATGTTAATATCATGCTGGATTGGATTGATTTGATTTGATTCCTAAAACTCCTTCCTTTGTTTTGGGTTGCAGTGCGAGGCCGGCCACGCCGTGTGCAGCGCCTGTCGCGGCAGCCACGTCCAGGCCTGCGCCGGCGCCGGCACCTACGTCCACTGCATCCTGCTGGACGAGATCGTGCGCGAGGCCAAGGTGCCGTGCGCCTACGAGACGTACGGCTGCACGAGCTGGGTCGTCTACTACGAGGCGGCGGACCACCACCGCTCCTGCCGCTTCACGCCCTGCTTCTGCCCGTTCCCTGGCTGCGGGCACTTCACCTCGCCGGCGAGGCTGGCCGACCACTTCTCCAGCAAGCACGCCTGGCCCGTCGCCGAGGTCGATTACGCCAAGCCGTGCAAGCTCGCCGTCCCGGAGCCCCAGGAGAAGCTGGTCCTGGTGGGCAAGGCGGACGGGTCCGTGTTCCTGGTGTCCCCGTGCGCTCTCGGCGCGGCCATGGCCGTGTCGCTGGTGTGCGTGAGGGCGAGCGGGGCCGCGGCCGCGGCCGCGGGGCACCCCAGTACCGCTGTAAGCTCTGGGCGGAGGTCGCGGGCAACAAGGAGAACCTGTCGCTGGTCACGTCCATGGTGGCCAGCAGCGACCTGGCCGGCGGCTTCCCGGCGACCGACCAGGGCATGTTCCTGGCGGTGCCGCCGCCGCTGCTGCACGACGAGTCCGGCGAGCCCCCGCACTCGTGGTCCGCATCGACAAAATCGGCGTGGCCACTGCCAGGTCGAGGTCGCCGTCCGCCACCACCCCGCCACCGAGCGTGCCCAGGAGGATGCTGCAGTGATGGGGGTGGGAAACTAGGCACCAATTAATTACTTTGGTTAGCAGTAATACATAGTCCTACTTCAATCTTGAGACTTAGAGTGTTCGTAGTAGCTGGATGCGGTGGTTGGTGGTGAGGTTCATCAGAATGGCAAGAGCATGGATTAGAGTTTAGTACTGCTAGTTCTCAGCATTTTACTTGGTGTCTTCTAGTTTGCTACTTCAATGCATTTAGCTCTACTTATTTATGCAACATATAATTCCTCCAAGATTTGTGCTCCTGTGGAATTTGTTGGTGCCTTCTTGACTGGCCTTTCAGAGTTTGTACTTTGAAATCAAGTGAACTATGATCAGAGAAGGGTAATGGCAAGATCAGACAGTTAGAATCCCTTGTAATATTTGTGTAGTAGATCGGGATCATCTACGCAAGAACAGGGGAGCTGGGGACTGGATGTACATTGTAGTACTAGTCATGCTGGCAGTGCAAGTGTTTGAACGTGGTAAATTTTTATCTACTCATGTGTTTTCCTCTGGCCCTGGCTGTTGATCATGGGCCCCGTTTGGCCAGCGTCTGAGATATACTGTAGGCCGTAGGTCGTAGCTCCATGGCTCTGGTTTGAAAATTACCATCCTACAGCGTTGTGAAATTCTATTTACCATCGCTTTTTTATGCCCACTTTGGTTGCGGTTGATATGTTTCCTTTCCATAAAATATGGACGCGTCCGTGCCGAGAGGAACATCCGTTCATCAGGCTGCCATTGTACGGTGGACCTGGAATGTATGTGAAGCCTTGCCATCACCCACCTGCTGTTTTCAACTTTTGGCTGCAATTGCACGGTGCATGGAGCATTTCACGGGCCTTGTTCAGTTCGTAAATGTTAGAAAAAATTGTAACTGTAGCATTTTGTTTGTATTTGGCAAATATTGTCCAATCGTGGCCCAACTAGGCTCAAAAGATTCGTCTCGTGATTTACAACAAAACTGTATAATTAGTTATTTTTTCACTAACATTTAATGCTCTATATATGCGGGTAAAAATTGATGTGATGGAGAGAGAGTGGAAAAACTTGCAACTTGCAAGGGAAGTGAACAAGGCCGTAGTACTACTAGTTGCATGGTGCCCCCTGAACTTGATTTCCTCCTGAAATTTCATCAATGCCACGGGAACACTCCACGACACGTGGCCTGTGTAACAATCTCAATGCAAACCTTGGCCTTGTTCGGTTTCCTCCAAACTTTTAACTTTTTTCACTCTCTCTCCATCACATCAATTTTTACCCGCATGCATGGAGCATTAAATATAAGTAAAAAAAAATAACTAATTATACAGTTTAGTTGTAACTCATGAGACGAATCTTTTTGAGCCTAGTTGGGCCACGATTGAACAATATTTACCAAATACAAATGAAACGCTACAGTTCCAACTTTTTCTAAAAGTTGAAATCTGAACAAGGCGCTTGTAACAGCAGAATGCCGTCTCCGTTAGTGACGCCGCCATCTATACTTGCTCCGTCCACCACATGGAAGGCAAACCTTTATGTGGGGGAAAACAGCATAGCGAACTCTCTGACTCCCCCAAATTCTCTCTCCGTCCACCCCAGCGCTCGATCTCCTCCAGCAGCAAGAGCCGCTCGAGTCGATGGTGTTCGACACTGACAGCAACGCCGCAATCCACATCGGGGCAGAGGAAAGGCGAGAGAGATAAGGCCGGGGATGGGAGGAAGAAGTTAATCTCCGGGTGCCGTGCGCTACGAAGCTGCGAGCTCGGCCCGGTCCCCATGGGCGGCACACCAGCAAGCTCATCCCCGGCATTTGTCGAAGGCGCGCCGGCAAGCTCGGCCTTTCTGCAATTGGTCCGTGAAGCAGCAACAGCAGGTCCGTGTCGGGGCCAAACCGTTGCAACGTGGGCTAGGCGCGCGGCTCCGGAGGCGATCCGCTGCTCGAGCTGTATATCCCTCACGTTTGGCCAATAGCAGCTCCACCGCCGACTTGCATTCATGGGCGGCGGTGGCTTCATGATGGATTTAGTTTTGTTGTTCTCTTTATTCATACTGTAAATGTCACTTAAACTGTGAATTATTGGTTCAGATTAACCAGCTATATGCTCACATTTCCCTTTGCTATGATCTTGTTCAGATTGTGAAAAACTTGCATGTGAAGCACTATAGCACTTTTGTTTGTATTTAGCAAATATTGTTCAATTGTGGCCCAACTAGACTTAAAAGATTCATCTCGTGATTTACAACTAAACTGTATAATTAGTTATTTTTTTACTTATATTTAATGCTCCATGTATACGGATACAAATTGATATGATGAAGAGAGTGTGGAAAAACTTGCAACTTGCGTACGAATTAAACAAGCCGACCATTCATTTAGAGTGGCACTTCTTGGTACTAAATCCAACTTTTCCGGCGTAGGCATTGAAAAACACATCATCCTCCGAAGTAAAGGTCATGCCAACCTTTGGCACAAACTCAGTTGAGAGAGAATTGTCGTATTCTACAAGGATTATCCTCTAGAGCAAACTAACTATTAATTGCTTCATTACAGAAATGCCAAACTCAGGCTATCCGCACTCTTCGTACTCCAAATTCATCCTCTAAACAGAATATTCTATCCTGGTCATCAAGATTCTCTCCTTTATATCCAATTTTCCCGCATCCATTCATACTCCATATCATCCTCTATCCTCTAGTGGGACCACGTGTCAGATTATTTCTTCCTCTTTTTACCTCCTCCCCTCTCTCCCGGCCCTCCCATTCTCTCTCCTTCCCTGCCTTTCTCTTCCGGTGGCACGCTGCAGGCTTTGCTGCCCGCCGGAACCGACCACGGCGGCCGTGGCGGAACGCAGCGCGGCGGCGGCAGCGGCGGCGGCGTGGCGTGGGCGGGAACGCGAGCAAGCGGCGCCCAGAAGGGCGGGCCGAAAGACGCCGCAGCCTTGGCGCGAGGCCGCGGCGGCGCAGCGCGCGGTGACGCGGGGCGGCCAGCTGGCTTCTAGCCGACGGCGCTCCCGGCGGGCGGCGGGCTCGGCGGCGCTGAGCGGCGAAGCGCGGCAGCGGGGCGGGGGCGGCAGCTGGCGGCGAAGCGGCGGCGCGCCGAGCGAGCACGCGGCCGCGGGAGGCAGCGGCGCGGCCGAGGGACGGTAGGGACGGGCGAGCCCACAGGGCGGCGGCTCAGCGTGCGCAGCTTAGCCCTAGCGAGCGAGCGGCAGCGGCCGCAAGAGGCGTAGCGCGTGCTGCGGCCCGCCGGCGAGAGCGGCAGCCCGCCCCGCCTCCTCTCCCTTCTCCCCTCTCCGTGTGAGCCCGGGCCGTGCGGCGCCTCCTCCCGGCGCGGACGCGTGGCGCCTTGCGGCGTCAGCGGCGGCGGCCAAGCGCGCAGTCCAGCCGGCGCCCCTCACTCCCCAAGCGCAGGCGGCGCGCGAGCGGCCTTGTAGCGGCGGCGGCCCGGCTAGCACGTGCGTGGTCGGCCCCGGCGCGCCTCCTCCCGCCTCTTCTTCTCCGCTCCTCTGCGCCCGCGCCCGAGCTCTCTTCTCCGCCTCTCTGCTCGCCGCAGCCGTCTGCCACCATACGCGCTCGCCGTCCGCATTAAACGCTCGTCCTCTTCTCTCTCTACGCCGGCAGCAGCAGCGGACCCCTGTGCGTTCTGTTCGCCCTACAGCGCTAGGTTTGGCGTCGCGAGCTCAAGATTCCGGATGGGCGCGCGCGGTACCGGACGCCGCTGCAGACGTTCCCATCCGGAATCCGTGACATAGCGCCGTTCCGGTCGGCGGTACCGGTCGCGCTGCGGACAGCCTCACCTTGAAATCTGCTGCAACAATTTCTTGAGATTTTTGGTAGGCTGAGTTGATATTTCTTTCAGCATCCTCAAGGTTGGGGCAAGAGCTTATGAATGGTCGGCTACAACATCAGGACAAACGGCAAACCTGCGAAGACCGGCAAGCAGCAAGGTGTGACAAGCTGCAGTGCTCGGCTTATTATCACCAGCGTTGCAGGGGCTGCATGAAGCTTCCAAAGCAAGGTGTGCCAAGCTTCCATCGCAAGGGGCGTTCTATATGTGGCTTTTGCCGGAAGACAACTGCAACTACTGCTTCCCTGCCGTCATGAGTAACGGCGTCGCTAGCATCCTGACCGGAGTGTTCTGTGAGATTAGTGAGGATTTCCACGCGTTACGTGAAAGAGAGGTCTTCCAGATGAGTAAAATACTAAATTCTAGATTTTTTTAACTTTTTATCACATTAATTTTTAGCCGTATGTATAGAACATTAAATATAAGTAAAAAATAACTAATTACACAGTTTAATTGTAAATTACAAAACAAATCTTTTAAATCTAGATAGTTTATGATTTAACAATAATTATTAAATAAAATAAAATGCTACAGTACTTTGAATTGAAAAAACTTACCATACTTGAATTTGAAAAACTTTTAATCTAAACGAGGGCCTTGTTCAGTTCAGTAAATGTTAGAAAAAAGTTGTAATAGTAGCATTTTTCGTTTTATTTGGCAAATATTGTCCAATCGTGGTCTAACTAGGCTCAAGAGATTCGTCTCGTGATTTACAACTAAACTGTATAATTAGTTATTTTTTATTAACATTTAATGCTCCATATATATGGGTAGTAATTAATGTGATGAAGAGAGAGCAGAGAATGTTGCAACTTACGGGAAACTGAACAAGGCGGAGAGCCAGGTCTCTCAGAATTTGCTTGACCGTCTCTCTTTTTTTTTTTTTTTTTTTTTTTTTTTTAAGAACCTCTCGTCTGGTTAAACACGAACACACGCCCACACTACACACGGGAATAAATGCACAGGAGGTCGCCTGGTCTGGCCGCGTCTGTCCTTTGTCTTCGGCCGTGCTACTTGAGCTCGCGGCTCCGAGAGTCAGAGAAGAGGTCGAGGGTGGGATCATGAGCGGAGAGCCGTCGCCGACGCCGACGCCGACGCCGGTGGAAACCGGCGACCGGAGCAGCGCCAAGAAAGCGAGGGTGGAGTCATCACCAAGGAATCAGGTGAAGCAAGAGGCGGCGGGGGAGGAGGCAGCAAGCGGAGGACGCGCAGTATTGGTCTTGGGAGGGGATGCGGCGGCCACCGTCGCCGTCGCCGCCGCCGCCGCCGCGAGGACGGAGGTCGTGGTGAGGATCGACAGGGACATGCTCCACTGCCCGCTCTGCACCCTCCCCTTGAAGCCCCCGATCTTCCAGGTCTGCTCGCTCTTCTTTCTACCCAGCAAAATCAATGGAGCTTGTTCATGCATTCTTCTCAAGAAAAAGACTTCCTTTTTTTTTTGGCTAGTGCGGGGTCGGGCACTTGGCTTGCGGCAGCTGCCACGGCCAGCTCCCCACCAACCAGTGCCACTCCTGCGACGGCGGCGCCTACGCTCCTTGCCCCGCCATGGACGCCTTGGTCTCCAGTATCCTGGTGCCGTGCCCGCACGAGGCGTACGGCTGCCGGGCCTCCGTCGCCTACTACCTGGCGGCCGACCACGGGGCCGCGTGCGCGCACGCGCCCTGCGCCTGTGGGGGAGCCGGGCTGCGCGTTCCTGGGCTCACCGCCGATGCTCCTCGCCCACCTCGCCGCCACGCCGCACTGCTGGCCAGTGGACAAGGTCCTGTACGGCGAGGTGCTCCGCATCCGCGTGCCGGAGGCCGAGCCGCGCCGCCTGCTCGTCGCGGAGGAGGACGGCGGCGAGCGCGTGTTCGTCTTCGTCCTCGCCGTGGGCGACCGCGCCGCGCGCGCCGTCCCGGTGACGGTGGCGTGCGTGAGGGCGCCCGGCGCGGCGGTGGCGGGGCCGCAGTTCACGTGCAAGATGTGGGCGAACGGGTGCAAGAGCCCCGCGTCGGGGAAGGTGGAGAGCGTGCTGGTGGACATGGAGGTGCCGAGCTCCGCGGCTGCCGGCGCCGTGGCGGCGGACGAGGAGGACACGTTCCTGTCGGTGCCACGCAAGATGCTCCACGGCGTGTCCAGTCAGATGCACCTTAGTGTCCGCATCGAGAAGGTGAGGGCGGTCACGCGCGGTTGAATCAAGCTCTCCCCTGCAAGCCGGAAATGGAGTTGACAGCCGTCACTCTTCAGCATTTTGGTCATGGACAGTCATGCTCTAGCATAATCTGTGTGTGTAGTTAGGCGAGAGCAACTCTTTTCTCTAAGAACTCGTTCTCATCATGCTGCATAAATGCAACTGTGCAAGTTCAGTTATTCTTGATGCGATCGGTTGTGATTTCTTCCGCCATAGCAGCAAGCATGATCAGCTGCCACGGCATTCCTGCGTGGAAGGAAATAAGATAGCTCTTTCTGGTACTGAGATTTTATTGTGATCTTTGTTTTCACAAGATTTGATCCGGTTCAACGGCGAAAACATAAAGTTCTAATTTCATGGCTTAGATTAGAAACCCACCGAAAAATGTATAAATAAATAAATAAATGAATAGTAAAAATATTTCTTACCTTGTACAACACACCTGTGTGGCACATTTTGGCCATCGTGCAAACGCACTGCGAATAACCCTTCTCGGAGGGGCCTCACTGACCATTGACAAGCTTTTGGTTTGGTTTCTCTTCCTCTGTCGTCTCACGTCAAACCGTCCTCGTCTCATCTACTCCGTGGCGGCAAGGCAATGCCGCCGCGGCCCCGTCAAAGGCGGAGCCTTTCCAGCGCGGAACAAGAGAGAGACGAGGCGAAGACGGCGGCGGCTTGCTCCGAGATACCGGGCCAGAAACGGCGAGCGCAGGTGGCGGCGGAGACGGTAGGAGGACGAAAGCATGCTGGGGGACCGGGCAGCGAGATCTTTGTCAAGTTGGACCCCCAAGTTCTTGACTGCACCATCTGCTCGGAGCCTCTCAAGCCACCCATCTACCAGGTGATCACCACACGCACCATTTCTCACATCTACTCTTTTTTTTCTTTGAAAAATTACATCTATTTCTCTTTTTATCTCGTCGCATCAACTATTGATACTACTATCCTTGCTGTTCCGTCTGTTAATTTTTCCCAAAACTTAATTGTTTCTCAATGTGGGAGGAGATAGCCCACATTTCGCCAGTTCTCCTTCCTAAGAGTATGCGTAAAGTTTCCCCCCGAATTGTTGAGACTGGCCTGAATGTGATACTTCGTTCACTGGATATAATTGAAACAGTACAACTCCTTATATTTCTAGTCTTGATTAGGATGCGTTATCCTGGATGTCCTGGATGTCATCTATACCACTTTGGTCAGAGGATGATTAACTCTGGCCTGCACTTTTGGAGCCAAGTTGCTCTGGCTCCTTGTACCTCTAGAATTTGAGTTTTTTTTCCTATTTCTCCTTATTAATATGTGCCAGCTATGATTTGGATCTTTCAAAAAATAAAATTAACTCTGGCCTGCAGTTTTGGTTGACTGAACATTACCATATAGGGAGAAAGAACAGTAGAACACCCTGGAGGGTTATGGCAGTTACCATCTATATTATTTCCCCTTTGGCATGGTACTTCGGTGTTTGTTCTGAAAAATGTATGATTCGATATGCTGATTTTCTTTACCAATGCTAAGACCGGCCTGGATAGCAGTTAAGGGTAAGAGGGGAAATAATGTTACGAAACTCATTTGATGATATTTGACGACATAGCTTGACAGTACAAATTCGTAATACGTTGGTCTTGGTTCCAGAAAGATAATGTTTTTTTTTTCTAGATTGGGCAGTGAGCAAACATGATTGGCTCTGAACTTTAGTTTTGGTTCTTTATTATCAGGGAGGGGGAGAAGAAAACACAGGGAGCATGACAATTCTACACTCCATTATTGTAGGTTGGCTCCAAAACCCAATTAATATTTAAAGAGTTACATACAATCAAATTAAATGGAAGTGTTTTCTTTAGCTTTAGAAATAAGGTGAAGGCATGATCGTGTCATGTGTGCCTAGAAGTTATAGCACAAATACATCAATGGAATGACATTTGACGGCATAAGGATCCTTATTACAACATTTTTTCCAGTTAGTTGGTTGATTGCTGCTCTGCTTGTGCTATAATTCTTCAGGACCCATTGTCAAGAAATCAGAACAGAACATACCTCAAATTTCCATAAGTTTGAGTATCTCAACTTATGTGTCATAGTTGAAACATAAAAAAAAAAGACTCTGCTTGCCTTTTTCTCTTAAGACACATATCCTCTTCAAAGACAAGAAAAAACTTGCTTTGTGGGACATGTTATGAATATATTTTTGAGAGATGATTTGTGGTGTTTTCCTTACGATGTTTCTCTATATTTTCTATTTGTATAAAATCAGGTCCAGATTATTCTGTGTTTGAAAGATGTTTGATGAAATGAAAGGACTACATATGCATTGCTCTCTTTTTGTGTATCCATTTCAAATTTTTTGTCCTCTTATGGTACATTTTTTTTATTTGAATAAGCTGCTGATTTTCTTCATCTGCAGTGTGAGGTTGGGCATGTTTTATGTTTTGTCTGCCGCAGAAAGCTTTGCTCCAATTTATGTCCCATCTGCCTCAGAGTAATTGGCTTCAACCGCTGCTTTGCACTTGAACAAATGATCGATGCTGTCAAGGTGCCATGTTCAAACTCAATTTTTGGATGTAATGAGTACATCACGTACTGCCAGAAAGAGAAGCATGAGAAGACATGCATGCATGCTGCATGCTTCTGCCCAGAAGATGGTTGCTTATTTGAAGGATCAACAGGATTGCTTCTCAATCACTTTGTCACTGAGCACAAATGGTCTCCGGCAAAGTTCAATTATGACAAGGCCCAAAGGATTTCCATCCCACGGTACAGCCGGTTCGTGCTCCTGGTTGGGGAGGACCAATCCCTGTTCCTCGTGGTGAACACCTCTGTCCTCATCGGCAATGCTCTCACCATTGTTTGCATCAGGCCCCATGAGTCTGGGTCGTGCTATTCATCCAAGATCTCAGCCGTCCATCGTCCTGAAGCTGACAACGGGAGGTATGTTTTTCAGATGGATCCTCATGTGGCGAGCAGCTCACTTCGTGGTGGGATTCAACTGGGAAGGTTCTTCCTCCTGGTGCCTCCCGATCTAGTTGATAAGTCGACTGATGAACTCACCATCAACATCCGTATTGAGAAGATCAAGTGTGCTGTGCATCAGTGATCCTATGACATATTGGTAAGTGGCGGCCTCAGACTTCTTGTCTTGCAGCAACTAGAGCGGAGTTTGAATAATTAAATGTCGAATATCGTTGGTAGAATTTAGAAGATTAAAAGATGTATCTTGAGCTACTATGTTTGTTATCTTAACAAAGGGCAATTTAGCTAAGAGGAATTAGACTGGTAGTTTTTTTTTTATTGTTTGTTCATGTTGCAACTAGGTTAACCTCACCTAGATCTAGTACTCACATGTTGGAGGCTGGCTCACGAGAATTGGAAGGTAGGATACAAATAGATTTTTGTGGGAGCAGCTGCAGTTATTTGGGCAATTTGGTGTACTCATAATAACATTTTTTTTAAGAACAGAATTAAATATTTCTTTTATGCAGGCTATTTTCAAAGGAGCATATTGGTTACGGTTGTGGACGTGCTGCAACATGAAGATAAAAGGGAGACGTTTCCATTGGCAAGTAAAGTGTTGGAGATTATTTCTTTAGATGAGTTTGCCAAGAATGTATGGCAAAGTAATAATAGACTCTGCATATGATTTTCTCCTATTTGAGTATACACTTTTTTCTTTATTTTTGTCAGCAAATAAGCCGATAACATTGTAAGATTGGACTTTGTGCGGGGCCTGAATTTTTTCTGTTTTCTAAAAAAAACTACTATGGCTATCGCAGCAAAAGTTTTATCCCTACCCATCTAGTCATGAAGAGTTTCTCCCTAACTGTTCAACTGCTCTGCATTGCATGTCAGTGTCTTATATGGCAAATTTGAGGCACTAAGCGTGTGTTTGGTTTGGGAACTACGAGAGATGGAATGCACCCATCCTTATTTTCTGGATTGGGATGGTCCCAGTTAGATGTTTAGCTATAGGAATAGATAGTCCCTATTTCTAGTTAGCTTGAGCTATCTAAAACCTGATACAAGGACTATCACGTGGGTCCAAGTTGTCAACCTCTTTATCTTCTTTTCCTTGCTTCTTCCTCTCTTTGCTCCATCCTCTATGTTGTGACCAATGCCCCCACTGGAGCTCCCGTGTCTCTCTTTGCCCTCTGGCCTCTGCACCTCCAGGTCTCCCCCCTGGCCCTTGCCAGTTGCCACCCCTTGTGCCTCCGTGGTTTGCGGTGACCTTGGCTCCCGCTGGTGTTGGCTACCGTTGTGCCCCTGTGGCCTCATCTACCTCGGCTCCTGCCACCACCGGCTATGGTGAAGGATAAATTTACTTGCATTTAGTGGTGACACTAATCAAGTTATTATGAAAATTAAAGTTGCATTGATGTGGAAAATCAAATCAAAAGATGATTGTGACTTGAAACCTTTGACACAAGTCACATGCCAAATGGACAAGCTCAAATACATCAAGTGATCAAGACCCTCAAGTATGCATGATCAATGTGGCAAAGCAAATATTTTGAAGAAGCTTAAGTGGAGATCAAGCTGTGTTGAATAAAGATATGCCACACTATCAACAGGGGCACATCAGTGAATCTAAGATAAGCAAAATAGTGCTCAGTTCATCCTGAGAAAGGCTCGTGAGACACAAAGGAAGAGTGACAGAAGCCCCAAACTTCGGGCTACCAGCCAAAGTCGGGCAAGGCAACTTTGGGGGGTCGAGCACGTCGGCTTCCCATCCAATGACTAGTTAGTAGGCCTGGGCATTTGGTCCGATTGAACCGGCTCGGTCGGTTCTTTGACCATTTTTTTAAAAGTTCGGTCCTCCAGAAATGAAGACTGATCAGTTAGTTTTAGTACTTAGGACTGAGCAAGTTCGGTCTTGGTCATGACCGAACTAACCGGACTATACAAAATAGCTACTAAATATTATAGTTTGTACCAAATGTTAGCAAAAAAATTTATATTTCAAGACAAAAATAACAATATACAACATATAGATTAGACAAAGTGATAGAGTGAGCTAACCGCTAAAAGTTAGGGTTGTATGTACTCAGGATCAAACTAGTGACCGGAATCTTCGGTCTCGTTCACTTCGGCCTTGGTCTCAGTTAGTTCGGTTCGATCTTCAGTCTTCGATCGATTATGTCTAGAGCTACTAGTTGGTTTGAAACATGGCCAGGCCAGGTTCCCATCCTGGCTAGGCTGGATTTGTTAAGAAGCCTAACATCTACTTTGGTTTAGATGGCTAGTTATACCTCTTCTTCTCCTTCTTGGCCAGCGGTTAGTACTCTCCACTTCCTCCCACAATTAATAAGCCCTTGGCCACTCCTTTCTTCCCCTTTGAGTGTTGTTTCTCTCAATTTTCCTAATTTTTAGAGAGTGAGCCAAGCTTTGTGAACGAGCCTTTGTATCTTTAGAGACCTTGAGAGACATTGTGTGATGAAAATAGTAGAACATATTCATCCTCCTCTCTAGGCATCAAGCGGTCCTTCTCCCCTTTTAATTCCTTCACTACAATTAATAGTGCTGGCCTATTTGTCATCGATTCATCTTCCACTAAATTTATGTGTATCAAATGTTCAAATAAACATGTGCATGTTTTTTAGGGTTTCATTATTTCTCACTTTCGGAGTCCTCCTTTCACAAATATACTGTAAAATTCTCACAACAATACACATGGTATTATTTTGTTAATTGAAAATATAAACACCTATACCAAGTTAGAAACTTTTTAAAAATTATCCTAGTTAGAAACTTAACCCGGATGAGCAGTTTCAACACAAAAATCTAACATTTAATAAAGGGTTAATTAGATACACACCATTGTAATTTTCATGTTTTTTAACCACGCCATTACTATTCGTGTAACTGGGTCAGTGCCATTGCAATTTCGCTCTTTTTTTATACACACCACTATCTACGTTTCTCAAGATCTCTGGCCCATTTGCAGGTGTACAAGAGGGAGTCATATTTCCATATTGACCATTTAGCCCTCCAGTAAATGGATAAGGTTAAAGTGAACGCGGCCATTTTCTCGGTCCTTCTCCGTCCCCGTTCCGCACTCTCCCAAATCAGCGATTCCGCGGCCGTCCACCATGCCCTGCCCGGCCGCCCTCCTAGGTTCAAATTATTGTTTTCTGTTTTGACTGTTTTTAGAACTAAGAAGGGCTCAAATTATGCATTTGTCTTCGATGTTACACCTGCTGTTTTGCTATTACAAGTATCATCGTTTCTTAGAAGTTGATGTTATGTAAGAAAGTATACAGTCACTTTTCTAATCTGAAATTGCACCATATTAAAGCAATAGAATGGCGTACTTATTTTAGCAAAAAATTTATGTGTTCAGTATGTTTGCAGGTTTACGTGTTCTTATGTGATTTACATGATATATAATTATCCGTATCAGAGTTGGATAAAGCTTATGGAACAACCTGTCGTCACTATGCAAATGAGTTCAGTTAAAGTTCTATAGAACTCCTACTCTATCTCAACATGAAACTTGTATGCCGATGGCACTAACCTGATTCTAATCATTGTCAAAACTTAAAACTTTGACATCAAACTCATAACCCAGTCACCCAGTCAGACATGCATGTTTACAGTGCTTAGATCTTGCCATGTTTGTTTATTCAACGGTTATACTTTAATAATATATGCAGTAATAAGCATGAGACATTAAACACATTATTGTCCTTTGCAGTATTTAATTCTTGTCACCTTCCCAAGAAACCCTTTCCAATTCATGCTTGACTGTTATCGTTCTTATTTTTGTTGTGCTAGGAATTCCAGATCCATCAATCGTGTCAACCTGGGGGCAAAAGGGTCCATATGAAAGTACTTACCACCAGTATACACGTGCATGTGGTCACAATGGTGTATTTCAAAGGCCCGTAAAATTGCAATGGCACTGGCGAAGTTACACGGATGGTAATGGTGCGGTTCAAAAACATGAAAATTACAATGGTGTGTATCCAATTAACCCAACTAATATAGGTAGGTGGAGATAGCTGACAAAGGATCGTAGTACAGTTGTGCATTTGTGCTGCTTACTCCCTCTGTCCCATGGACTTTATCGTTGGAAAACCGTGTCCATCTCACAAACACGCTTTCCGGACGATATACTCTATGGGACGGAGGAAGTAACTTTCAAGCTTGGCGTTGGCAGAAAAAGTCTGACTGGTAAAAACTTGTACTCCCTCCGTCTCTTTTTATTTGTTGCCGTGGGATGCGTGCCATAAATTTAACTTAATTTATAGAAAATACGTATAATATTTATATCTCCAAATAATTTTGTTAAAAAAAACTAGATCCAAAGATCTTTTCGATGATATTAATTATGATACTAATCGATGATATTTATTATTTATTAAAATTGTCGGTATTTATGTCTCGGAAAGCGAAGCGATAAATAAAAAGTGACGGAGGAAGTACGAGTATACTAGTGGAGAAACGAGCAGTATAGGATTTGTGACGTGACAAAAAAAACCCGCGTAGGCCTACTAGCTACCAACAACGTGTGGGTGTGGTGTGGATGGAGTATATTTTCGAGAAAAAATGGGAAAGTTGTCTCGCATTTATTAGGCCGTCGTCCAAACGCGCTGTGACTGCGAAGGACCGAGCTCTTCTCGGAGGGGCCTCCGCCTCACCCTCACTGTACCAAGTTTTTGCCTCTTGGTTTGGTTTCTCTTCTTCCTCCTCAGCTCCTGTACGGCTCTACCCTCTCACATCGAACCGTCACGGTCTCATCTGCTCCGTGGCGGCAATGCCGCCGCGGTCCCGTCAAAGGAAGGTGAGGAGCCTTTACAGCGCGGAAGAAGACCGAGGCGAGGCGAAGTCGTCGGCGACTTGCTCCGAGGAACCGGGCCTGAAACGGCGAGAGGAAATGGCGGCGGAGACGGTGGGAGGAGGAAAGCAAAGTGGAAAAGGAGACGCGGGGCGACCGGACAGCGAGATCTTTGTCAAGTTGGACCCCGGACTTCTTGACTGCATCATCTGCTCGGACCCCCTCAGGCCTCCCATCTTCCAGGTGATCACAACACGCACCATTTGTTGCATCTGCAGCTAGTATACTACTACTAGCCTTGCTGCTCCATTTATTAATTTTTCTTTTCCCAACCCAAAACATACTTGCTTCTTAATGTGGGAGTTACCCGACATTTTGCCAGTTCTCCTATGCGTAAAAGTTTTTCCCCCGAGTGTTGAGGCTGGCCTGGATAGCTCTGGAAATTAGTGGGAGAGTACGATTTGGATATGATGGATTTTTTGACACAGTAAAAGTCCTTGTATTTGTGGTCTTGATTAGGAAGTGTTATTTGGATGTCATCCAGTATATCACTTTGGGCAGAGATGATTGGCTCCGATCTACAGTTTTGGTTCATTAAACATTACTATTGCCATATAGGGAGGATTGGAGAAAGAGAATACCTGTAGGGTTATGCCAATTCCATTTTCCACTAATGTTATTTGGTTCCAAAATCCATTCGAATTATTAAGCAATAGTAAATTTATATCATGTTAGATGGAATTTCTTTTCTTTAGCCTTACCATTAAGGTGGATACTTCTTCCTGTGTTCACATAATTTACAAGGCATGGAGCATCAGTGGATTGACATTTTGTTCTGAAACTTGCTTGATTCGATATGTGGTGGGCATATGCATTTTGTTTGCTCTCCTTATTACTAACAATATATTTGAATTCCTTTACTAATGCTGAGACTGGCCTGAATAGCACCTAAAGGGTAAGAGGGTAATAATATTATTTAGCTCAGTTTTATGATATATGATGACGTAGCTTGAAACAGTACATGTTCTTAATACACTGATCTTGGTTCTTGGAAAGATAATTGTTTTTCTAGATTGGGCAGTGAGCAAACATGATTGGCTCTGAACTTCAGTTTTGGTTCATTATTGGAGAGGGGAAGAAGATAACACTGGGAGCATTGCCAATTCTACACTTCACTGGTGTAGGTTGGCTCAAAAACCCAACTAGTTTTTAAAGAATTATTACATAACCAAGTTAAGAGTTTTGCTCCAGTAGACCTTCCAAAAAAAAAATTGCACGTATCTTAAAGCAATCTGGTAATTAATTTAATTAATTTCAAAATGTGTAGTGTTTGGATCCGGCCCTATCAATACCCGATCCAGTCCAAGCCCAACTCGCACAACTCTGAGCCTAGATTGGCCATTGTGTTGCATTTTCCTTCGCTGGTCGCATTATGCGCTGTGCGGACGGACGGGAGGACGGCAACAACATCCAGCGACAGAGGGTCCTCTGTTGTGCCGCTACCCGCTGCCTGCACAATAGCTACTCTTATTTTTGGCTTCATATTCAAGTAATTTAAGACATGTAGATGCAGATTTTGCTTTAGCTATGTAAATTTTAGTGGTTTGCGTGATTTTTTATTGGTATGGAAGTACTAGATCAATTTATTTCTATGGTGCCGCCTTCTTCAAATTCTCATTGTAGTTCAAGTCTCTGATAAATAGAAGAAAGTGTCAAAATTCAGAGCTTATATCCTGTGGAAAATAAGGACATGGGTTCTGAAATTCATTCAGTTTTAGAGTTGGTGCAAGGAACATTATAAGATATAGACAAACTCATTTTGTACATGATCTTTACAATTCCATCTTAGCATGTCAAACATATTTTCCTCTGCTCATGATGTACAAGCTCTTTAAAATTACTGATTTTCAAACTTGGAAATATCTACAAATACTCCTCCAACAGGAAATACCGAGGTAGGTCAACAGTGATCCAGCAGAAATGGTTTGCTTTTTCATTTATGATGAAAGCACACAGAGAGCACAACTTGATGCTGTACGAGGGAACATTTGAAATGAAAATCTATCTGATAAACTTGATAAAGATCATTTATACTTCTACACGGCAAAAACAGCAGATCAGTACATCTCCACCTAACCTGACAAAAGATTAGGAAATGATTGTTGTTCGTACAAGGTATGTTCACCTAGCTATACAGTCCAAAGAGACTACCAGCAAAATCAAATTCCAAGACAAAACATGGCTTCACATTGTTTAGTTGGCTTGCAGCCACACTCATATTCCACATTGAGGTTAGGTCCAAGAGCTTTTTGTAGGCGTAATTCAGAATAGCAATGTCCTCCTATTTGATATCACTTGCGCTAGCACCAGCGTCCATGCCCATGCTGCCACTATCCACTTAGTCGATGTCGCTGCTATCCACTCTTACCAGGAGATGGAAGCTCCCTGAGAGCCCCATTTCAATGCAGTAGTAACATATAGTCAGCAACGTACACCTTTAACAGCTTGCACAACGTCCTGAGGTTCAGTTCAGAACAGATGGCCTGTTGATGAGCATGTTCGCACAAGAACATGTTGTATCATGATCGTATAGACTTAGTCCATACCTTTTCCTTTGTGTCCAAAGCCAATGGTTTCAGATCAAGCACAATTGGACCTTGCTTCCCCACTGCATGCCTGTTCAGATATGAATGTTGAGGCAGAAAATTCAGTCTAGTATGGAGAAAACATGAAACACAATTGGAAAACGATTACACACTATAATCTCTTTTTAGTAGAGAAAATCACACAGAAGGGTTACTATAACTTGTGAGAAACAGAAATAATATTAACCACCTAGAAATCCACTTCTAAACCACTGCACGACTTAAAGCCAAACCCTTTTGCTTATGCAGATGTCAATTTTCCCAAATTAGAACTTCGCACTCAGTAGAGGCTCTATAAAAAAAAAAAACCACTGACATTACATCATGTCAAAACAACACACTCAAATCTCACAAATGCTCAACCAAACTTTTTCAGCCTAAAAGTTTGGTTGAGCATTTGTGAGATTTGAGTGTGTTGTTTTGACATGATGTAATGTCAGTGGTTTTTCTTATAGAGCCTTGGCAATGGTCTCCCCTTGCCGCTTCGCCTCTCGCGGATGCACCCATTGTGTGTTGCGGCACAGCTGATGGCAGCCTTCAATTCGATGGCACTGTTGTGCAGGGCACAGCGAAGGAGGCTGGAGATGCGGAGACAGGGTGATGGACCTGTACCCTCTGTCACTGGTGGCGCCGGCACCACCATCCGTCCGCTCGGGCAATTGCCCAATCTAGGTTCAGAATTATTGGATTTTTTTCTCAAAAACATAGGAGATCTGCGCTTCTTTAAATTAAGAAGAGAGTAAAGGGCAAGAGCCCAAACAACACCCCCACACACCACACACACTCACCCCACACACACACACTCACACCCCAACTGTTTCAAAGATTACATACGCGCCGGTGAAAGGATCACACAAGGCGACCACTACTGAGCTAGACACTCTAACTAGAAACCATTAGATGGGCTACTAGGGATGGGTTTGGATTTTGGACAGGGGTAAGTTGGCCATTACAAAATTAATTAAAATAATTATCAGATTGCTTCAAGATTCATGCAATCCTTTTTGAAAGGTCCACTGGAGCAAAACTCCAAGTGAAATGGAAGTGTTTTCTTTAACCTTAAGGTGAAGGCATCATCGTTTCATTTGTACCTAGATGTTATAACTTATAATGCTTATGCATCAATGGAATGACATTTGATGGCATAAGGATCCTTATTACAACTTTTCTTCCATTTAGTTGCTTGATTCCTTCTCCGCTCGTGCTATAACCTTCTAGGATCCCATTGTCAGGGAGTCAGAACAAGACATACCTCAATTTTCCGTAAGTTTGAATACACAACTGATGAGCTGAGTATTTTATTTTGACCTTCTGTGTTCTAGACTTAGTTATGTGTCATATAGTTGAAACTATTATGAATAAAAACTTGCCATGTGGGACCCTAGAAGAAGCCATTGCATTCCTTTCTTTCTTGAGACATGTATCCTGTTTGAAGACAAGAAAAAAACTTGTGGCTTGTGGGACATGTTATGAATATATTTTTGAGAGATGATTTGTGGTGTTTTTCTTATGATTTTTTATATAGACTATTTTCTGTTTGTATAAAAGCAGGTATAGGTTCTTCTCTATTTGAAGGATGTTTGATGAAAATGAAAGGACTAAATATGCATTGCTCTCTTTTGTGTATCCATTCCAAATCTGCTGTCCTCTTATCATTCATTTTTTGTGAATAACGTGCTGATTTTCTCCATCTTCAGTGTGAGGTCGGGCATGTTTTGTGTTTTGTCTGCCGCGGAAAACTTCGCTCCAATTTATGCCCCACCTGCTTTCAAGTAATTGGCTTCAACCGCTGCTTTGCAATTGAACAAATGGTCGATGCTGTCAAGGTGCCATGCTCAAACTCAAATTTTGGATGTAACAAGTACATCACATACTACCAGAAAGAGAGGCATGAGAAGACATGCATGCATGCACCATGCTTCTGCCCAGAAGATGGTTGCTCATTTGAAGGATCAACAGGATCACTTCTCAATCACTTTGTCACCGAGCACAAATGGTCTCCGACAAACTTCCATTATGACAAGGCCCAGAGGATTTCCATCCCACGGCAAAGCCGGTTCGTGCTCCTGGTCGGGGAGGACCAGTCCATGTTCCTCATGGTGAACACCTCTGTCCACATTGGCAATGCTCTCACCACGGTCTGCATCAGGCCCCATGAATCCGGATCATGCTATTCATCCAAGATCTCAGCTGTCCACCGCGCTGAAGCCGACAAGGGGAGGTATGTTTTTCAGATGGATCCTCATGTGTCGAGCAGCACACTTCATGGTGGGGTTCAACTGGGAAGGTTCTTCCTGCTGGTCCCTCCTGGTATAGTTGATGAATCGACTGATGAACTCACCATCAACATCTGTATTGACAAGATCAGGTGTGCTGTGCATCACTGATCGCGTTGACATGTTGGCAAGAAGTAGAAGCGTTGACATGTTGGCAAGAAGTAGTGGCCTCATTCTCAAAAAAAAAAAAAGAAAAGAAGTGGTGGCCTCAGACTTTTGGTGTTGCAACAACTGGACTAAAGTTTGGATAGTTTGAATGTTGAATATCGTTGGTAGAATTTAGAAGACTAGACTAGAGATGGCTGTGGTAGCAGAAGTTGGTTACCCAGCGTAGCCATGAATAGTTTCTCCTTAACTGTTCGACTGCTAAATTTGCCAGGCACTAAACTCCTTATGCTTTTTCTGGATGGATAATAGTAAACTCCTTTGTCTTTTGGTTTCAGCGTTCAGCTAATGTGCACGCTTAATCCACTGAACAGCTACTCCATGTAGTATTGATTTTCTGGGTAGACCTATCTATGCTGTGATACTGTTTGTCCGTTTCAATAGCCAGCACTATGCTGGGCTACTACCTTTCATGGATCATGGGCAAAGCTCTGACTGAAGTCTGCAATCATCGAACTGTGGTTTGATATGTGTGACATTTTGATTTCTGGTACGGTTTGAAATGGTACCGAGTACTAGCAGCAAGCCGTCGCGCAAGCGTCTCGTAAAAAAAAAAGCGCAAGCGTCAGCGTAGTAGAAGACCGGAGGCTTCGCCGGCCGCGGCCGGACGGCCGTCAAGCAGGCAACGCGTCGCGTCGCGTCGCATCCCAAGGTCCCACTGTGCCGTCGTGCCCTGACTCCCGAGGCGCTGCCGCTGCCGTGCTGCCACTGCCATGCCAGCCTGAGCAAATCTTTTGCTTGCTCGGCGCCCGTTGTGTGTCGGCTCATCAAGTCTTCCGTGGGATTAAAATAGAAAATAATGTAGGGGTAGCATATTATTTTTAATATCTAAGGCCTCATTTAGATGGGGAAGAGAGAGATTGAAAAGTCCTATAGCACTTCATTTGTATTTGGTAAATATTGTTCAATCGTGGTCTAACTAGGCTCAAAAGATTCGTCTCGTGATTTACAACCAAACCATATAATTAGTTATTTTTTTACTAACATTTAATGCTCCATATATAGGGTAGAAATTGATGTGATAGAGAGAGATTGAAAAGTCCTATAGCATTTCGTTTGTATGTGGCAAATATTGTCCAATCGTGTACCAACTAGGCTCAAAAGATTTGTCTCGTGATGTACAACTAAACTGTGTAATTAGTTATTTTTTACTTATATTTAATACTCTTTACATGTGGGTACAAATTGATGTGATAGAGAGAGAGTGAAAAAAATTTGGAAGTTGTGAGGTAATCTAAACAAGGCCTAAGTTTAATAATTTTGTCTCATAAATTATTTACTAATTAGTTTCATAGTTAATCTATATTTAATACTATATTTAGTAAGACAGACTAGATTTTAGTTAGACAACCAAAAAGCTCTCTATTATACGCCCCTTGGTCTTGTATAAAAAATAAATAAATTCTCACATCACAGAGAAGCTAACAAATCATACTTAACCCGGTTTTACCGAAAATAGTATTAATATCTTCAAAGTTTAAATAAGTTTATTATAAAAATATTTGTAATTAATCTATTGATTGATACTTATTACTATTTTTTATATAATATTTAGTTAAACTTAGAATTATTTGACTCCTTGTGAGAGCATGTCTCTAGAAGTTTGATCTGGAGCTATTAGAAAAACATTTGTTTGGCACACAACCCTAAACAGAAAGAAGAAACAACAAACGGAAAAATTGAGTTCATTTAAAACACACAGAAAACATAAAAAAGATCTCGACTAATCGAGTCTTTGGGTGAGCTGGAGACAGTGAATATATATAAAGACAACACTGGAGAGAGTGTGTACTCGGCCTTATCCAAGAGACCACAAGCAACAAGCAGCTCCGAATCCGGCTCCTGTCATCCAGTCAAAGTTCTGATCCAAGGTGATTGTGTAGAAGTGATTCCGAAGAGCTGGAGCTGGCCAGGCCACCTCTGGCTGGCAGAGCGGTAGTCTCCTTTTCCTGCTTCTTCCGAGTTCTTCAGTTCTTTCGTATCTTCTCTTTTGAGATTTTCTCAGTTTCTTTTTCAGTCTCTTTCTAACCATCTTTTTTTTCTGATGCTTTCGTCTACCTTGGATCAGAGTACCATTTAGTACCTCTGTTTTTTTCTCGTTTGGTTTGAAAAGAATCTTGTATTATGTTGATTCATCTTGCTTCTTTTCCCTCCACTGCTGAAGCTTTTCTTCATGACTACTGAAGTAGTTTCTGAGAAACCGCACATCCACACACATCCTTATTTTCAGTTTGCAGGCTGCGGCGAGGTGGTTGGTTGAGACTTGAGAGGGAAAGCCGCCGTCGCCGTCTTGCCGATGGAGACGGGCGAGCAACAGGAGAGCAAGAAGGCAAGAGTAGATCCGGTTCCGCTCCTGGATGAATGGCACTACAGTACGGTGACCATTGACAAGGCCAAGTTCCAGTGCCCCGTCTGCAACCACTTCTTGAAGCCTCCCATCTTCCAGGTTTGTCTGCCATTTTAGTAGAACTAGAACCCCATCGGACTCGTCGTCACTTGTTCTTTGCGTTCTCCTGAGCAAGTGTCGAGCTTTTGCAGTGCGCCGCCGGGCACTTGGCTTGCGGTGCCTGCCATGGCCAGCTCGCCGACAAGGACCGGTGCTACAAGTGCGCCCACCCCGGTGGCTACAGCCGCAACTTCCCGCTGGAGGACGTCCTCCGCTCCACCAGGGCCGTGTGCCCCTACGTCTTGTACGGCTGCTCTAGCTCCGTGCCCTTGTACGAGATGGGCGACCACCAGCGCAAGTGCCCTCACGCGCCCTGCCGCTGCTCGGAGCCCGGCTGCGCCTTCGTCGGCTCACCGGCGATGGTCTGGCACCACCTAATGACCACGCATTCCTGGCCCGTAAAGAGCATCGACTATGGCATGGCACGCAACCTCCAGCTGACGGAATCAAAGCCGCGGTGCCTGCTGGTGGCGGTGGAGGACCGGCGCGTGTTCGTCGTGTCCGCGGCGGCGCGCGGCGTCTCGCTGGTGTGCCTGAGGGCGAATGCAGCGGCGGGACCGCACTACACGTGCAAGATGTGGGCGAACGGGAGCGCGGCCGCGGTGACCGGCAAGGTGCCGACCATCTCGATGGAGATGGAGGTGCCGAGCAGTGCGGTGACCGGGGAGGCCGCTGCCACGGAGACGGATGGCGAGGCAGCACTAGTTGTGCCGCGCAAGATGCTGCACGGGCCATCCAAGGAGCTGCACCTCAACGTTAGGATCGACAAGGTGCAGACATGAATCCGACGAGGGTTATGTTTCATTCTCGTTAGAATGAACGATGTTAGGATTGGCTTCTTTTGTCCATCCCTTGACCATGGAATGGAAGGACTAGTACTACTGTAGTATGTTGCTCCGTCGATAAGGACTAGTGCTATGTTGCTCAGTGGATTAGGACAATTGCTGTTCAGCCAGCTGCTAAAAAATGTGTTGTATTTTGTTCTCTTTCACATGTTTCATTGGAATGGTTCGTCTCACCTGAAGTGCTCGCTTGCAAATTTCATTTATATTTCATGATGTTAGGATACTTCAAATCCCCAATTACAGATTAGAATCTGGCTAAGGCCTTTTTTAGATGCACATTGAATTTGCAAGTTTTTACACTCTCTCTCCATCACATCAATTTATATCCGTATGTAAAGAGCATTAAATATAAATAAAAAATAACTAATTGCACAGTTTGGTTGTAAATCACGAGACGAATCTTTTGAGCCTAGTTGGGCCACGATTGGACAATATTTACCACAAACAAACAAAATGCTACAGGACTTTTCAATCTCTCTCCTCTCACAAATTGTTTGCCGCATGTAAAGAGCATTAAATATAAATAAAAAAATAACTAATTGTATATTTGGGTTGTAAATCACGAGACGAATCTTTTGAGCCTAGTTGGGCCACGATTGGATAATATTTACCAAATAAAAACGAAGTGCTACAGGACCTTTCAATCTCTCTCCTCTCCCCATCTAAACAAGGCCTAAGAAGTAATAAGACCTGGACACAGGCTTGGTAAGATTGATGCGAATTTTTACTGCAGGAATTAGTCATAGCAGCGCCAGCATACACTAGGATCAGCAGAGCAAATTTTTTGTTTCTCCAAAAACAGGCATGGTCATTGGAGTACTACCTCACTACTCCCTCCATTTCAAAATAAGTGTCACCGTGGAATACGTGCCACAAGTTTGACTTGATTTATAGAAAATACGTGTAATATTTATATCTTTAAATAATTTTTTAAAAAAACTAGACCTAAAGATCTTTCCGATGATACTAATTATGATACTAATCTCGATGATATTTAATATTTATAAAAAATTGTCGGCATTTGTTTCGGGAAGCGGCGACAGATATTCCTGGAACGGAGGGAGTATTTTCGCACATGCATGCTTGCAGCGTCAGTCCATAGACTAGGAGTTGGAAGTAGGAGTACAGTATACCTGAAGGCTGAAGCTAGATCCCCGGTAAGATTTGAGGCTTCAATGGAAGGGATGGTACTTCTGTACATAGTACACGAGAATAAGCTGCCGCAATTTTGACTCTCTCTCCATCACATCAATTTTTACCCGCATATATGGAGCATTAAATGTTAGTGAAAAAAATAACTAATTATACAGTTTTATTGTAAATCACGAGACGAATCTTTTGAGCCTAGTTGGGCCACGATTGGACAATATTTGCCAAATACAAATAAAATGCTACAGTTGTAACTTTTTCTAACATTTACGAACTGAACAATGCCAAATATAAACGGAATTATACAGTTTTATTGTAAATCACGAGATCGAAGTCTAATGTTCAACGATGGAGATTTTAACCACTCGCGAGAAATCACTTTCAAGTTCCAACGATGTGACTCTGTTACGAGCTGCTACATTTGCAGCCACTGTCAACCCAGATGAAACAATCAAAATACATCCACGCCTGAAATTCTTAAAGTTGCAAGAGACGATCAAAGCTAACACAAAGTTTGGTAGGTAATGATGAATTGATGATGATGCAATTAGCACAGCCCGTGACCGCGAGGCGGGAGGCAGCGGCCTGCAGGATCTATGGCTAGGCCACGTCGATGCGGACTTTAAGCTGAATCTCCTTCATCGGTCCGGCCAGCATCGACGGCAGCACACAAAGCGCCATCCCCTCATCCACGCCGGGGGCTCCGACGGCGCCGGGCACCGCGCAGTTCGGCACGTCCGTCTCCATCCCCACCCAGCGCCCCTTGTGGCCGGGCATGCCCGGCGGCCCCAGCGCCGGCGCCTCCACCCAGAGCGTGCACGTGAACCGCGGCACCGCCCCTGGCGCTGGCCCTGACGCACGCCAGCGAGACGGCCCAGATGTCCGGCCCGCGTGCGCGCACGGACAGCACGAACAGGCGCCGCTCGTCGCCCTCCACGACCACGAGGCGGTGCGGCGGCCCGGACACGGCGATGCCGAGGGGAGGAGCGCCCCGTAGGCCGGGACCGCGTGCACGCGCCAGCCGTGGGCGGCGGCGAGGTGGTCGCGGAGCACGGGTGGAGACGCCTTGAAGGGGCACACAGCGCAGCCGCAGGGCGCGAACGGGCACGCGTCGCGGTGCTCGTCGCCGTCGTGGTAGGCGACGGGGTGGCGCAGCCGAAGTCCTTGAAGGGGCACGCCACCGTGAAGCCGCCGATGTAGACGTCCAGGTCCGGGCCGCAGTGGACGAAGGCGGTGGCGCGGCCGCACTTGCGGCACTGGCCTGCACGGCCGTCGCCGCGGCAGTTGTTGCACAGGCGGTGCCCGGCGGCGACGCACTGCGCAATCACAAGGACATAGAAGTAGCACGCAATTTTGCAAGAAAGAAGATGAATTTCTTCGCGTCTAGTAGGAGGAGCATCTCGATCATTACCTTGAAAACCGGGGGCTTGAGGGGACGGTAGCAATCGGTGACGGCGCAGTGAAGCAGCTGCGGTTGCAAGCTGACGTTGATCACCGGCGGCACCATGCATGGATTGGCCTGCTGCGCGACCACAGCTCTTGCGCGTGGCGCTCTTCCGCCTTGGGCAACCTCTCCCTCTGGTTCCTGCTTCAATATGACGTTTGAGAGCAGGCAGCTAGGGGAGGCGGACAGCGCCTTGGCCTTCTTGCTGACGATGCCCTCGCCGCTCGCCGTCACCGGGCGCTTGTTCAGCTCATTGCCATTGAAGGCCATCTGCGGTCAACAAGCAAATCAGGAGTAGTTAGTAGTTACACTGCAGTCTTCTGTTTGCTTGGGTCGCTGTGAACTCTGGGGACACGCATAGAAAATTTTGTATTTTGTGCTTTCCCCTTTGCTTTACATTTTAAGTATGTACTCCATTTTTCTCTATTGTCAATCTTCTTCCTCTTCCCCGTCACCGATCACCGCCCTGTTGCAGGCTATAGGGATCGGCGAACCCTAGCGCCAGCAGCGACCTTCCTCTTCACCCCTCCCACCACTGTCATTTTCTCCAGTTCCGGCGACTTCGCCGCCACAATCTTCTCCAACTTTGACGAGCCTCCCACGCCCCGATCTGGCCCGACCGCCTCCACTGTCGCTAGGCCCTCTAGACCGTTGAACCACTAACCCCACCATCTGGCCCACCTACCTCCCAGATCTGTACCTTCTATAGCCCGTCAGAGTTGGGGGAGAGAGAGGAAAGGCACGCCGAAACCCTAGCTGGCAGATCCAGCAGGAGGAGGAACCGCCTAACTCACTGGTGCCGCCGTCGTCAGAGAGGAAGAGGGAAAGGGAGGAGGGAGAGGAGGATCGCCTAAACTCGCCTTACATCGTCGCCGCCGCCATCGGAGAGGGAGTGGGGAGAATCTTCTCCAACTCTAACGAGCATCCCATGCCCCGACCTGTTCCGACCGCCTCTACTACTACCGAGGACTCTAGATCGACCACCATCCCCATCGTCGGCCTACCTACTCCCCCTGATCCGTACCTTCTATAGCCCGTCGAAGTTGGGAGGGAGAGAAGAAAGGCACACCGAAACCCTAGCTGGCAGATCCAGGAGGAGGAACCGCCTAACTCACTGGCGCCATCGTCGTGGAGAGGGAGAGGGAGAGGAGAGAGGGGGGGGAGGGAGGGAGGGAGGGAGAAAGGAGGGACCGCCTACCTCGCTAGCACCGTCGCCGCCGCCGTCAGAGAGGGAGTGGAGAGAGAGAGCGCGTGCGTGTGTGGAGTGGGATTCGGGTGCTGGAGAGGGCTAAAATAATCGAGTGCTTTATAGCATTTCGGTATGGTTTTTCTTGCCTTTTGGATGTGTTAACATTCATATGACATAAGCTATAGGTCATAGTGAGAATTTTTACACTTTCCAACTTTCAATAGATAAAAAGAAGTTTCTAAAGATTTGACTCCCAAACTCATACATCATCTAAAAATAATGAAAAAACATGATAAAACTAATATAGAGCTCTCACATACGAGTGAAACATGCTACCAAGTTTAGAAATAAGATAGTCAACAAGACACAACTACATAACTCTTACAAGGTTATGTATGTAAAGGAATGGAAATTTTATCATGGGTATTGTACTCGATAGGTGTGTTAGTGTGGGTACAAGATTCCATTTCTTGCCGAAATGCATTCCAGCGGGTTACCTATTAGACCACCTACTCTTGTGGACCCAACAAATTTTACTTTCTACTACCTACTTCTATTGGAGCAACGAATGGATACCTATTTTCCATGTTCGGTCATTTCTCTACCACGTTCTCGTCTTCCTTGCCTCTGCCTCCGCCCACGCTCGTGGCCAAATCCTCGACATGGTGTTGTTGCACATGC
The DNA here is from genome assembly GCA_015844335.1 of Chrysopogon serrulatus. Classification (NCBI taxonomy): domain Eukaryota; kingdom Viridiplantae; phylum Streptophyta; class Magnoliopsida; order Poales; family Poaceae; genus Chrysopogon; species Chrysopogon serrulatus. Next base: position 341,433 of record JADLZL010002220.1, read on the forward strand.
TCTAAGATTCTATCTGTGAATACGAGTGTAGTGTTGTCGCTTCACCCTAGTATTGAAAATTCATGGGATTATATAAATTCTAATGACAATCCAACTTGCATGTGTGAGTATCCGTGGCTAATACCAAATAGATAGGTGTGGGTATGATTTACTCTTTAGACAATTTAGCATTTGTGGGTATTCGGATTTGCATCCAAAATACTTTGAATAGGAAGATTACTCCGATGTAAGTATACCAAAAAATAGCCTCATAAGTAGTTGCAGGTGCGGGACAAATGATTATCGGAGTATAGCACTTGTGGTTCATTTTTTACTTCACTAACCCATATAGTTTGGCACTTTTGGCTTCTCTCAACTTTCGGTTATTTTTCGTATATAAATATGGATACATGGCTACATGCCAATATTTATAACTTTTCTATTGTTCTTTCCTTTTTTTTTAATAAATAGCTGAGTCAAACACGAGTGATTTTATATTGGTGGAAGTCATCGCAAGAAAAGCTTTGCGATGCCACAAGTATAGGGGGCCTTGTACATTATGGAACATGTGTTTGCAACTTATAGATGGAGTAATTCTAGCATCATGTTTGCAAGAGAAGGGAGTTGTTGTGTCTGCCTGTCTCCTTTTAATTTTTCTCACTTCAAATGACCTTTTGATTTTTCTCACTTCAAATGGAATTCTGTGATTGCTCTAAAAGAAGCCTACTAGGATGGGCCAAAGATTCCAATGGCCTTTGGCCTTTGAGTGCTGCTGATCTCCCTTTTTTTTTTTGCAAGGTTGTCACACACACTTGGTCATTGGGCGAGATCGACTAAGAGCAGATATGGGGCTATAGGTGATGGCGCTAGGGGTTTGGTGTGTCCTGCCTGTTTCCTGTCTCGCAAATGAATTGATCTTAGGTAAACTTAGGTCCGCTCTACCTCCACCCTTTTTCTTTTGTCCTTCCGATCTACTCCCTCCGTTCTAAAAACCATGCAATTATGAAAAACATGCCAACCAAACTATATCAACTTTAACTAAATTTATAACAAAAAGTATTAGCATTTATGTCTCAAAATAAATTTATTATGAAAATATATTTCATAACCAATCTAATGATACTTATTTTGTCTCATAAGTTTAAGTAATTTTTTATATAATTTTAGTTAAAGTTCTTCATGTTTGACTCCTCGGGGCATGAGAATTGCATGTGTTTTTTTAAACGGAGGGAGTATCTGGTATGAACAACTCGAAAACAAGTACGATTGAGAAGCATATGTAGACAATACATTGGAATTTTTTATGTTATTAATTCAAATTGAGAATTGGGAGGCTATTAGTTTTAGTAATTCCACAAGGATTATAATGTTGGGCTCCATGCTCATCCTTAGACGTGACTACGTGAGTACGCGACCGTCACACCTATACACATCCATGGCACCAGGATGCGGGTGCTGCAAGATTTGTTGCACACGGGACGCTAGGAGGGCCCAGGCAGAGCAGGTACGACCAGAACAAATATCGGCTGGACTTCCGCCTTGTTCGGTAAGGGGTTGGAAAAAGTTGCAAATTTTTCTGTAGCACTTCGTTTTTATTTGGTAAATATTGTCTAATCATGGCCCAACTAGGCTCAAAAGATTCGATCTCGTGATTTACAACCCAACTATGCAATTAGTTATTTTTTTTATTTATATTTCATGCCCCATATATATGGATAGAAATTGATGTGATGGAGAGAGAGTTGGAAAAAAGTTGGAGAGATTAGAATTTCCTGTAGCACTTCGTTTTTTGTGGTAAATATTGTCCAATCGTGGCCCAACTAGGCTCAAAAGATTCGTCTCGTGATTTACAATTAAACTGTGTAATTAGTTATTTTTTTTACTAACATTTAATGCTCCATATAAACAATTAGAAATTGATGTGATGGTTGGGGAGTGGAAAAAGTTGCAATTCCACTCCCCAACCGAACAAGGAACAATTCCACTCCCTTCGACAGCGCAAGTGAAAAGAGCCCTGGCGGTCACCGGTCACCGCGGAGGAAGGGAACAAACAAACAGGTGGTTGCCGTTGGAGATCACCGAGGAGACGAGACTCATGGAAGAGGTGGGGCCCCAGGCAGCGTGCGTGACTGCGTGTGCGCGGAAAGACGCCATGGTCGGGACATGTCCAGTGCGCCAGCGGCTGCTCGGGTAGTACGGGAGGAGGGCTGCCGCGGACTGCTGCGGCGGTAGCATGCGAAGCAAGCACTCTGACCTGACCTCGCACGCACCGGAGTACTAGCAGCGCAGCACCGTGGTCCGTGGCCTGTCTGCTGGACCGCTGGGCCAACACACCAAACAAGAGAGGCGAGGCAGACGTCCAAAACTCTGACAACTGAAACTCACGGACCTGTCTGCTGGACCGCTGGGCCAACACACCAAACAAGAGAGGCGAGGCAGATGTCCAAAACTCTGACAACTGAAACTCTCAAGCGTGAAACCGCGAAAGTACATGCCCTCTTTTCGTGCCCATGGACCAATGGACCATCATGGTGCTTCCATCCTCTCATGCAGCTCTGCATCGAGGGATTTTCATTTCATTTGAGCACGGCTACAAATCTGAGCACGGAAAACCCCCAAGAAGAAAATTCTCTCGTTTGAGCTCCGACTAATAATACGAGGGATTTTCATTTCATTTGATGATGGACGCCTTTGATTTTTTTTGTTCTTTCACAAATCTTTTGCATGAGCTATTCGGAAGCCAGTGTCGCCAAAATAGGCAGTTTTTAGCTGTTTCTTGTACGAGTCGTCCAAAGCCAATTCAAATTGAGCTTCTAAACTGCGCGTGGTGTGTTCCTTCTCAAAGCTAGCAATGGCACCATAATCGGTACGAGAATCAAGTCAGGCACATCACAATAGCGTAACAAGTGTATCATCGAGAGGATAATTGTATTAGCAATTTGCACCGCATGAGCAAATTACAATTACCGAAGCTCGATCAAAAAAATATGTTGTGCGACATGTGACCCTTTGGTATGCTAGTAGCAGTTGTGCAGGTCCAAATGACAGTTCATACCAAAGACATGTCTCCCAGATGGCGATGGAATCATAATATAACACCTGAAATTATCTTTCTGCTTATTGATCTTACTCCTACTTAACAGCGTCTTCCCAAAAGCCTGCGATTTGGTACCAGCATTACTCACTGATCGATCAGCTCTGTGTGATCATCATCTTCTTGTCCTCCGAAGGCCCAGGCGAGCGATCGATGCGGACGGAGAGGAAGAGCTCCCTGTTGTCCCCGTGCAGCATCTCCCCGGGCACGGCGAAGTACAGCTCCTTCTCGGGCGCGACGCCGGCGCCGTCGGCCAGCGCGCTGCTCCTCACCGGCACGGTCGCGAAGAAGTAGCTGCCCGCGAGCTCGGCCGCGCCGGGAGGCGGGTTGGCGTAGAACGTGCACGTGAACCGCGGGAGCGGGGAGGCTTCGCCGTGGCCCGGACGAGCACCACCGACACCGCCGCGCCGTTGTCGCCCAGCGGGCCCGCGGCCAGCAGGAACAGCGACGCGTCGTCGTCGCCGCCGTCCCCACGCAGCAGCAGGCGGTTCGTGCTCCGCGCCGGGGCCGACGGGCGGGGCACCGGGACGGCGAGCGGGATGGGCGCGCCGTACGCCACGTCCTCGACGGGCCAGGCGTGGTCGCGGGCGAGGTGGGCGGCGAGCGTCCGGGGCGAGCGGAGCACCGGGCAGCCGGGCTCCGGGCAGTGGCACGGCGCGTGCTCGCACGTGTCCCGGTGGCTGGCGCTGAGGAAGTAGGAGACGAAGCTGGCGCAGCCATACTCCTGGAACTCGCACGGCACGCGGAGGTCGGTGAAGAAGAGGTCCAGGCCCGGGCAGTGCGCGTAGGCGGAGATGGAGGCGCCGCGCTCGGCGCAGGTCCGGCAGCGCCGGCCCGGGAGCTTCACGCGGCAACAGCAGCACGCCAGATGCCCCACCGCGCACTGGACGGCCGGCCACCACCAACACGCCGAACGCGGACGGCAACCATGAGAAATTGAAGAAATTTGCCGTGTGGAGATGGAGATGGAGATGGGGGGCAAGGTCAAGCGAAGCGAATCCGACCTGGTAGATGGGAGGCGTCAGCACGCAGGAGCACAGCGAGCAGTAGAGCTTGCCCCTGTCCACCTGAACCGCGGTCGGCGGCGGCGGCGGCGGCTGCTTTTCGGGGGCCTCCCATGGAACGGCGGCGATCGCTTCGGCGGCGCCGTGTGGTGCTGCGTCGCCCGGCTCTTCTTTCCCTTCGTGCCTGAACAGCTGCGTGCCGAACAGCAGCGGCCCGTCCCTCGCCCTCTTGCCGCAGCGCTTGCTGCTCCCGGGGGAGGCGGAGGCGGCGGCGGCGCCAGCAGCTCGCTGGCCGGGCCGGCCTCCCCTGCCTCCATGGTTTCTCTCTCCTACTGCCCAGGCGGCACACGCCGGAAAGGAGAGCGAGAGAGCCTTTCTAGGATCCTCCGTCGTATCGTACCACCGCAGTGCACAAGGAATCAGGGACGCCTTTAACTTGTTACTGTACACTTGTGTCACTCGAAGGCTTTTTGTGATTCATTTTAAAAGGTGAAATGAAAAACATATATTTTTTAAATACTACTTATTCCTGTTCTTGCGTTGTTCTCTAAAATTGAATTTCTGAAAAATACCTCTGCGATCTATGGAGTTTCGTTTTTTGGGTTTTTTTTTCTGACAGGAAAAATCGCCATGAAGTTTCCACGTTCCGATCGCCATGAATTTCTGAAGTCCTCTGTTTAGATGGAAAAATAATTTTATATATGCACCCCAAATGTGATATCAGATTGCACATAAAATGCTGAAGTTTACTTTTGAACACAAGATCTGTTAAAGGTTAAAATAGTAGAAATGAATGAGCTCTCTTTCGCTGGAAAAACCACGGATTCAAAATGTAAAAATTGCACAACAAACTTGTTGGTTGGCTTGGCTGTGGTGTAAAAAATATCTTTGGGCAGCGGAGAGGTGATATGATGTTGCCTGAGGCCTTGTTTAGATTACCCTCCAACTTCTAAGTTTTTTCACTCTCTCTCCATCACATCAATTTGTACCCGCATGTAAAGAGTATTAAATATAAATAAAAAATAACTAATTACATAGTTTTGTTGTAAATCACGAGACGAATCTTTTGAGCCTAGTTGGTCCACGATTGGACAATATTTACCACAAACAAACGAAGTGCTACAGGACTTTACAATCTCTCCTCTCACAAATTTGTTGCCGCATATAAAGAGTATTAAATATAAATAAAAAAATAAATAATTACATAGTTTTGTTGTAAATCACGAGACGAATCTTTTAAACCTAGTTGGGCCACGATTGGACAATATTTACCAAATAAAAACGAAGCGCTACAGGAACCGGCCAAAAAACTCACATGAAACTAAACAAGGCCTGAATTTGTGAGGTGAAATCTTGGATATCCGTGGACGACAAGAGTACTGTATGCTCTGTTTCAAATTTAATTTACTTCATATACTTTTAAAGGAAAGATTGCAAGGCATTCTTTTTGTCAAATTTCGAAAGGCATGCAGCGTAATATCGGCACGGAATGCAACGTTCCGTATTGGATTGGACAATTTTTGTTGATTAGTTCAGCTACAAACAACAGCATATGATGCAATCTGGATGGGAATGAACGGGCATATGGTGATATGGAGAACAGGTATTGAATGTTAAAAGATATAGAGCTTGTTCGCTTCAGCTAAAAAGCCATTTCAGCTTATCAGCCAGCAGTATTTTTTTCTCACAGAAAATCAGCTGTTTCTACAGTGTTTTGGCTTATCAGCCGACTTATAAGTCCTGCCGAACAGCCCGATATTCAGAAGCGAAGAATACCTTTTAAGTTAAGGTTCATTTGATACCAACTGATTAAGCCAACATATGGCGCGTAAAGGCAGAATTATTAGCATTAGTACATGTGGTATTACGGTATGCGCTTTCTGTGCCCTTTTCAGGCCACTGTGGGCACTGGTGCATCCGTGCATGTACTTGTAGCTGCAGACACGACTATACCCAATGGCAGGTTTGGGTCTTGTTTAGATTCGTTTCGTGATTTACAACTAAATTATATAATTAGTTATTTTTTATTTATATTTAATACTTTATGCATGTGGGTAAAAATTTGATGTGATGAAGAAAGAGTGAAAAAAAATTAGAATCTAAACAAGGCCCTACTCATAAGAAATTTTCATGTGAACGGACACGTCTCATGCCTATTTATATACGGCGAAAATTTTGAACTACTTTCAAAAAAAAAATTGAACTGCCTCAAATCTGGAATACCTTCATGTAATAACGTTGTAGGTGAAATATTTGGGCACTAAATGGGAAAATATTTGTTCTCCGAAACCATTTTTTGTTGGAGATTCACAGTTACATTTGCACGTACCATAGGCAGACATTGCATTCCACAGAAGCCAAACAAAACTACATGCAAGCCTTTTCTTCCAGCTAGAAGAGTAATAACGAATTGGAATTGCTAATTTTCGTGTAAAATCAGCCTAAGAACGAGCCTGGAAGTCTAAACTCTGGGAGAAGTTGAACAAGCAGAGCGCGGCAGGGCCGGAGCTGGAGCTGGGTCGACCACGTCGATGCGGACCCTGAGGTGCATCTCCTTGGAATTGGACGGCCCGCTCAGCATCGGCGGCGGCACGTACAGCGCCATCCGTCTTCGACGGCGGCGCCGCCGGGCACCGCGCAGCTGGCCACGTCCGCCTCCATCATCAGGCGTCGCCCCGCGCTGCCGGGATTCGTGCCAGGGGCCGCCGCGGCCGGCGACCTGGCCCAGAGCATGTACGTGAACCGCGGGCCGGCCTCGGCGGCGGCGCCCGTCCTGACGCACGACACCGAGACGGCGAAGCTGGCCGCGCCGGCGACGGCGCCGCACGGGCGCACGGACAGCGCGAACAGGCTGCGCTCGTCCCCGTCCACGACGAGCAGGCGGTGGTGGTGCGGCTCCGACGCCGGGACGCGGAGCGGGAGCGCCCTACCGTAGGCCGGGAGCGTGTCGAGGGGCCAGGCGTGGTCGACGGCGAGGTGGTCGCGGAGCCGCGGCGGGGTCGCCGTGAAGGGGCACCCGGGCACCGAGCAGTGGCACGGCGCGTAGGCGCACGCGTCCTGGTGCGCCGCGGTCGCGTGGTACACCACCGAGGCGCCGCAGCCGTACGCCTTGTAGGGGCACGGCACCCTGGCGTCGCCGACGAACAGGTCCAGCTCCGGCCCGCAGTGCGTGAAGGCGGTGGCGCGGTCGCAGTTGCGGCACTGGCCTCCGTCGAGGCAGGCGCCGCACAGGAGGTGCCCGGCGTCGCACTGCAACCACAAGGACGAAGACACAGCCGTGGTGGAAAAGATCAAATCTTTCTTCTAGCCATGGCCATGGACGGAACGCAAACAAACCATCTACGCATCGCATCTGCTTCCTAGATTTGGTTCTCACCTTGAAGACGGGAGGCTTGAGGGGGCGGTGGCACTCGGCGACGGCGCAGTGGAGCAGCTGCACGTCGACGCTGATGTTGATCCGCGGCCGCTCCACGGCGTGGCTTGCCTGCTCGAGCTCGACCACAGCAGCTACTGCGCGTGATCCTCCGCCGCCGTGGGCTACGCCTCCCTGGTCCTGTTCTTCCTTCACCCCGGCTCTGGAGATCGGGCAGCTGGGGCTCGATTGAGACGGCATCTTGGGCTGCTGCTCCAAGCCCATCTCCGCGTGCCAATGGACTACTAGTACTAGTACATTGGCCTGAAAAGGGTACGCTGGAGGAGACTTACAGTACAGGCGTGGCAAACAACAAGCCTCAAACAAAAGCTCGGAAAGATTTGTATCATTCCATCCACAATTCCAGAAATTGGTTCGTGCCATTTGCTAGCTCTTCTGCACGTATGTGTACTCCGTTATCCTCGCAAAAAAAAAATATGAAAAGAGCCCTTGTTTAAATTGCATAAAATTAAAATTCAAAGTACTGTAGAACTTTCATTTTATTTGGCAATTATTGATTAACTATAGATTAACTAGATTCAAAAAATTCATCTCGTAATTTATAACCAAATTATACAATTAATTATTTTTTACTTATATTTAATGCTATATATATGCGGCTAAAAATTGATATGATAGAAAGAGTGAAAAATCTGAAATTTGGAGGGGGCAGAGTACTCCTGTCAAATTCAGTAGCTTATCTCTCTTCATTCAGACAAATGAAAAGGATATGCTGACTACTGATCACATATGCGTGCAATTCATCATGGAATTAGCAAGAGTTGGATTGAATGTCTATGCATTCGGTACATGATCGATCGTAGTAGACTCTTGTGTGCAAAAGCTTAAAAAAATATTCTAAAAGAAACTCCATTTCCTGGAAGGAGCACTGGTCCTCAAAAAGGCAACAGAGAATCGTTGTAAGGCCTTGTTCGGATGGCCCTTATAATTCCAACTTTTTCCACTCTCTCTCCATCACATCAATTTCTACCCATATATATGGACCATTAAATGTTAGTAAAAAAATAACTAATTACACAGTTTAGTTGTAAATCACGAGATGAATCTTTTGAGCCTAGTTGGGCCACGATTGGACAATATTTACCACAAACAAACGAAGTGCTACAGGACTTTCTAATCTCTCTCCTCTCACAAATTATTTCCCACATATAAATAGTATTAAATATAAATTAAAAAAAAATAACTAATTACATAGTTGGGTTGTAAATCACGAGACGAATCTTTTGAGCCTAGTTGGGCCACGATTGGACAATATTTACCAAATAAAAACGAAGTGCTACAGGAAAGGGTTGGAATTTTTCTAACCCCATCCGAACAAGGCGTAAAAAATAAAAGGCAGCAGGGGTGTTGCCACTGGCAGGTGCTTTCCTCTGCCACCATGTCAGGAGCTCGTTGAATCAGCTCCTCTCTCTCTCTCTCCAGAAGTCACGCAACCCCAACGCTGTACTAGTAGGTGTAGCAGTAGTGATCCAGTTCCTTCTCATCCACGGCAGTCGACCAGCAAGGCGAGATCCAGACGCGGCCGCCGTCGATGGGGAGCGACGCGCCCGGCGGCGAGAGGGCCAAAGAAGCACCGCAGCGGCTGGACGTCAAGTGGCCAACCAAGGCCAAGAAAGCAAGCCCCGCCCGGCGGGTGTAACAGTTTCGTTCGGATCCCGGCGGGCGGTGGCGGCGTCGCCGCGTCCGAAGCGGCTGACGACGGTGCTGGTGGTGGACAAGGCCCGGCTCTGCTGCTCGCTGTGCTCCCTCGCCTTGAAGCGCCCCATCTACCAGGTCAGCGACATCGCAAAAAGTTCGGTTCTTGTTAACGCACTGGCCGTGTGATTGATTGGCTTTCCCCTTCCAGTGCGCGGTCGGGCACCTGGCGTGCGGCGGCTGCCGCGTGAAGCTCCCGATCAACGCCTGCCGGACGTGCCGCGACCACGGCGCCGCCTCCGAGTACGCGCTCTGCCCCGGCCTCGACGTCTTCTACGGCGACCTCCACCTGCCGTGCCCCTACGAGCAGTTCGGGTGCAGGAGCTTCATCCCCTACTACAGAGCCGCCAGCCACCAGAGCGCGTGCGAGCACGCGCCGTGCCTGTGCCCGGAGCCCGGCTGCGCCTTCGCCGCCCCGCCGCTCGCGCTCCTCGCCCACCTCGCCGCCGCCCACTCCTGGCCCGTGCACAAGATCCCCCCGCTACGGCGCGATCCACTCGCTCCGCGTCCCGGCGTCGGTGCCGGACCGCCTCCTGGTCGTAGGCGAGGAGGAGCAGCAGCAGGAGGAGGAGGATGAAGAGGAAGGCAAGGACGACGCGGAGCGCCCCGCCGTGTTCGTCCTGTCCGTGCGCGCGCGCGGCGCGGCCACCGCCGTCTCGGTGGCGTGTGTGAGGGCGAACGCCAGGGCGGGGCCGGAGTACAAGTGCGTGCTCTGGGCGAAGGCCCCTGCGCTGCGGGGCGCGGCGAGCCGCGCGGGCCCTCGCCTGTGCATGGAGACGGACGTGCCGAGCTGCGCGGCGCCGGGCCAGGCCGTGACGGAGGACGCGATGTGGCTCGGCGTGTCGCCGGTGATGATGCTCGGAGCATCCAGGGAGATCCACCTCGGCGTTCTCATTGACAAGCTCTGATCGCCTCCGGGCTGTGATGTTTGCCCATCTCCACTGTCACCGGCGAGACGGCGAGAGGGTTCCAATCATCCATCCCAGTTCAATCGTAGGCTTTAGATTTTGCGTTTGTAAGCAAACATATGCGTATCGATCTCGCTACTGAATTATGGTCTCCGAGTAGCTCCAAGCAAAGTCAGGAATTTTTACCCCAGGTTTTCACCGATCAGTAGATTTCCATCAGAATTGGATACAGTATTTGGGTATGTTTCAGTTATACGTAGGCTGATTTGAATTATGGGATTATTTTGCAAGGGGCACTCATCGGTGATTCTTTTCAGTTCTATGTAAGTTTTTCTCCTAGGCACACAGTTTTTTGATTTTTGAAAGTACGGTGGAGGGCCTTGTTCAGTTTTGAAAAAAGTTGTATTTCTCTGCACTGTAGCGTTTTGTTTGTATTTGATAAATATTGTCCAATCGTGGCCCAACTAGGTTTAAAAGATTTATCTCGTGATTTACAACTAAACTATGTAATTAGTTATTTTTTTACTTACATTTAATGCTCCATATATGTGGGTAGAAATTGATGTGATGGAGAGAGTGTGTAAAAAGTTGCAACTTTCGTTGCAACTAACAAGTAGTCAGACAAAGCCCCAAATTCATGAATGCTGGATATTTTTTTTCCTTACAGCTTACTCCATCCCAAAAAGGATGACGTTTTGGGTGTTCGTGTCACAAGTTTGACTCAATTTATAGAAAATACATATAATATTTATATCTCTAAATAAATTTGTTAAAAAACTAGATCTAAAGATCTTTCCAATAATACTAATTATGATACTAATCGATGATATTTAGTATTTATAAAAATTACCGGCAGTGATTTCTCGGGAAGCGAGAACGACCTTCTTTTTGGGACGGAGGGAGTACTCTCTCTCTGTCTCATATACTTTGTCGTTGGAAAATCGTGTTCCCCCCTCACAAACACGCTTCCCGGGCGACATACTCTATGGAACGGAGGGAGTACTGGATTCTTAACCTTAAATATCACATGTTGTATAGGCTGTTTGGATTACCGGACTAAAGTTTAATTCATAGTTAAATAATATGCTAGAATGGACTAATTACTAATGTCTTTTTTTCTAATAAGTTCTACTTATCAATTAGCCTCTATATTTTTTGTTAGAACATGATTAATTGATATTCAGAATATAGACTAAACTTAGTCAATCCAAACAGGGTTTATGTTAAAGTTAAAACCACTTAGGTTTAGACTGTTGGTTCGGATCAAATTCGGCCTCACTTGTTATTAAGGAAAAGAACGGCCTCGCCGTGTCATTTCTGAGGAGGGATGGGTGCTTCGTACTACAAGCACCAAAGAGACAT
>JADLZL010002221.1:0-89787 GCA_015844335.1 Chrysopogon serrulatus
AATTTGAGAGTGCAGCTCTTTGGCTTGTTGCTTCCTCATCGATTATCACTTTGCAAAGCGACTCACGGAAGCCATGTTCTTGTTTGCTCTTCGACTTTACCAAGGTGGTCATCAAGATGAGTTCTGATTCTAGGGAAGCCACGAGAGTTGGAGGGATGTCTTGGTCAATAAGCTCAACAAGGTCCCTTATCGATACGCATATTGAACCGGAATATTTATATCCTTGGTCAATAGCGAGCAATTTCCCTCAGTAGAGCTTGATTCTCTAATGACAATCTCTGCTGAGATGTGGCTTCTTCATCTCCCTCATTGATATACTCCTCAATGGTGAAGGAGTAGGCGACCGATCGGCTTGATATCATCCTTAAGAGGGAGAAAAATTATTAGTCAATTGGTCAAGTTTACTAAAGAATTCAATGGAGCAAGGCATTACCTTACGAGCAGAGTCTTCTTCAAATTGGATCCCCGCCCCGGCTTAGTTGGGGGCTCGGCTGAATGCCCAGAGATGATGAGCTAGCAACATGATGAGGAGAAGGTTCTTCAGTCATCCTATCCAAGAGTTGATCCGATGCAAAGTAACAGAGTGTGAGTACTGTTGAATGCATCTAGGACGGGAAAATGGGGTGATCAAGCGAGAAAATGTTACCAATATGGCCGGTAGCTTCTGGATTTCTCGCATCTTCAGCAGAGGCCTGAGGAGAAGTCTCAATGGTTGTTAAAGCATTAGCCGACCTTGAAAGTTTGACCTGTGGCTGCAAACAAAGGAAGTAAGCACAAAATTATTGCCTAAATGAGGCTGACAAAGATATACCTTGGGAGATAGTTTGGCTTTCTTAGATCTTGTTCTCCTAGGCACAGTGACATCCTTGCTTGATTCAGCAGCGGTTTTCCTTTTGCTTTCTCCTCTTGAAGATGCTGTACCCAAAGCTGCAGGGGTTTTCATGAAGGCTGCCGGAGTGGGGGTATTAAAACCCAAAGCAGGAATAGGTCCAACCTGATAGTATTGAACCACTTGAGAAGGAGGGATGGGCTCAATGTCCTGTAAATAGCAAAGTATTAAAGTCAGGGATAAATCCAGAATCAGGAAGGTTGTGGGTATAAGGAAATCACCTCACTATCAGAGTCAAACTGAGCTTGCAGGTCTTGACATAGAGGATGCGCTGGTATGTTGAAAATGGGAGCACGCCACTCTTGCCATCAGAGACAAACAAGGGATGGGCAACATCTATCAGCCCAAGAGGGGAAGGCTCATATACGGGCAGGTCCCATCCGAGTTTAAAAACTTTCTTAGCCTCCATGTCATCTCCTATTTTCTCTCTGGGCCTTATAGTTTTTGAGAAGAATAGCCTTGGGGGCAACTGCCCACACCCTAATTGCCTGGCCACCATGTTTGGATTGTAGAATTCATAGGTAGGGTGCAGTAACCTCCCATGGTGAAATTCTACCGGCAGAACACAAGGCTTGATGAAAGAATTGAAGATCTCTGTGGATGGTTTGTCTGAACAACCAGTCTCATAGCTAAACTTGCAGGGCAGAGTCAGATTTTCATTCTCTCTGTAGGGGAGCCAGATCACATTGTCAAAGCCTTTGAAGAACAGCTTGAATAGATGGCCAATATCTATGTCAATTATAATAGTGGATGCTGCCTCTCCATATGTCTGGCAAGCTTTCTCTTTCACTGCATCATCTTCAGCATAATTAACTGAAGGGAAGCCTAAATCATGAAGGTCCACAGAGACTATCTGGTGCATGTACAGCTACAGCCACATCTGAACCAACCACCAGGGGCCATTTATACAGTGAATTTCTCCATCTTTGGCGATCACAGGCGTGGTTTGATGCATCATATGGTAAACAACACCCAAAAGGTACTTGCCTAAGGGAATCAAGGTGCACTGCGGCCGGTTCTTCACCATTACCATGTGATTCGGGGTTGGCTCATTAGATTTGCCGCAAAAGATGAATCATGCGACCACATATTCATGAAAGCTTTATATTCTTTGTCACCCACGGCACTAGTTGACATGTAAGTTTGGATGTATTTTGCCCATCCAACTCGACTTGATCGCCTTCTCGGTTGCTATTGCTTTTGTACTTTGAAGGGTACACCGGTGCCGTCACATTTAGGCCGATCATCATGAGGATATCTGCGAGTGAGAGACATTGGGCCATGACCAAAGATAAAAGCATTGGCCGCATCAGACCAGAAATGGGTGGCTGCTATCAAGAGAGAGTCGTTCCTAAGGGTCTCTGACAAGGATAGCTCCAAGCAATGCTGAATTTCTTGAGTTTCCCAGTGACTGCTGCTCTTGTTCAGAATCCTCCGGTACCAATCTCTCCATCCAGCAATTGGGGGAAATGGCCAAGTCTTGAAGGTATTCGGCCACTGATTCGGCGGGGTGACTCCAGATTTGAAAGGGATCCTCAAAGTTTCCTTCTCGACAAACTCAATCGGGTTGGGATCTCCCATCGGACCGAGGAAATAAGAATTTGGGTTTGCCGCATAGGGAATCAGGATCTCATCCTTGTATTCCTTCAAAGAACGATGCAATCGTAGAAAGTAAATCAAAAGGGGGCAGCGAATCGGTGAAAAAATTGCCGAATATGTGAGGGAAACGAGAAATTACCTCTGGAACTCCATCCTGGGTCGCCATTGGAGATCTAAAGTGGGATTCGAACTTGGATCAAGGAATTCAGGCTTCAAGTAGCGGCTGCGAGTTTGAACAGTGTTGACCTAAATGAGAAGAGAATTTATGGTCAATTTCGGAATAAAATCACTTTTATCCCGAAATTGAGGGGGTATGTGTTAACACTTTGGATTTTGGTAAAGGCCGAGAAGATGACAGGTGGGCGGTGCAACAAGCTCACGAGGAGGCAAGTGTTCGAGCATTCGGCAACACGCACAATCGGCTAACTTTAAGTGATTCGGCAACGCTTATGCGGTCGGCTGACTCTGGACGATTCGGCAAGCATTCGTGCGGTCGGCTATCCTTGGAGGCGGTGACTCCGTTCGGGAAGTAAAAGGTGGCGAGCAGAAAATCGAATAGAAGGCGAGGAACATGATAATCGAGGACTCCAAGGAGGATTGAAGCTAGGAGTCGCCATACTTTTGAGTTACCTTTAATATATTGTAATCGTAATCTCTTAGGATTCATGTTATGTCCGGGGTATAAATATAAGCCCTCGACCATTGTAAAGAACATTCACAATCAAATCAATACAACCGGCCCCATGCCAAGTTTCGAGTCCTTTGTCGTGTCGTCGAGTTTCTTCGAGAGGAGCCATCTATCCGTCGACCTCCGTAAGTACCGACAACCTTGCTATCATGTCTAGTATCATGCGGTGGATTTAGATCTTGATGCAAGTAGTCTTGTTTTTATCTCGACTGGATGGCCGTGCGCAAAGAGGCGTGCGCTTGATAATCAAGAAGTCTTTGGTTACGCTTTGTTTATCTCGACTAGATGGCCGTGCGGCGGGTGTCCGCTTGATAGCTTAGCGAAGCAAGGCAGGTTATCGGCTCTATTAGATTTGGCAAGATCTAATGATTCATTAAGTTATCATGTGTTGCATGTCTTTAATGTTTATATTTTTGTAACACTCTTTGCCCAATCTAGATTGATTAGTTTCGGCTCTTTATCTTTATAGATCTATTTGCTCTTTAAATGTCTTTATCCTCATGTTGTCGTGATAAGTAGATCATATGCTTATATAGCCGAATCAGATCAATCTAGATTGTTACATGTTGCGGGTTCTTACATGTCAAATGCGTTTCAATCATAATAAAGCTGAGTGTCGTGCGGCGGATACAAGTTTTTATTAGGTTTGCTCATGCTAGCTTGTATGTTCCTTCTTCATAGACCCCGAGTCGGCTAGCCTGCTGATCTTGGTTATGCTTCAACTCGTAATTAACTTTCACTTGTTCAAACATGTCTTCTCATGCACGTGTGATCAGCAATCAATGCTTTACGTATTTTGTTTTTATATCAGCCGAATGAATCACATGCATGATTGGTAGACAGCTCTTAATAGCTGTATGTCGTCGTAAGTGGCTTCAAGGCCATATATACGGAACTGTCTGGTCTCACCCGGCACGTTCTGATTTTGTATTTAACGATCTTTATCCCTTGTCAGTTTTCAGGTCAAACTGACTGGCACGCTTCCGGATCTCCAAACCATCTGGGCACCCGATTGAAGCCACGCTTTCCGGCTTGCTGTGTGTGCGACACAGTGTGTAGCGTTTCGTGTCAACAACTAGGCCAGCTGATCCGTGGAGCCATCATATGTAGGGGGTTATGGCATTCTAATGAATGGTTGCCGATGCATGATAGGTGTTGTCGGCGTTGGCTGTGGTAGTTTCTCTAGCACAGTGAAGAGGACTTTGCTGTTGTCTAAAGCGTTGTGCTGGCAAATAGATTGTTGCTAGTGAATACGTTGCTGGTGACTTCCTGTATGATCTTTGTCGTGCTTGATGACTAGGGATCCACCATGTTTGAGGCCATGGTGTTCTTTTCTCCTCCAGCTTTTTGGACAGTTGATGTGCGTTCCACCATTGCTATTACTGCTTTTTAGTGGCATATCCATTGTGCATGTCTACTCGATGGTGGTGAGGCGGTTGTCCACCAAGGTGAGGAATTGCTGGACCTCATCGACGCGTTTGCCGATGTGAGTGATGAAGTCATCAAGCAACTAGCTAACATATAGTTCCATGTTGAAGTTCATGTCTCTCGTGAAGGATCTAATTTAGTTATCTCTGAGGTATCACGATCCAACCCACAAGGGCCACTTAGGGCTGCTAGCTAGGGGCGGCGGTGGCGCTAGGGCAGGATGGCGGCATGAGAGAAGAGAGGGTGTGACACCGTAGGGAGAAAGGGAGAGGGAGAGATAGAGAGCAAATGCTTCTATTCCTTGCTTGGCTTGAAATAGTTATATTGCATCTATATTTTAATCCCTACAGGACTTACACTACAAGAAAATATAAGAAGAGTCCTTATACATTTGGTGTCACACGTCATCATTGCAAGATTAATGGACCAAAGGAGAAGCCCAAGGAGGATAGCGGGCCCCGGCCCGCCCGAGAGGGGCGATAATGGGGCGCCGCCCGGCTAGAGGGAGGGCGCCCGCCCTAGCCGCGCCGAGCGCCGGAGGGGGGGCAGCGTGGCCGCCCCGCCGTCATCGCCGTCATCGCTGCTAGTTACCTTTTATTATAATTAATTAGATAATTAATATTAGGAAAACTAAAAAATTCATGTTCGATAAGAACTTTTCCATTAGAGTCTGTTTTGGGACTATAAATATTAGACCGTTGTAATCGATTGAATCAAAAAGTAAGTGGGGTAATTCCCTTTATTCCAATCTCTCCCGCGCTACGCCTCCTCCCTCTCCTCCCTCCCTGCCGCCATCACCCCCCACCCTTGCCCTAAGCGCCGCCGCCGCCCTAAGCCGCCGGGCCACCGCCCCCCCCCCTCCTCCTCCTCCTCCTTTCCTCCTCCCAATCTTCTAGCCCAATCCACCCTCCCTGCCGCGTGTGTTAAACTGGTATCAACAGACCAGGAGTAATTTATGGCTTCCACCACCACCATGGCTACATTGAAGAAGATCCTTAATGCCTTCAGCAACAACTTCGACGAGCATGTGGATGAGGTGCACTGCCGCCTCGGCGACCTCAGTAATCACCTCCGGATCATGGAGGACCATTGTGCTGCAAGGATCGGATCTACACCAACATCGCCGACCCCTCTAGCACCTATCAATGGTGCTGGCATAGATGGGATTTCACACATCATGTGAATTCAGGAGTTTCCCATGGCTACCCCGACACCGACATCAGCACTGCACAGGGAGGCGCAGGCAATAAAGGAGGAAGCAGAAAAGACGATCATGGAACACATGACTCTGGAGATTCCACTCTGGCGCCCGCCATACAGCATCAGCATGGTTGCGCCGACGTACAACGGGGCTTCAGACCCGTTGCCGTGGATGTCCAGGATGCAGCTTCTGTTCCATCTGTATAATTTTCCTAAGGATGAAAATGTAACCTATGCAGCTTTCCATCTGACAGATATTGCATCTGCTTGGTTCACAAAAATCTCAGCAGTCAAGCCTATTGGCGATTGGGAGTTGTTCACGTGGATCTTTCAATACGAGTTCGGCCACCTTCGGACACCTGAATTTACAGAATGGTCACGGCAGATTGACCCAGTGGATGACTACATTCAGAGATTCAGTGCACGTAAGAATCAATCCACTAATGTCAGTAAGTTTAAAAGACTTCATATATTTCTCTCTGGATTATCACCTA
Organism: Chrysopogon serrulatus; assembly: GCA_015844335.1. Taxonomy (NCBI): domain Eukaryota; kingdom Viridiplantae; phylum Streptophyta; class Magnoliopsida; order Poales; family Poaceae; genus Chrysopogon; species Chrysopogon serrulatus. Next base: position 6,299 of record JADLZL010002221.1, read on the forward strand.
TTATGCGTCATCTTCTGGATTCCTCTTCTCCAACATCGCTAGAGGCAGCCAAGCAGTTGGCCCTTGAGCTCGAGCAGCAGCAGGGGGTCCAGCCATAGTCTGTGAGTCATGAGACACGAGCTTCCTTGACTTCGGTTCTATCAACAGCAGATCTTTCAGACTCAGACGCCATAATCTTTGACACTACAGCATATGAGGCGGATGTTAGCAATGGTGAGAACCAAGAGGATTGAGATACATGCGAGGTGATATTAGCCTTGCCAGCTCCTCAGACAGGTGACACAGACTTCGACATCTTGGCTACTCTACGTCAGGCGGCACTAGATGACAGAGAGCTCCAGATGATCAGCAACACTATCGGAGTTCATGCAGCAGCACCAGCCTAGTCTGTACGTGATGGGATTGTCTACTATGATGCTTTTATATTTTAGCTATATCCACATTGCTTTGGGAGATATTTGAAGCATCTGGGCTATTTTTCTCAGAACAGTTAGCAGTTGGATTTCATCTTCCTACCTCGACACCATCAGTTCAGATATTTTCCTCTAGTTTCCTATTTTTGCAGCACTGGCCGATTCATGAGATCCAGACAGCTACAACTATTTTCTATGACGACAACGATCAACTGATTATACAGGTAGACGATGTCATTATAGGTGTGGCAGAGGATGGAACACATGTGGTGTCCCCCAGGGATTATACATCAGGAGACCTTCTTTTGGTGAGATGCATCATCTTTACATAGCACCTGCTGTAGTGGTTCACTCGACAATGTACATGCATATTAGAGGGCAAGAGATCACGAGTCCACCATAGATTATACAGAATCTATACTTGTTTGGGGTTCTATCAAATTCGAACTTTGGTGATGGCGGATGCAACACAGTTGGGAGCTTTGGTGGGTTCCAGAGATATGCTAGTGGCTGCTGTGGGAATCTTAAATATTGTTTCTTCTTTGCAGTAGACTACAATGCAGGTTCTGGATGAGCTTTTGGACACTTTTTTTTTCAGCTGTGGAGCAGAATTTGGAGCAGCAACCACCCTCCTTTTGGAACAGTTGAATGAACTGAGATTTAGCGTAAGGACGCGCTGATCGGAGAAGAGGGGAGTTCTGTCACACGTCAAACGACGACGGTGATAAATTGCGAGATTAATGGACCAAAGGAGAAGCCCAAGGAGGATAGCGGGCCCTGTGGCATGCCCGAGAGGGGCGATGTGGGGCGCTAGCGCCCGGCTAGAGGGTCGGCGGCTGCCCTAGCCGCCGCCGTCTTGCGCCGAGGAGAGGGGGGGGCCTGCGCGGCCGCCCCACTTGTCATCACCGCCATCACCGCTAGTTACCTTTTATTATTATAATTAATTAGGTAATTAATATTAGAAAAACTGGAAAGTTCGTGTTCGATAAAAACTTTTCCGTTAGAGTCCGTTTGGAACTATAAATATTAGGCCGTTTATGTCGATTGAATCAAGAAGTAATTAGGGTAATTCCCTTTATTCCAATCTCTCCGCGCCACGCCTCCTCTCCCTCTCCTCCTCCCTCCCGCGCCGTTGCCCCCACCCCTGCCCTAGTCTTTGCCGCCGCCCTAAGCCGCCAGGCCGCCGCCCCCTCCCCTCCTCCTCCTCTCCTTCTCCCAATTTTCTAGCCCAATCCACCCTCCTCGCCGTGTATGTTACATTTGGACTCTTGCTTCTCAAGCAAAACTACCCTATTTTCTAAATAATCTTAATCCTATGTCCTAGACAATTCTCTATTTATTTTTCCTATTTTTATTCTAAACTTCTTTTTTGTTGTAGGTCTCCTCATATGTGGGGAGATTGTGGGGGGCCGTGCTAGCCAACGCCTTGCCGCGCGCCCTCCATGCTGCACACGAGGAGGCCCTAGTGCTGGCTAGGGCTAGGTCTCAGGCCTCTCCTAGCATGCTTGACCTGAAGTAGGGGGTCTGGATCGGGGACATGCCAATATATCTTTCATGTGTGCCTACACTAAAAGATTCTAAAACTATCGATTTTTGTTGTTCTTAAGGTTTGACCAAATGTTGTCCTAAACTTTTTTTAAATAAAAATCGTATCCTAAATGATATATTCTTTTCTGACCGAGGGAGTGTAACTATTTAATTGCATACTGTAACATATAGACAAACCGGCTTGTAGTAGGTCTATAGGTCTATGTGCCACTACCGTCTCACGTGACTATCTTTCTTTGCTATAGTAAAAATGGGATTACTCGGAGTGTTCGGTTGGTGACATAAGCCGACTGATAAGACAAGCTATCTAATTTGGTGTGAGAGAAAAATACTATTTAAACGGCTAATAAGCACGGCTGATAAGACAAGCAAACTACCATATTCACATCTAGTATATATTGAATAGAATATAGGACAGTGGATGACCTTGCCCAACTGCCCAATAAGGCCGTTTTGTATGCATTATTCCATTCTTGCTAGGTGACGCTAGGAACCAAATCTCTCTTCTTCTGGCTTCAGTACTAAAACTACTGATCGAAAAGCTGATTACCTAGCTTCACCATTCGGCAAGGCCAGCCAACTGGAATCACATGAAGCGGGAATATGGATAAGCAATCTGGTAAAGGCAAAAGGCATGCAAGCGAGCTAAACGCCAAGTACTGGTTATATATATCTCCAATAAATTATGTTACTATACATCGTATCGTGTCACGGCCATCTAGCTAGCTGCTACTATATATAGGTTCACCCAATGTACGAAACGCGTGTCGAAGAACTAGCTCGCCAATATGTCCAACGATCGGCAAACAGTTCCCGGCGGGGAGGAAGAGGATGGGACGACGTCGGAGGTGCCGGTGATCTCCGATGGCGTCGCGACGTCCGCCGAGCACAAGGAGTGGCTCAAGGAGATGCGCGGGTGGCTGATCGTGCTGGCCACCCTGGCCGCGTCGGTGACGTACCAGGCGGGGCTAAACCCTCCCGGCGGGTTCTGGCAGGACAACAACGGGCACCTGGCCGGCAACCCGGTGCTGCACGACGGCCCCTTCGTGAAGCGCTACCTGACCTTCTACTATTTCAACGCGACGGCGTTCGCGACGTCGCTGGTCATCATCATCCTTCTCCTCAATGAGCGGTTCTACATGTCGGAGGCCAAGGTGGCGGCGCTCACCCTCACCACCATGGTCGATCTCATGAGCCTCGTCGGCGCCTACATCGCCGGTTCCACCCGCAACATGGCCAACTCCATCTACATCATCGTGCTCACTTGCTTTCTCTTCGTCTGTGTCATCTACATCGCCAGGTACTACTACTCGACATGCATTAGCTGGCTCTTGCTTCATGCACATGTTGCATTATATATTGTGAGATCCCAATTAGAATTAATCATTCATGTTACACATCTGGTGTCCCACTGTTATGTATAGGGTGCTGCCGATCCTGTGCTTCATCATGCTCTTCATGTCGCCGTGGATATACTTGCTGGCCAAAAAGGGGTGGCTGCCGGTGACGGACCATATGAAAAACAGAGTTGAGGTGGCCAAGGCGAGGGAGCGAAAGGAGGAGGAGAAGCGGCAGACAGAGAAATACAAGCAGGTCAACACCTGCTGCAGCTGCTGCTCACGCTTCAAAGCGATCAAGTACCGCGGCGACATTGAGGACAGGGGGGACAGCCCATAACTGAAAACAACTAAAGTTATTCGTTGGATGCGTGTTACTTCTTGACATGCCTTGCCCGGTTAATTTGTCTTCTTATTATATTTGGGTCTTTGAAGCACAAATATACCTTTGTGCCCATTTTGAGGAAATGAATACTTTGGGGTTGAAAAAACACCATTCTAAATTATGTCCTTCCAACTCTTTGAGGAGCCAAAGTATTTTAAATTTGACTAAATTTATAGTTTGATTAGAGTCTGTCTACCTAGCATTCAGTTGTTTTGGGCCCTTCCAGCACTCGATTGTTGAAGACCCAAAAAACACTTGAATTTTTTTGTGTCAGGATTCGTGTGTTTTAGCCAAATCTAGCACACGAGTGTTTGGTAGCTCCAAAACACACGAATTCAGAAACCAACAAAACCGTGTATTTTTTCCTAGTTAGCACACGTTTTTGGCTGCCTGGGTAGTAACACATGAATTCAAATAGAGAAGAATATCCATGTGTTTTTTCCTTACCTAGCACATGGTTGTTGGCTTCATCGATAACACATGAATTCTATAAGGGCATGTTCGGTTGTAACCCAGCCTGGCCTGGATTCAATCCGGTTCAAATAGCCTACGAAACACCGATACGACTACACCTCCGCCTGCAAAGAATTGGTTATACGGCTACATTCCCGCCAAGAATCAAAACACTGCTCTAGAGTCCAGGAATGAATCCGGCAGCGACGAGCGTGACATCCGCGACACTAGGTCCTCCGATGGCATCTTGCAGGAGCCCCTGCTCGCGATGGCCGTCTCACTGCACACGTACATGGCCTTAATCCTTCCCTGGATTGGTTCTGCTCGGGGAATTAATCCCCTACAACCGAACAAAGCCTAAGGGAAAAATCTGTGCGTTTTAAGAGAAAGTAGCTCATAGATTCTGTTGCCGAAGCCCAGTATATGCATATAACTAAAATTGCATATGCTAAGAACTAAAATTGCAGTGCAGAATAAATGTAATTTAAATTATCTTTGATTGCAATTGTGTATCAGCAGCAGGTAATAACAGTAACAGAGCACTTGAATGCAGGGCATTTCTCATTTTAGGGCAAACTAACTAACTGCAGACTAACAAATATGAGGCAGAGGAGCAATCCTAGCAGGAACCAATAGAAAGATGAGCTGAGCAGTTTGGCTGACTATTGGGCTATAAAAGAAGAGGCAAACGATCAATCAACAAAAAGAAATCCTTGCTAATATGTTTTATTGCTTTAAAATCATAGCACAAGTGGAGAATTGCATACAATAGATTCGTATTATACAGAGGGCAAGGAACTCACCAGCATGCCTAGTAGCTACTAGGAAGTAAATAAGAAAGAGATTAAGATAATCTAGCTACAGCTTCTTCACGCCATCCTTGCCAGCTTCAACGACTTCATCGTAATCTAAGCCTCACCACTGCAATGAGAATAGATGCCAAACTTTCAATCGTAGCCAATAAAGCACAAGTATAATACCATAGTAACACTACAAGTGGCTAGTATAGCAGGTTGCTGGGTTCAGACAAGAAATAAAACAACAATAAATGGCAATACATATACCTCCTAGTTTCTTCCTTCTTATCAGCTCAATGTAGGCTAACTGCAAGCTACAACAAAATATAAAACCAAATATATGAATAAAACCAATTGTAGATACAGAAGCTGAGTGTCCGGGCCCCTCTTTGTAGCCTTTTGCAGCTCTGTCTTTCGAGCCAAATACCCCCTGAAAGAGAAATGTATAAAGATGATTAAGTCACAAAGACAGAGATTAGCCATCACTCCATGAATAAAACCACTTGAGTTTCTATAATCGATCAGCAATTACACGGCTTAAATTGCAGATTGGCTATTTTCACAAAACTTGTAGTGTGTTGAACAAAGCATAGCTCTAACTTTTTCATAGGTTCATTTGTGAGATATAGATAGATATCAAAAGAAGGTATAACCAGCTATGACAAAAAAGACAAATAGGACAATAGACAAATTGATAAATTTTTTTCTAAGAAAGGACAGGAAACAATATAGGACAATAGATAAATTGATAATTTTTTTTCTAAAGACAGGAAACAATATAGAACAATAGATAAATTGACAATTTTTGTCTAAGGAAGGACAGGAAACAATATAGGACAATAGATAAATTGACAATTTTTTTTCTAAGGAAGGACAGGAAACAATATAGGACAATAGATAAATTGACAATTTATTTTTCTAAGGAATAACAGGAAACAATATAGGACAATATACAAATTGACAAATTTTTTTTTCTAAGGAAGGACAGGAAACAAAATTTATGCAACTCGACACAATAACAAATATATAACCAACTCGACAAAAAAAAAACAAACAAGATAATAGACTAATACCAGCATAATCACAGATTACAATAGACAATTTTTTTTTATAGAAGGATAATTTACAAAAATTTTATCTAATACCAGCACAATCAAAGACATAGGGATAGAGGAGCATAACAAACACAGACAAGGATTCCCTAAGAAACGAGAATTCTCTAAGTACTAATAGAAAAGTAGTAGGGACAATGATAAGCTACAAATAGGACAAATCTAATCTATGCAAGCAGATCCTGCTTTGGGGTTGCTTATTTCATAAGCCAATTTTCTTATGAACATGTAATCCAAAACTGCTAGTATTTGCTGAAAACAAATTCAGGAATCAGAATTACAGGGAACACAATTACAGAATTCCAAAAAACAAATTGCACATTTGAAATAGTGCAACTAGTATTTCCTGATAATGCAATTTAGACTTATTTCACAAGCATTTTTGAATGTCTCTGTCTGTTGTAATTCATGCAGATTTTAGTTAGTGCATGTGTGTGTGTCAAAGAATTATAAACTCGGACAAATACGGTTCTTGAGCTACAAATCTGAGCACGGTCATCTTATAGTTATTGGTATATCAAGGTCATCTTAATAGTCAGATCACAAGAATCTATTACAATCTGATAATACATATCTCTAATACTTTTTTGATATATATCTAGTTAATAACACAAACTCACTTTTATTAGTCAAAACAACTCCACACACTGAAATATAGAACAACAACTAACTGAACCATAGATATATATGTACCAATAGTAGATAGAGTAGCAAGAGTTTGAAATATACCATAAATGAACTAGGAAAACAAAATCAGACTAGTTCAGATCTCTTGCACTTTCAATTCAGTGATAGGTGGTACTAAAATAAGAAAAAACAGAGCACTAACACCAAAGGAAATTGTGTTACAAGGATAGTGGGAGTGAACTTTTCCTTTTTCCTAAAAAAAGGACAGTGGGAGTAGTTGGACATCTACAATCAAACAGTGTACAAATCTAGCAGATCTATGAGAAGCACTGAAGATAAATGTCTAAAATCTCTAACAGCCTCCTACTAAGAATTGGTTAAATTATTATTGAGAGATGTAGCCTGAAATCTCTAAAACATGGTAGTAAACTGTATGTAAAGCAGAGGTTAGCTGTCTATTAGGCAACTCCGATTGCATATATGTTTTATACTAAAATTGCAGTTTTAGTATGATGCAATTCAGATAGACATAACCAGTAATTTTTGGGTTTGAGATTAAAAAACTTGTTACAAAAAATCTCAAATCCGACCAAATATGATTTGTGTTGTTGGGTTCCTATTAAAGGAAGTTGTTAACAGACAAGAAAATTATAAATACATTTCAAGAACGTAATTGAATACCACAAATCTGATGTTCCATGGCATAGGTATGTATAATGACACGCTTCATATCAAGCAACTCTGTATGAGAAAAATATGATATTAGTTTAACAGAAAGGTAAAAACAAAGAGATCAACAAAAATAATGAAAAGATTACCGACCTCGAGGGCACACAAGTACAATCTAGAATTTTCAGCAAACTTATGTAGCATCCTAATTAGTTTTATAGTAGCATTTCTTGTTATAGCAGCACTAGATTAAAGACCAGTGTGTCTGCAAAAATCAATCATGTTCTAAAACAATAACGACAGATAAGAATGGTCAAACTTAGGATAGTTTATGTCAAGCACAGATATCTTTTAGGACAGATTAAGTAGAACATCACGTCTAATTTATGTAGGAAGGTGAAAGACACCTATACAGTGAATCTAAAGTCTAAATCTCCATAAACAAGGTCTTAAGCCTAGGACCTTGGATGTAAGTCAATAGCCTGTCCTACATTTTCTCTAAGAAAACAAATAAACTTTAATTTTAAAGAGCCTGAACGATATTTAGGCACTATATCTAAAAGATCAAAGGTGGTCTCACAAGTGCACTCAGTACTGATGATGAAAAATTAAGTGATTTTGCATTATGGAATTATCTCTATATATTGCCCTCGAGATCAGTTGGCAAACAGAGCAGTCCAGAACTATTCTGTATTATGGTTTGTAAACCAGTAGACCACAGAAAAACGAGTATGTATTCTAGTACAGATTGCAACCAAATATGGACTAGAGAAGCCCGCAACATAGTATATTCCAGATTTGACAATAGACATATCACAGGCCACCATTGGCACAAGTAGTTAACATAAGCTTTGTGCAGTAGCAGGAAAAACTAGGCTACAGTGAGCAAATTGATCATGCATGGAACTAATGGCCAGATATGCCAGTTAATGTCATTAAGATGATGGTTTTATTGATCTATCCAGGTAATAATCGAGTTACTATAACATTGGATTAAAGATCAAAGTTTATTTCTCACTAGTCAGTCAGTTTTACTGAAACTCGATTTCAGTTTCAGTTGAGTCGTTTAACTGAAAAATCCAGTTCAGTTTCAGAGCTACCATCTAGTAGGAACTCAATTCTGTTGCTCAACTAATAGTTGTTGGATACACTTCGAACAAGGGAGAAAAGTAGGGCAAATATTCTATGATAAGAGCGTAAAAGAAGACAATACAATAAATATAAGTACTAATATTGGACAACTTATATTCAGGGTTAAGTTTCTGGCACCTATATGGTTTCTGTGCAATGTCTAAAGCCCAAGCATGTGACAATATACATTTTCCTGTACCAAAGATAAGGGATGAGCCCAGGAAATTATGTAAAGAACTGCTGACCCCAAGCTCTTAAAAAGAAACAAAATAGATCACACCACTCGGCTGAATTGTAATCATGAGTAACAAACTAACAAGTACCGTAATTTACTACTATGAACCAGATTCTGAAACAGATCATATCTATTTTTGAAGAAAGTCTTATCTTCTAAATAAACATTACTTTACGTTCCTTTTTTTAGAATCTCTACAAGTACTTGTACAATCAATATTGCTAGCTTTATCTTCTTAGAGCAATTCTATTCAAACTTCAAAACTGCCATTACATTGGGAAACAAAAATGACCAAAAATGTTGTAAAAGAGCATTCCTGGTGCAGATTAGATATCTCACTTTAAACTATATGGCATAATATACTCACCAAAGCACTGAATCTAGCCCAAAGCTGCAAATCCTCTGCCCAACCCTGCACATCATTGTTAGAGATCTGCAAATCCACTAATAAGAAGAGAAATATTATTGAAAAAATCAATTGTAAAAATATTTAGATGCAACCTCATTGTATGAGTCCACTACAACCTCACTAAAATTTTGATGCATGTCAAAAAATTGTCTAGCTCAAAAAACCTATGAAGCACTACTGAAGCAACCTCAGATGCGCTAGTAAAAAGTTGACTGAACCAGATTCAGTCTATGCATATTTGTACAAAGGGTGGTAAAATAGTAATTGCAAGCAAGATAGCATACAATCATGTGCTAAATTTGAGAAGTTTGCTGCTTCGCATAGTAGCGTAAAATTCTCACAAAGGCTAGTAGTAGTAGTAAGCTAGGTAGCAGACAATCATTACTAATAAGTTATCTAGCAAACCATGCATATCCATACAAGCAACTTCAAAATGCAATCTATTTAGCTTCCTGCAATCCATAAATATTATTCAATTGAATAATTGTACACACCAAATAATTACACATGGATTTAGAATAGGCTACCATAACGCAGAACTATTCAAGGTATTTCTACTGTAACAAAACAAAGCATGATCAGAGATTTCTAAACTGGTTGCAGGGACCTATTCAAGCAAGCACAAAAATCAAACAGATCAAAACAAATTTCTAAATGCCCCATGTTTCAAGAGATTCACGTGTCATCAGTTGATCTGGTTTCCCAAGGTGCTTTATTTGGACCGATGTGCAAATGAACATAATCGAAATTCAAATGAGCCTTACTCGCAGGAAATTGATGCGGCCGAAAATCAAAACAATTACTATGGATCTGTCTAATTCATGATAATTGATCCAAGACATCATTCCATCCAATTCCATAATTTGCACATAGAGCATATGGTAACAATTCATTAATACTGGCCAAATAAATTACAGTTTTAGCTATACTACTGACTGCTAAGTAGAGTACAAAGTTATAGTGATGAGATGGGAACATGACAGAGAAAACAAGTAACCAAGCCAGAGATGAAGCTGCAGGCTACACACACAGAGAGTAGCAATATTCCAATCGAAATCCTGCTGTCATGTTCCTATCTGAACATTCACGCTTCACGAAACCCACCCCATGTCCACACTGAAGCATAATAAATATGGAATAAGCTACAAATTCAACACAGAAAAAAATGAAATCCTAAACAACCAAAACACAATTAACGGCAACAATGCATTTTTCAGACAACAACGAACCTTAAATCAGCTGGCGAAGCCGAACACAAATCAACTGAAACTGGCTGCACCGAACCCAAATTTGCTGAACCTAGCTACTCCAAATACAGCAACCACAACTGCGGTTGCTGCTGGCGTTCAGGATACTAAGGCATTCCTGGCAGCAGCTGTGTCGAGCGTAGCGTATGAAGCAAAAGAAGGTAGGGCGGGGCCAGGGCAGAGGAAACGGTGTGGGGGCGGCGACGTGATGTGAGAGGCGGAGGCGAGCGGCAGGGACATGAACGGACGGGCCGGCTGCAGCACCTCGCCGCGGTGGTCGTCGTTGCTGGCAGCGCAGCCGACATGAGAGGAGGACTTGGCAGCAGTGGAATCGATGGTGGCCAAGCGGAAAGCGGATCCAGCATACCCAAACAACCGAAATCCCCCACCCAAATCTCCATCCCTCTGCCCTCATCACAATACAGAAGAAGAGGATGGGGAAGAGTACACACCTTCGCCAGGACTACCCGACGGGGAATCGCGAGTTCGCCGGAGCAAACGCGGCATCGGCGATGAAATCGCGGCCTACCAGGACAGAGCGTCGCGGGGAAGAAGAGGATGGGGAATGAGACGCAGACAGACGGAGAGGCGAGACTCCCCATTTGAAACAGTGCCCAGGTGGGCCATCCAAGTTAGAGAAAGAAACGGACAGAAGGAGAACGGACGCACGATGCTGATCCACCGGCCACAAAATTCATGTGTCACACAGCCACAAAACAATCGATTGTCATATAGCCTTTCTGTTTGATTACCGTCGGTCTATAGAACGATTTGACAGTGATGATTTGATGATTACCGCTGGTCCAGCATATGATCCTCCGGCGGTGATAAAGTGCTCATCACTGCTGGTATGTCTTTTGCTCTAGCAGTGATAAAATGATGATTACCGTCAATTCGTCGTTTGATCTTACAGTGATGAAACGATGATTACTGCTGGTCCAAAGTACAATCTGGTGGTGATGAAGAGCTCATTACCACCAGTTCGTCTTGATCTGGCGGTTATGTCTTAAATATCAGTGCCAGTTCTATCATATTATCACCAACGGTTTGTCTGGGATAGTAATGATAATGCATATTCATGTTACTAACTTAAATGTAGCACAATATTAATAGCATCATTAGTAATGTGATTACATCATACTCACAGCGTACATAATGTATCAAAGTATGTATTGGATCAAGAGTCATGAGTCCATACAAAAAATTAGACCACAATGTGATACTCTCAAGAACATAAGACATCTGTTTGAGAACACGTCTTAAGTAACACACAAAACATATGAGAAGCGGTTACCGGTTGAACAAGATGAATCCGAGTAGCACCTTAATACCTTAATTAGATAAGGCAATTGTGTCTATCGGTATTCATGACTTGGTCCATAACGAAACTAATATGATCATGTTGCAACACAGATATCTCCACATCACAAGAAAAAAGATGAAACACAATTATGACATGTATCGCAATATGCTCAAATTAGCTAGCTATATGGTCAATTGATCCAAATTTAATAAATGTTATTATCACCGCCAGTTTGTATAATCTGGTGGTGAAAACCACTACAGTTTTCACTTTGGATTATATGCCGCCATAGTGGCGAAAACATTTATCACTGTCTGGAAGTGTTAGTAGTGAAAATGTTTTCTGTAGTAGTGCTTCTCTCTTGGCATGATGTGTCATCACCCCTAGACTTGTTCATTGACCTATGGTAATCTGCTAATATCCTTATCTAAGAAGGTCCCTTTCGAGCAAGTGCTTTGACAACTTCTTTGCTAGTTTGTCCGAAAACTACCTCTTCATCATCACGTAGCAAGTGTGATAGCTATCATGTGATAGTTTGCTCGTAAACCTTGTTGTCTTCACCATTAATGTGTGTTGGTTATCCGCTGTGTTCTTTGATCTGTTTGTGACCCTTCCGTTCCATCCTTTTGAGTGTGCGATTGATATTCATGTCAACGTATAGTTCTGTTAATGAAAATAAGTTTGAATATTGAGTACTTATTACTATATCAGAAGTAAACGAAATTCTATCTTTACAAAAAGCTACGACAGTGTTGTAAGCCTGTAATATGATGACTGCGTGACTGCGCACCGTGGAACTTGTGACGAAAGCTGTTTACATGCTTGCAGCATATGGAATGCTTTAGAAGCAACTGACGACTAATGACGTACGACAACATGCGAACGTCACTAGCACGCTGATTTCTACTTTGTTTCACTACAGATTTGTTCTTTGCTTCAAGGTGCCTGTTTATTCCTGCCTTTGCATCTCTGCAAAACACCTCATCGATCCGTGGTGGCTCTTAGCTTGTCCCTTTCTGATTTTGGAGCTGAAATATTTAAATGACACTGGATAATCGCGTTTACCGTTTCTGATTTTCAGCCCTATTAGGGAAGGGGTCTCCTCACAAAATACTGCTACTTCTATTCTGCGCTTAAGCAGCTGGAGGGATTTCGCACGCGCTCACTCTGTCTTCCTAAATCCTAAAATAAACTAGGAGCTGGTGTGAAGTTAGTGTATTCTGGGCTTCTGGCTTGAGCAACCTCAGCTCCTCCATAGTGTATTCTGGACTTCTGGCTTGAGCAACCTCAGTTCCTCCATAGAAGCCAAAGCTAAAGGAAACTCTACCACATAGTACTTAAGTTACAGTTTTTAAACAACAAGTGTACTTGTCGGTATTTGTGCAGGTAGTGATACCAATACAGATAGCCACCCATTTTGCTCACAAGATATCGTGTCACAAATCATGGGGTTTTCATGTTTTTGAGGAAACAGATGGGGTTTTCATGTGAAATACACACGCGTAGGAAGGCTTCAAATTCATAAAATTTTACATTGAGACTGATCTTATTTCCCAATAGTTAAATCCCATAAAATTTTACGTTGAGACTGATCTTATTCTGAAATCTACCAGCTTAGTTTTTCGGAGATGCTCATAGGTGCTTTTGCCTTCCTCTTCCCGCTGCTAGCCCAAGGTATTTACCAACAATTTGCACAAATAGTAGAAATTTGATTCTTCCATAATACATGAGAAGAATGAGTGGGATTGTCCGATTCCTTTCTTTGCATGTAGATATGCATCCATTCTTTGTTTTGTCGTCTTTAATGAACATGGTTGTGCTTGCTTCCAGCTTGCAATGCAGACGATGCCTCCTTACACAATGCAAGGGCGTTAACAGGAAGGCACAAACCCAGTATATATGTATGTCATGGGGCATGTGTAGTTCACTTGTCTTGGCACGTGTCTATGTGTGCCCGACCAAACTAAACGGCCCCAAATTAAAATGTCTTGTCCGATCAATGTCGAGGAAGCACAGGAAAGTCGAGCCATCAGCGTCGCTGACTCCGCTCCGGGCGACGCGACCCCAGCGGTCACCGAGATCAGCGCGACGGGCAAGCGCGGCATCCCGGTGCTCGTGGCGCCGCTCCACAGCCAGAGAGAATGCGATGGCCGAGGCGGGTTCCAGGGGTTCCTCCTCCTGGAGGCCAAGGATGACGACGATCCGGCGGCGCAGCGCAAGAAGTGGTTCAAGGAGATGCGCGGGTGGCTGATGGTGCTGGCCACCGTGGCGGCGTCGGTGACCTACCAGGCCGGGCTGAACCCGCCCGGCGGGTTCTGGCAGGACGACGAGGACGGCCACCACGCTGGCAACCCGGTGCTCCGGGACAAGCACTGGTCGCGGTACATGATCTTCTACTACTTCAACGCCACGGCGTTCGTGACGTCGCTCGTGATCATGGTGCTGCTCATGAGCGAGCGCTTCTACCACACGGAGACCAAGGTGGTGGCGCTCATGCTCACCACCTTCATCGACCTCATCAGCCTCATCGGCGCCTACATCGCCGGCACCACGCGCTTCTTCTCCTCCTGCATCTACATCATTGTCATCGCCTGCGTCGCCTTCGCCGGGGTCATCTACATCGGAGAGTACGTGGGTTCGAATGCAATGCAATATGCCATGGCATTGGCAAGTTTGGCAACTAATAGATGTTTTTTTTAAAAAAAATTTGCAGGGTGATGGGTGAAATTTGCATGTTCTTCATGAGAAAGATGCCTTGCATGCTCCGACTGGTGCAGAGCAGGTGGTTTCCGATGCCGGCTGAGGTGACGAGGCGTCTGCAGCAGCCTGAGGAGCGCAGTATTAGGCAGACCAGGACGACGACGGCGAGGGGCAACCAGCGCGGTGGCTGCTGCGGCCTCCTGTGCGCGGCGCGCGGAGGGCTGAACATGCCACGGTGGCCTTATGGAGGGGGGCAGTCAGTGTAGCATAACCCTCGCCTCCAGTATTTTTAAGTCCACATTATTTTCCCAACCAATTAATTGTAGACATAATAAAATTCATGGTTGATAGATATCTGTTGATAATAAAGGCTGCCTATGCTGGCGTCGAGTAGGCCAAGAGTCCCTAGCGCTCTTGCCTTGTATCCACGGCCGTATAATTCTTTGTTTCTATTATAGGTGCTAGTCTTTTTGCTCTAACTGATTGATATTCCTGCTTGGCCATGCACACTAGTATCTTGCCAATAGACATGGAACAGCCCGAATTCGTCGATGTTGTAAAATAATTCCTTTCGTCTTAATCAAATATGGGTTCATATCCGTTCGCGAAAAAAAAGGAGGCTGCCTATGCTACATCATATTTGTTTTTCTATACTTCTCTGCTTATGCATGATCTATCTCCACAATGAGCTGAGGAGGCTTGACCTTTCTTGTTCAGTTGGTTTAGCACCTGGACTGGATTCCTCAGCTCCTTTCATTAAAACATAAAAGTCCTTTGTAACCATTGAAATACAGTTGAAAGTTCAGTGTTGGCCAGAAAACTCAGAAACTAGATATCTTTTATCATGGGAACTTTTGAAATAAACTGGACAAATAATTTAGCCTTTTAGATGGCTCCTAAAATAAGCTTTACTGCTATACGTATTAGTTTACTATCTGAAAAAAAATCATAACCACTTTATTTTAAATAAAAAACAAAACCAACACCAAAGTTGATACCATAAAAATATAGTATATCTGTCTATTGATGCTCTATTTAGATATATTTGATCTTATCTGTTTCTTTTGCTGGTGTTTTGTTGCTTGTAGTTGTGACAGTTATTTATTTAAATTGTCATCATGTACTTTAGTTTATTTTGATTGCATTATTACTTTGTTGCACAATGTTTCAGCCCCCACCTAGCCAAGTGTTCAAAATAAAGTGCTAGCCATGCTATGATGAAATTATATGGTGGAGCAACCCATCTATGAGCATGCTGTCCCTTTCCTGATCTTTTAGTCAAATATAGCACAAAAACGAAAAGTTAAATGCATCATGGGTGCAATAGCAAGCAATAAAATACTATAAAAACAACAGAAAAAAAAGATCCAAACAAAAGTAGAGCATTAGTAAATAGATAGATTATATTTTTAGAATAAATTTGATAACAGTTTCATATTATTCTAAATTGAAATAAATTAATTATGAATTTTTAGAGACCAAACTAGATAAATATAGAGGCAAAACCACCTTAATTCGAAACTAGTTAATAAGGGCTACATTTATCTAGTTTCTTAGTTTCATGATCAAATGCCTTTTTAGTTCAATGGCCAAAACTGGACTCCATTGACAATTTCGTGGTAAAAATTATACTTCTTCCTAAAACATACATGGGTGAATTCATTTTTATCTTTTTATTCTTCTTACTAAACTCATGTAAACCATTCCATTTTGATCCGACACATCTCCTACAGCCTTCCCGGTCTGACTGTTCTTAGGTCTTCTCGCTCAGGTGCATGTAAACTGTTTAGTTTGCTTCAAATTATATGATGTTTTTTATATCAAAGACCGTTGAGTTATTTGTATCATTTTTATCGAGTCAAGGTATAGCACAGACGTATTTTTATTACTTTATTACATGCATGCTGTGGGCAAAATCTAAACATGGAAGGCGACGAAGCATTGATGATAATTAAGGCAAAGATTCCTGTCACCCGGGTGATTGAGTCTTTCTGTGAAACAACTAAAATTCTTCTTAGTTTCCATCAAAGCCTTTTTAGTTCAAGCCATAGTTTTGATAATTTTGGTAAGTATTTGGTTGGCTAAAAAAATTTGTGAATTCATTTTTATCTTCACATTTGGCTTACCAAATTATTAAACCATTCCATTTTGATCCCAAATCTTGACTTGCCAAATTCTTGGCTTGGTAACTGTTTTTTGGCAAATTATATGATGTTTTATATATCAAAGACCGTTGAGTTATACATTTTATCGAGTCAAGGTATGCAAATTTTTTATCATTTTCCAGCATTAAAGACAAGAACGGTTCCACATGAAGAGTTTGACACACGGCACTGGACTCACCACTTTTTGAGTTTTGTTGAGTAAGGCCTCGTTTAGATTGCAAATAAGATTATATTATTTTTTTCCACATCCGATCTTTACAGTCCCTAAATATATTTCTAATGGCTATGTTTATCATCAACAATCTAAACATAGACAAGCATTAAATATAAGTAAAAAATTTAACTAATTATTTAGTTGTACCAAAATCAATCACATTTGGCTTGCCAAATCTTTGGAATCTTTTGATCCAAGTTTTGACTTGCCAATGATTGGACAAAATTTTTGCAACCAATCAGGCCCGTATACAAACGAAGCAACCTGCAAATTTGATCATTTTCCAGCATTAAAGACAAGAACGGTTTGAAAGTTTTTTCGGCACTGGACTCTCCCATTTAAAGTTTTGTTAAGTAAATAAAAAGCGACAAGATTAGACTCACGGTGTAAGAAGAACAATCTTGTTTCCGGTCCGTGGTCTGTGTAAATGAGACGACATGTCTACACACCTGGAATAAATTCCTTCCTGCCATGATCAGAGACCTTGACGACACGAAAAAGATTTGCAAAGCTGATGACACCTGGTGCTTTTCTTCTTTCGTACGTTATGCGCGCATACTATATGTGCCCCATAAAACGTATCCAAATTTAGCTAGGCACCACCCTAGCAACTTTTGAAAAGAACGCCTCGTCGTCGTCACGTAGCTATCATCATCATTATTCGATCATCATGGCTCCGAATCAAGCGCCGCCTGAGACGGGACACGCTTCGACGGAGCAGGAGGAGGCGCGGCCCAAGGGCATCCTGGAACGGATGCACAAGTACCTCCTCCTGCTTGCCATCCTCGCCGCCACCGTCACCTACAACGCCGGCCTCAGCCCCCCCGGCGGAGTCTGGGCTGACGACGCCGACGGCCACCTCGCCGGCGACCCCGTGCTGCAGGTACGGTACGGTACCCCTTGCAATTGCAAGCATTGCATTGGCTGAACGTAACACTCTCTCCCATCGATCCCATGGTTATCTGACTGCCACTGCCACTGCCAGGCTCACTACGCCGCGCGGTACAACGTGTTCTTCTACTGCAACGCGACGGCGTTCGTGGCGTCGCTGGTGATCATCATGCTGCTGCTGAGCAGCACCTTCAGCTTCCACGGCTACCGCGTCCGCGCGCTGCAGGCGGCCATGGTGCTGGACCTGCTGGGCCTCATGGGCGCATTCACGGCGGGGAGCTGCCGGAAGGTCAGGACGTCGGCGTACGTCGTGGCGCTCGCCGGCGCCAGCGTCGCGTACCTCGCCGCGCACCTGCTGCTGCACTTCTGGGTCAGGAGCAGCCGCTGCCCGTCCACCCGCCGGGAGGTCTCCGAGCTGCTCAACCTGCACCGCCTCTGCCTCTGTTGCTGCTGCTGTGGCGGCCGGAGGGACGACGGCGGCGCTGCCGCGCACGATGCTCCCAGAGGGACACGCACACGGGTGTGATTAACAATACCGGCTGTAAAATTAAAGATTGTCGCGGTGTTTTGTAAGGTGTGCGAGTGAAATATTCCTCGCTCATCGTGACAAGACGTTACATATAAATCCACCTTAATAATCTATACAATTTGGGAGGAACTGAGGTGGCCTTTTAGACCGGAATAGATTAAGGTGTGCAACCAAACAAGATCTGAGCAATCAATCCTAATCTTTCGTGCTTTGACCGTGAAGTGCCAAATATACTCCGGCTACAGGAGTTAGAAATATGTATGAGAATATTCATAAATTTATTTATTTTCCATGGATAAATGTGAATAATAAAAAATGAGTAAGAAAGGAAGCATGAAACGGTTCTGGTTTAGCCTTGATATTTTTATTAATAACGTTTATGTAATGAGAAGGTTTTGGCTTTGTACGTCCTTTTAAATTTTACTAGAAGACACCCCATGCATTTTTGTAGGAATTGAGAAGAATTTTAAACAAAATAACATGGAGATGATGTGGATAGGTTGTAATAAGAGATTGGAAATTAGTTCACATTACAAATTAGTAATTTAAAATTCAACGAACTAAATTATGAAACAAACCTTTAAGGGATTGGAGAATTCATGAGTTTTATAGGAAACTGTGCAAATTAGTTTCATAAATTATGAAACAAATTAAGGGTTTATTCATGAGCCAAAATATTTTTAGGAACTGTGCATGAGTTTCATAGAAAATCAGTTTATTTTTATAGAAAAAAGATAGGGGAATAGAAAAATATTCGTTCGACGTTCCAAACAGGTTTCAAACGAAAGTCATCGGATTCGGACGTATTGTAACACCTGCCCTGTCAAGTTAGCAAAAGAAAAAAAATAAGTTATAACAAAAAGGAAAATGAAAAAAATGAAGACATTTCTACCATCACGACACATAGGAAAATCTGAGCATAAGTTTTCTATAGCTTGTTCGCTTCAGTTAAAAGACTATTTTAGCTTATAAACTAATAGTATTTTTTTTCATAGAAATCAATTATTTTTATAGTATTTTGACTTATTTTTAGTTTTTATCGTCGACCGGAGAACGGAACAGTCCTCCGCGGATTTGAGATTTTGACTTATATAAGTCATGCTAAACAGCTCCCTAATTTATTATAATACTGTACATGTGAGAAGGTCCTACTTCCTACAAAATGGTCCAACGATAACGTAGCAATCTACATGGGTCCCGCTGTACCAAAAAAAAAAAAAAAAACACTTTTCTCTATCCTATCCATCACTCATCGATTTTTTTTTTCTCCTCCTCACGCGCCGTCCGAGAGGGATGGAGAAACAAGGTTGGAGAGAGATTATTTTTCTTTATTCGCACCTGGTGCTAGAATAGGATACGGTGCACAACACTTCTAAAGTATTTAGCCTCTCAAGATTTTTTTCTCTGTCAAAAACGCACCTCCTTGGTTTGCTGCACACTGGGAGCGCTCCTCTCCTTTGACTTGAGGCTTGTGCAAGTATGGTCTCCACCCCACAAGTTCATGATGGTCTTCCTGTAGAGCTCTTGTCCGCCCTGCCTTCGAGTACAGTGCAGCTGTTCTGCTTGCAATTAATCACTACGGAGCGGGCCCAATTCTTGGGTCCTTCGAGTACTACTGCAGGCGATTAAGTCAAACCAGAAGGTTTATCTCTGATCCTGGATCAGGTGTTTGTTTCTATCAAGCTAAGCCGAGCGTCTCAACCTCTCAATCCTGAGTCCTGACAAAGTACTACTGATCCTGGACGGTTCAGGAGTATAAAAGCAATAGGGGTGACATCAAAGAACTAGCGTCTGAAAAGTTTTGGATCCGAAGTTCGTCACAAAATATTCCGGCTAGATTGACAGTGGTAGGATTGCAGTTTGCCAGTGTGATTCATCTCTGAATCCGAACATGGATCGTGCAAATTCAGAGTCAATTTTGACGCTTCCTTACAGCACATAGCTAGATACCCTGCCATTTTAGCAAAGATGTCTGAGCTCTGAAATCTGCAGAAACACATTTGGCAAATGTTCTGAAGTTGTGGATCGGAAGTTCGTGACAAATGTCCTGACTAAATTGACAGTAGCAGAGAATTGCACTTTGCTAGTGTCTAAAGTCTGCAGAAACACACTAGGCAAATGACTCGATTATTCTAACATGGATCGTGCAAATTCAGAGTCAATTTTGACACAGCAGATACCCTGCCATTTTCAGCAAACATCTCTGAAGTCTGCAGAAACACACTTGGCAAACGACTCGATTATTCAGTATTTAACACTCATACAACAGCGGGGATTATTACCTATATTCCCCTCATAAACACATGACAAACACATATAGGAATCACACAAGTAGTAATTCACTATCAGTGCATTGATCGCTTGATATCAGCCATCAATGCGCTTCGCTAGAGATGATGACTCATGCAATTGCATTCATCAGCACTTTCTAGACTGAAGCAACTGTAATATGGGGGATTATTACCTATATTCCCCCTTATGAACACACCGACCAAACCAACAAATCTGTAGTGCTAGTATAATTGGTATCTCCTGCTTCATATCAGCGCTCAATGTCGCCTCCCTCGGACTTTGGTGATGTAGCTGTAGGCTTGGCAATGGAGTAGCCGCCTCGGACGTCATCACCACAGGAGAAGGCGATCTCCTGCAGCTTCATGGACGCGCTGGAGCTGAATACCAGCAGTGGTTTCTTGAGCGGCACAGGCGCTGGCTCGGCCTCACGGTTCAGGATCTGCACCACCCGCCGCATCGCGGGACGCTCCTCGCAGTTGGGATTGGCGCAGCTCAGCCCCACGAGCAACAGCCGCAGCATCTCGTCCTTGTCGAACTCGCCACCGAGCCGTGCGTCCGCGGCCTCGATGAGCCGGTCCTCGCCATGGAGGCGCCACACCCAGTCCACGAGGTTCACGTTCTTGCCCCCGCCGCCGCCTACGCCGCAATCGTCCTTGTCGATGGGCCGCCTCCCGCAGCACACCTCGAGAAGCACCACGCCGTAGCTGAACACGTCGGTCTGCTCGGTGGCCTTGCCGGACTGAAGGTACTCCGGCGCGAGGTAGCCCATGGTTCCCGCGGTGAGCGTGGACACGGGGCTCTTGTTGTGGTCCATGAGCCTGGCCAGCCCGAAGTCGCCCAGGCGCGGGCTCAGGTTGCCGTCCAGCAGGATGTTGCTGGTCTTGATGTCCCGGTGGATCACGCGCTGCTCGCACTCCTGGTGGAGGTACGACAGCACCGACGCGATGCCGGCGGCGACCGTGTATCTCTGCGGCCACGACAGCGTGCAAGGCTCGCCGTAGAGGGCCTTGTCCAGGCTGCCGTTGGGCATGTACTCGTACACCAGCAGCAGCTCGCCCCTGTCGTCGCACCACCCCTCGAGCTGGACGAGGTTCTTGTGCCGGAGGCAGGCGATGACGGACAGCTCGGCGACGAACTCGCTCCGGCTCTGGTGGGCCTGCGTCGACCGCTTAACGGCGTAGGTGGTGGCGGCGGCAGCGCCCGGCATGGCGGCCTTGTACACAGTCCCGAACGCGCCCTTGCCGACGACCCTGCTCGAGTGGAAGCCCCTGGTGGCCGCGCTCAGCTCCTTGTAGCTGAACTTCCTCGGGCCCTTGAGCAGCTCCGGCGAGAAAGCGGCGTCGTTCCGGGAGGTGAGTTCTATGACCTTCTTGATGGAGACCCAGGCGAAGAACACGAAGGAGACGGCGAGCGCAGCGGGGCCGAGGATTCCGAGCGCGAGCCCGACCCTCCTGCGGCTGCTGGGGGCGTTGGAGGCTGCCGCGGCCTGCTCCGACGAGTTGCTGGTGGCATTGGATTCGAAGGTGGAGTTGGCCGTGGGCGGGAAGCCGAACGTCTGGAAGGTCCACTCTTTGATGGTGTGCTGCTGCGTGCTCCCCTCCGTGGACGCCGAGAAGCCGACGTACATGGCCTCCTTGAGGTACGGCGAGAGGTCGACGGCGACGGAGAGGACCGGCCGCTTCGGTTTTGCGGCCGCGGTGTAGCTGCTCAGGAACACCTCCAGGCGGCGGTCCGCGCTGCGGTAGTCGATCCACGCCGTCGTGAGGTTGCCGCTCTTGAGGTCGATCCCGGACGCGGCGAGGTCGACCGTAGCGACGGACAGCGGAGAGCCGAGGTCCAGGCCGACGTGGTTGTCGCTGGGGTCGGCGAACTCCGGGTTGGCCATGGTGTCGAACTCGACGGCGACGATGGCGGCGGGCGCGGACCCGTTCTTGGCTGTGCCCGAGTCGGAGGAGTTGAAGAGACCGAGGTAGCCTCCGGTGGCGCCGAGTGTGGCGCGATCGGGGGAGATGAAGAAGGCGATGCCGTCGCCCCCCGCGGCGCCCGCGTTGGGGTTGGCGATGACGAAGGAGAACCTGGCCGCGAACGACGCGACGGCGGTGGCGTTGGAGGCCGTGGCGTTGGGGCCCCGGAACGCGACGGGCTTGGTGCAGAGCACGGTGCCGGCGCTGGAGGAAGGCACGCCGGTCTCCCGCGTCAGCCCGACGGAGCCGTTGCGAAGGAAGGAGTCGCCCAGCAGCGTGAGGTCCGCGAAGGACAGCGTGGCGGAGTCTAGCGTGACGTTCTTGGCCCCCGCCGCCGCCGCCGGTGACAAAACATCTGCAACGGCGGCGGGTGGCGCCATCAGCGTTAGCAGCAAGAGCGGCAATAAACGGAATGCAGCGGCGGCCATCGGTGGTGGTGAGCGGAAAAGGGGATCAGGGTCATGAGAGACAGAGAGAGAGAAGCTGTGGGGCTCGCTTGTGGAGTTGCAGTTTAATGCGAGCATGGTTTTGTGAACACGAGGAGCAGAGGTGGAACAGAGCATGGTGGGTGGGCAGAAGGGGGAAGAGGAAGACGAGCAGCGGCGCAGGGGATTTGGGCTGTTGTTTAAGAGGTAACGGTCGGATTGGCGCGTTTGAACGTAACGGTCGGGAGTGGACCGTACTTTTGGGCTGGACGAATGTGGGTCTGCCCGGCCCACGGTCGGGGTGGGCACCGTACTTTTCTCCAGGGGGGGATGTATGGCCGGCCGGCCGTAGGATCCGCCTGGGGCAACGGATGGGTCTACCTTGTCAATTCGCCATTTCGTTTTCAAAATTGTTTCAATCTAGATAAAACTTGAAATGGTCAAAGTGGAACTAGATTTGACGTCAGATAAAATTTGAAATGGTCAAAGGGGAACTTTATTATAATGAATGTTTAGTTCGATAAGAACCTAAGGGCCCACAGACGGGGGGCGACGGGGGACTGTCTGTATGTTCTTGGCACAGACAGCTAAATAGACAGATCATATAGTGGACTGTCTATTTGATTGTTTGCAAGCTTTTTAATACTTCTTTATAGCTATGATCAAGTATAAATGTGATCCATATATACCATTTTGTGGCTAGCTGATCATATATATATATGGAACCGAAACCTTGGATGATCACCGGAAGTGAAATGCAAGTCACACTGCCTAGTAAATTATATCAAATGAACCTGAACATTCATACAAAAATTAGGAATAATAAGAATAATTTTCCTGAACTTGAACACATAAATTTAGTTACTAAACACTATACACAGCACATTTGCAGTCCACTTCGTGAGATAGCAGTTCCAATTGACAAGAAAATGCAGTTCTTTTCATGAGATAAGAGTTCCAGTTCACTGCTACTGCTAGCATCCAACCATTCTGCAAGTTCATAGGTTTTTCACTAGCAGGTATGAACCAATTCACTAGCAGAAAAAAGTTCAGAAGTTTTCTAGCAACCTAGATAATGAAAATGACACCAATGTTTCATACATGAAATAGATAGCTAATAGATAACAAAAGACTTGATTTGAGCCCTTGTCCAAAACTTTAATCCACGCAACAACATGTAGTTTTCAATCTTCACGACAATAAGATAATTTCAGTCTCCTGGACAGTAGTTTTCAGTCTCCTTGAAAGCAGTCTTCAGGGTAGCAGCATGCACACAGCAGGGAAACATTTCAGAAATTGGAATTTCAGGAAGCTAACAATTTCAGAAATTTAACAATTTCAGGTAGCAGCTACCAGAAACTGGAAGAACACATACCAAATTATATAACTTCATCTTGATATGGCTCAGGTGTTCATAGTTATCCATCAGGCACCATTGTTAATTTCATCTAATTCAAACAGAAATTTCGCTCTGATTAAGATGCAAACTCAAAGCACTTATTTGATACATCTCTATCCAACGTCGTACTAGCACTTGTATTGTGAACTAAAATTGCAAACTGAAAGCACCTGTATGATATCTAAGCGCAAAATCCCACCAAACAGGCGACGAAGATGCAAGGCACGGGATGAAGAGGTGCCGGCACCGCCGTGGCTGGTGAAGCCTGACGCCGCGCTGTTGCCGACGCCAGTGGGGAAGAGCGACGCCACCGAGCAAGATCCGCGGCCTATGGGTGAAGATGATGTCGCAGCTCCCTTCAGCCCCGACGGTCCAGCCAACGCCGGCGCTGCAAAATCCATCTCCCGCGTGACCTGAACTTCTCCGCTCGCGCGCGCCGCAGTGGATCCTCCGACTCGTCGACTTGCCGTACAGCGCGTCTCTACACAGACGAGAGGTCCTTGGACCACGAGCTACGCTCGTCCTTTCGCGAAACGATGAGGAGGGGTCGTCTGCTCGTTCATGGAGTCTTTTTTGCAAAATAAGCACCTTATAGACGGGATGTACAGACACGCTGTACATGCCCTAATGCACGATTTGACCAGTCCGGCAGCTTTGTCGTTTTTGATTGAAAACTTTCGTTTCCGCTACTTTCTATTTTTTACAAAGCTATGGAACTATGCTCACAACTTGGGCTATAACTTTAGTATATAGGATGTGTTTGGGACTATTCTACTCTAGATTTTGCAATTCTACTCTAGTATATAGGATGTGTTTAGGACTATTCTACTCTAGATTTTGCAATTCTGCTCTAGTTTTGTCTTGCCAAACACCTTCAGCTTCTAAAAGCTCCGCTAAAAGAAGGTGGAGTTGAGGACCAACTCTATACTTTTTTATAGAGCACTTCAAAAAATACTCTAGGATTTACACTCTTCTACGTTCGTAGAGTTGCAGAGAAAATAAGAACATTTGCCACTCATTAACGAAACACCAGCACTCTACCTCCGTCACCTGCCTCATGTACGTCCGCACACCTGATAATTCTAATGGCCATATATCTTTTTGTTTCTTGGGCATGCAAGTCCAAGTACGGTCACGTGTAGCATGAATGTCTATGTACGTCAGGTTAAAGCCTAGCCTAGAGTGTCAAATACTACCAAATTACTTATTTGTTACGTGGATATATCCGCAGCATCATACGAGTGTCAAATGCTTTCAAATTACTTATTTTTTTTTGCCAATTTTAAATATTTGCTTATAAATATCAAAATATACACCAAACAACATTTAGGGGTACATAAGACCTTTCTCAAGAAAATCCTCTCGTTCAACTCTACGATGAAACTGCTTTATGATAGGAGGTCTTTTACCATAGTTGGAAAAGTACCTTGGTACCTCTAGGTATTTTTATTTTTTCTATTTTCTAACTAACCAACTAAGAAGCATTATTTATTAAATATATACATTTTAATATTGAGGGTATTTTTGTAACTGAGGTTTATTCCCATCGTCGTGTGACCCTCTCTCCCACCTAGTCGTTGCTTCTGCCGTTATCCATCTTCCTCAAGCCTAAGGCAGTGTTAAAATCTAAGGATTCAGAGAGTCTATATTCCATACCACAACAAATCAATAGAAAACAAGCCTAAGAGCAGTCTGCCAACAACATCTATTAAGTGCTACTCACTCTACTAGTCGATGCATGGCATGGCTAATCGATCTACTTGCCCGTGTAGCCAGGGGCGGAGCTAGAGCTCGAACGAGGGGGGTGCGCTACTAAGGGTGTGTTTGTGAGATTTTCTTAAGGAGATTCCTATAGATGAGCGGAAGCTATCCTGGACCTTTTCAAAATGGTTTGGACTCCTCTAAACGTCTGTGGCTCCTCCAAAACACTTCAACTCCTTTTTTTTCATTGAAAAACAGCTTCAAAGTTCAAACCGCTCCTCCTACTAAATTGTTTGCTAGACCTCCTACACAAGAGTTAGAGTTAGAGCCAGAGCCAGAGAAGTGTCCTACCAAACTAAACCTAAATTGCTTTGTTAAATAGTGATGAAAATAAATGTAGGTTAATATATAAATTTGCGATTCATGAACTACCAAATGCACATCCAGCTCACGATGACACGATCGATGCACACATAAATGTGAGTATAGGTGTAGTTTCTTCTTTTATTTTAATTAAATACATGAATATAAATACGTAGTATAAGACGAAGCCACGGAGATACAAAGAGATGTCTAGCTGGAATTTAGAGATATCTTCTCTAGAGCTGCGAGCAAGCAAAATGGTTACTATTCTGGGTGCGACACTTTAGATTTGGGGGGTGCAAATGAGGTGGCAAATCAGAATTAATAACTTGTTTTCATTTTTCTTCTGGGTGCCGCCGCGCCCAACACTGACAACATGGATCCACCCATGCGTGTAGCCTGCGTCCATGACTCTTTCTGGCGCCCTGACGGGCGGAATGACGACGGCAAGGATGTTGATGTTGGTGTCCAACAGCAGTAGGTTGCCATCGTTCTTGAGGCGCTAGATGTCATGCCTGGCGTCGTCGGGGGCGAGCCGGCGAGGCTCTTGTGCTCGGCGGTGCAGATGTTCGTCTTGGATCTTTAATTCCCTGCGTAATGAAGGCCAGGCTGAAGTTGCTGAGGAATCCTGCCATCCTTGCGCACCTTCCAACTTTGGCCACAGGCGAGGTCGAGGCCGGTGATGGGGACGTGATTCCCGATCTTCCGTTAGGTCTGGATAACTCTCGTTTTGAGTGGAACGCGACACACCGATCCGGCTTCGGATCAAAAGACCCAAACCCCGCAACCTTAGCACCACGATTCCTCGGGTTATCAACCGTGTCACCAACCGGTTGACCTCGCCAAGAAGGCTAATCCGTGCTGCGAAAGCGAAGAACACAAGCAAGAACTTCGAAAGAACGCAGCTCGAGAAAGTTGGGACAAACCGCAGATGAATGATTAAGTTCTCAAGTTGGGGTTCCACAAACCGATGAACGGCGATCGCCGATGGACAGAATAATCTAAGCAAAACCCAAACCCTAACTTGGGCGATGGTTACTGATTAATAAGAGTCTAAGGTCGTGCAAGACCCCTAGACGCACCCCTAATGGGTTCCAACACGATACAAGGCCCATAGATCAAAAATACGACGTCGCAGCGTCGGGCAGATTCTGGACGTCAACTTGTTCGGACGATTCCCGATGACTCCGGATGAATTTGGGCCTCCAACAAGACTCATTGGAAAGCTCTTCTTGTTATCTTTCTTTAGAGTCTAAGAACGTCCAATTCGAGTCCGGACGCATCCTGGGCGTCCAAATTAGTACAGACTGCTCCTGGACTCCGAAACGGATTCGAAGTCGACTTGGTCTAGGCCTCCACCTTGACTTGAGCGCCCTTGCTGGCCTTCAACGCCTCCAAGCCCTCTTCTATGTATCTCCCGGTCCTCTTCATGATTCCTAATCATAATATAATCATTAGGTAGTAATATATTCTCCAAATCATATAAAGAGTGGCTTAGGGAACGAGCTCACCTGTAGAATTTAATTGTTAAATGCGAGCTCTTGTGATTGGACCTTGAATATTCAGCGGAGGATCATTGAGTGTATCTGAAGGAGTGATGTCCTCATCAGCCGGCCTTGATGGCCGTGGCGCTCGGCACCGGTGAAATTGAGCCACCTGACGTCCTCGGCAATGACCTGGACGGTGTCGCAGTCAGAGACGATATAGCCATGGAGGCCCCAGTCGCCGTTGATGGTCTGTGAGAGGAGGCATGCGTCGTGCAGGCGGAAGGAGCACAGGACGCTGCTGCGAGCAATGGAGTTGGAGGAGCTGTCCGTGATCAGAAGACAGGGCAATTACCAATTTACCCATAACCAAGAAAAATAATAAAATAGAAAAGAAATCTGGTCCCGCATATTTTGGTACCTGTCCTACCTAATTTTAGTACTATCCCCACTAATTTTAGTACCTCTATGTACTTTCATATTGGTACCTCCTATTTTTGTACCATTCGATCTCATCGAATGGATGGCTCATGTTTTTTCTAACCATTGTAAAATTCCTCTTATAATAGAGTTAGTGGACCAGAGTTAGAAAAGCTAGAGCAAAGCAGTCCTAAACAAGCCCATAGCTCTGACATAATTTGCAAACAAACTTATAACTACTTTTAGCATAACGTTTTTCTATTTTTTATTTAGAAAAGAGATAGCTTTACATATCACTCATAATACACACATAAATTAATATGACACAAACTAAATATTATGTATAGAAACTAGACAATTGTTTACGATGATACTAATATTACTCATAATACTCATAATACACAGATATCTTTACAATAATACTAACACATAAATACTAATATTTTTTTTTAATATATATATTTAGTCAAAGTTATTTTTTAGAAAGTGAGAAAGACCAAATATTTAGCAACCGCCGAAAAGCAGATTTTTTTCAAGTAGCAGCGTGGGGGATTGATGGGCAAGCAGCGTGGGAGATGGATGGGCCAGGACTGTCCTGGTAGACTCGTGGAGGATCTGCAGCGTATGGATGGCAAATCAGAGGGCCAGGAAAAGCAGCCGACGTGGCGCGATGTGAGAACAAAAAAATGGTGTAAAAAGAAAAGAGAATGGTAGATTAGTACAACCACAACTTGGGCCAAAGTTAATTAGGTAGGGTCAATACCATGGCTTATACTCATCTTTACTGACAACTACTACACATACTTTGGCCATTGGTGACTCCAAAGTGAATGGTCCTTTGCTCAATATCATGGCATATATACTCCAAGTTATGTAGGGTTCTTACCTTGGGCCAACGGATGGCTTCTATCCAACACACATACTGGCACATAGACAGACAGACTACAGGCTTGCTGGTCTAAGGACATGCACAAAGGGTCTGTTTCACCTGTCTTTTGGTTGCTATTTTTGCAAAAAAGAACACCCTGCTTGGAGATAGAGGTCGCATTGGGGAAGGCCCTTGCTCCGAGCCGTGGAATGCGGCACAGCCTCCACGGTGACGGTGGGATGGGGCGACTCTACCGCTGCAGGAACCTAGCCACTAGCCAGGATTGATTGGGTTTTAACCTCTACCAAAATTATTTCGCAGCATCTAAATTTGTAGGATAGTGTTCCGAAGATCGATTTGATGATGTCCCTTTGAGTAGCAGGCTTGTCTTTAGTTTTTGAAACTGCTTCAATCACGAAAGTTTGACTTTTTTCAATTCAGAGCCTTGCACTCCCGGTGCGATTTTTAGTAATAGTGAACTGACTACTAAAAGTTCAGTTCATGATTGAAGCAGTTTCAAAAACTAAAGTATCATCAATTTTTTAATTCAGAACCTTGCACTCCCTCATGAACTGATATTGTCTTACTGAACTCTGCATCTGTGTATGTGAGTCCTGATTCGGAGGAAGAATATGGAGTCACCTATGAATCATACTTCCACATGCCTGTTGTCAGTAAGGATAAGCATGGTTTAAATGTAAATCCAAAAAGTTTTAACTAATTACATAGCATTTTAAATAAAAAATAACATCATGAGACAAATCTCTTTTTGAGTCTAGTTGGTCCACGATTGGACACTATTTGCCACATACAAACGAAACGTGCTACAGTTGCAAAGTTGAAATTTTTTCGCAATCTAAACGAGAAGTTAGAGCAAAGATCACAAATTCTTGACAAAAGTAGTGGAAGAAGCGTATCGGGGAGTTAGATTGTGGTGATGGAGGTCCATTCGGAGCAGTTGTTTTCCGTAATGATGAAGTAGCAGTGAGCTGCCATAACATGGTTCTGAAGCAAACTGGCCCTACTGCGCATGCTCCAGTAACTGCAATAAGAGAGGTAAATTACTTTAAGGCTACCGTTAACAGTGGTTTTAGTATAAACTTTCAATACTTTGACCTCTTTCTGGCAGTTAATACCATAGTTTAATATCTGTTTGATGCTCGTTGTATGTCCATATTTTAGGCTTGTGAAAAGCTCTCGGACGGGACTGCAAAATTTATGTGTCTGGTGAGCCATGCATGCATGCCCCATGTGCTTTGGTGTAGTTCATGTCTTCCGAATCAATGTTCATATTTTATTGTTTTGATTGCCTAAACTGATAAGATCTATCATCAACTGACCCAACCGCGCATGTTCAAGCTTGAATAAGATCAACATGATTACAATATTTTTTGAATATCATCCATATAAAGGATATATTATAAACAGTTGCAACACTTTTTCTAATTTTATTTGTTTCTTACAGCTTTAGGAGATGTTCTGAGGCAAGTCAAGGGTAGAAGGTGGAGCTAAAAAGAGAAACTTCCACCATTTCCTTCTGTCATATCTACTAAGAGAAGCTATTTATCAAATGTCCTTTTAAGGGTTTTTGCTACGGTAGCTCTAGTCATTGATTTATTTTGATCAGACGGTTGTAGTCACATATTACCTCGGAGGAGATAATAGATGGAATATACATTTATTTCTTAATTTATTTTGTAAAGTAGTATAAATTAGGAAAGTTTTAGATAAAAATATTCTTTCTAGATTTGATTATATTGATGCATGTATGGTGTGGTAGATTTGATAAATCTTTTTTTTTATGTTTTGAACTTAACATATTTAGATTACCATGTAATTTTATATGTGACTTAATACATTTGAATTTGCATGTGTGTCAACGTGTCATGTACTTGTTTAATGGTTTTTATTAGTTATTAGCATTGCGTGTTTCTCATAAGACATTTATGTAAACTATTTAACCACTTTAATACAATCGTTCATAGATATATTTAAAATAATTGTACATGTACAAATCTAAATATAAGTGTAAAAGGTCTAGAAACATATTTATCGATAATACTCTCTCCATCCTAAATTATAAGATGTTTGACTTTTTTGACACCAAGTTTGACCACTCATTTTATTCAAAAAAATTTGCAAAATATCATATCTTTTATCGTGGCTTGCTTTATTAATGATAGTTCTTCAAGAATAACTTAAATTTGGTAATATTTGTACAAATTTTTTAAATAAGACGAATGGTCAAACTTGGAGCCAAAAAAAGTCAAACGTCTTATAATTTGAGATGGAGGAAGTATTTTTTTAATACATGATGCGGGGCTGCATGTCACGATTATCCACTAACAATGGAAAAGGAAGGGCCACATGGCTCAGAAAAGGAAGGGAGCATCTGCAATCTCCATGATTTGGGGATTTTGCAATATATTTCTCTCCTAGATTAATTAATTAATTGATTATTTCATTTAAAAAATGCAAAAACATCAAAGGCTTAGATTCATTTTGAGATTTTACCTCCGAATTAAGGAGTAAAGAAGGTACCGTAGCGTTGCTGTTTTTTAAAATGGTTTCATTTCACCGCTGAAGCTGCTCATACGTAGAGCGGAAGCTAAAACTAGTTACTTAACCTAATATTTTGTCATTTTAAGCACCTAAACGTAGACATGTGTGATAGTTGTTTATGGTAAATAGTGACAATTTTGATGCATCGCCAATAGGGTATTATAGATGATGATTGGAACATGTCCATGATAAATGAATGAAGCTCTGGCTATTTATAAAATAAATTGCGATCTTTTTTTTGCCACCATGGCTATGTGGTAGACGGGCCAAAAATTTTGTTAAACCAACGAGTAGCCCATGAATGCGGTCAACACCAGAAAAATGGGTCCAGTTCGAAGGGGCTCCCAAACTTAAACCAAAAATAAACCCAGGATAAAATAACTGTAACTTAAAAGCTTGTATTTCCTCTATCCTAAATTATAAGACGTTTGACTTTTTTACTTCAATTTTGACCACTCGTCTTATTCAAAAAATTTACACAAAATGGTTAAATATAAGTTATATTTGAAGAACTTGTATTAATAAAGCAAGTCACGGTAAAAGAAGTGATATTTTATAAAAGTTTTTGAATAAGATGAGCAGCCACAAACATCTTGTAATTTAGAATGGAGGGAGTATATCAGTGTATATCAGAAAATTACAGTGGTAGATCAAGCAATATTGAATAAATTATAATTCGTGACAATATTGAGTTGAAGTATGTTTTAGGGGCTATCGAGAATCTTTCCTACATAGTTTTCTCACCATGTTTCATTTTTGAAATAAATAGTCAGAGCAATATATCAAAGGTGGCATCACGTATAGCCAGTACGCAAGCATGTTCCCCGCATGTAGAGGCCAGTGTAGTTGACCCTTGAGCCAAAACTTTTGTTCACACAAGCAATTTTGGTCGTATTCTCTATCCTATACATCAGGCTGCACATAGGTGGATGGTATTTTAATAAGGAGCCTTCTTTCCACCAAATAACTACTAAAACGCTTTTGGCTTGTATGTGCAGTAATATCGTCAATTTAATTGTACCAAAGTTTATATTTTCTTAGAAAAAATGTACTCCCTCTTTTTTAAATTACAAAACGTTTTTTTGCCTTTTCTTGATACCGTGTCTAGATGCATATATATAATAAAATAATGTACATAGAAAAGCCTAAATGTTTTATAATTTAGAGTAGGTGGCCAGTACCAGTGAACGAGAGCTGCACAATTATATTTGACCGATGGCAGGTTCAAAGCATGCATGGATATGATTTGATGGAAGAATCTATAGCTTGTTTTTGCTACAGCTGGGCACTATTTGGGAAAAACCTATGAAATATGCTGGAAATGGAAAATTGCAATACAGAGTGAAACATTTCACTAGTACACACACACACACACAAAAAAAATCATATTTAGTTTCCAAACGGTAAGGTGTTTTAATTTTATCATAAAACGTTTATAAATTTAAACAAAAATATATACTCAACATATACTATAGAAAATATATATGTTCACAGTAGCTTTGTACGTAGATGGTGCCGTGTTAACATTTATAAACTTGGTCAAAACTTGAAGACTGGTGGAGGATGCCGTTGCTGACTTGCTGCATTAATCATATATTTTGGTTTCTTCTGCTCCCGGCGGGAAGTGATGAAGTGGCCGGCCGGATGGCCATGTATGCCGCTGCATGCCAGCGCCGCTCGCTGGAGGAAGCCGCCGACGGCGACATTTGTGCCGGCCGCTGCCGGAGCGCGCAGAGACGCAGTGGGCAGTGCCATTATTCCGCGGTTCACTCCACGGCAGCCGCGCGCTACTACTGCACGGACGTCACACTAGTACACAAAGCATTTGTACAGGCGGTTCTAGAGGCCTCGCCATCTGGCGTTTTGGCCTGCCGCTGTGCAAGAGGCCGATGAAAATGTTGCATTTTCACTGGCGGTTGCATGAAAACCGCTGTGAAAATACATTTTTCACAGGCGGTTCCTTATGTGAACCGCTTTGTGAAAATGCCATTTCCATCGGCGGTTTACTTAAGCAACCGCCGGTGGAAATGCAATTTCCACAGGCGGTTTTATTATGTAAACCGCCCGGTGTTAATGTTTTCCCGCCCAAATTCATTTGAATTTTTAATTTTTTCAGTTGGCGCCCCCCTCCCGTCCCCCTTCCTCCCTCCCTCTGCCCCTCCTCTTTCACCTCCTCCCTCCCTCCTCTCTGCCCCCTCATCTTCCTCCCTTCTCCCCCCTCATCTTTCTCCCTTACGATAATCCGGGTCAACACTTTTTTCGTTGCCTATCTATGCTAGGTCATGGATCACTTTCGTATGCCGTCATCTCCTTATCTTTCTCCCTTACGATAATCAATGCAAAGACTATTTAATTATAAAAAAAATACATTAAGGAAAAGTAACTATACCATGCAATACTTATATACATATATACATCATTAACAATTTAATTACGCTATACATTGTTTTCATCAAAATTGTTTTTCGGCCACCATGTGATAATAAAATTTACATTAGAGAGGATTCTAATAATCATTTCGACTTAATCTCGAGCGCTAATATCCCTTAGCGCTCACGAACTCCGGCCTCGCTAAAGCGCTTTCCTTGTGGTGAAATTTCCCCTCCGAAGAAATAATTTCTCTCATGATAAATGAGCGAGAGATCCTCAATTATTCCATACATAGTTAGCTCGTCGAAGTGTTGGGAGTCCGCTTCTTGATACGCCTGAAAAGGAAGTTTATAAGTATTATATATATTTTCATGCGTCTAAATAAATTTGCATTTTTAACGATATAAATACAAACGTGTTACCTTAGGATTCCCGATGTACCGTCCGGCCGTTCTCATGAACTCAAGACGTGTAGAATCCATGATCTGTGAATCGGTTGGTTGCTTGTGGCACTACAAAAATTGCTTAGAGTTATTTACTTGTAATAACATCTTATATATGTAACATGCCCGATATTGATTCATAATAAATTTACATACCGGCCATTTGTGAAAAAATTGTATTTCCTTTCCCGCCAAAGACGGGTCAAACACTCCACCTCTTATTTTATAGAATCTCCAACATCTATGATCTCAAAAGAATCGGTTAGCAGCAATTTTAAACTCTCATCGATTAAAAGATGCATGCTACATTTTATCGACTTACCGTTCTATGATGCTTTGGAATTTTGCATATCTTTTAGGTGGATAGTCGGCGGAATCCAAGACCAGCACCCTTCCGTCTCTAGGATAAATGAAGAAGCATATCCAAAGTGGTCACTTTGTGCAAGATCGAAACCGAAGTTGTCATGCATTTATATAAACCGATACTTAAGCCGATGTACGTATATGAACCCATACTTACCAAAAGTTATAAGGGGCAACTACACATTCCCTCGTGTTTGTCTTGGAGCAATGCATTGCCTATGTATGTGGCGTAGTGAGTCTCATGATCCTTCTCTAATTCTATTTTTCTCTTTTCTTTATCTTTCTTTGATAACCCCTTCAATTCGTCATTTGTTGTCACCAATTCGGAAGGTGTGCTCATTCTCGCAAATTTTTTTGGGGCTTAGGTACCCAAATCCTTTTGAAGTCATTCTTGTTTGGTGCGGGACCGCATACCGAACTCGTTTTGTTCATATTGCATTCGCAAGGCACAAGATAGAAGTCAATAATAATAAACGAAAGTTCATGTTAGTGTGAGAGGTACACTTACAATGCAAATAGCGTGACGAGCTGAACGCCGAGCCGCTTAAGGTTAAACATCAACCATATGTCCTCAAAAGTAACGAAAGCCGTGTCTCGTTCACTTATGAAAGCAGCTGGTGGTATGTCCACTTGGATTGCGTCGATCCCGACTCGAGCCGCTCGCATGTACCGATCATGAAGTCTTTTTATACCGGGCGGAAGCTTTTGGAGTTGTTCCCAACTCGGTAGAGGCCTGCTTGGGGGTACATATTTATCCGGGGACATTTTCATAGTCATCCCATGTTGGCCTCACTATCTTTAGAGCTCGGATCTTTGCTTCTTCTACTTGCCTTTCTCTTGCTCGGCTAAGTCCACGGTAGTTGACTTGCGAGAAAGCGCAATCCCTTCTAAAAATTTGGCGATTACTGTTTTTTTCTTCTTCGGCTCATGAGGGGGAAACCAATTTAGGAATAGAAAATTTCCTCTTCTTGGTGGCGGCTGGTTTTTCTTGGGCCTTCTTTGGTGGCGGCGGTGGTGTCCAAGGCGATGCTTCCATGTCTTGAGGTGGTGGGGGGGACGCGGGCTCACGGACTGGTGTACTTGTTTGTGGCGGTGGGGGACGAAGCAGGCTCACGGATTGGTGTACTTGTTTGTGGCGGTGGGGACGGAGCGAGGCTCACGAGGACCGGTGGACTTGTTTGTGGCGGAGATCCTGCTTTGGTTTCGATGTTGACGGTGGGGGATCGGCGGAAGTGCCGATGGTAGGTTTGGATCCCGTTGACGGTCGACATCGGTGCGGACTCCCGAAGTTTCGGCGGGGCTTCGTGGAAGGTGGTGGCTGCGTCAACTGGACATCTCTTCGAGGCCACAAGATGAAATTATTAATGGCCTGTCCGAGTGTCTCAATACCCTCGGGACCAGAAATTTCTAGCATGTCATCCTCGTAGCTTTGGGACGACCGTCACCACTTCTACCCCTGCAAGTAGATTTTCGGTATAGGTTTACCGTGGTAGTCACGTCAGGGAATCGCAAAGCACGTGGCTACCTCCCTTGTACGTTGATGCTTCATACCATATCGTATGACAATTTTACAAGGTGTCGGCCCATTGATGTCATCCACAGGGTAGCGGTGTGTGTTTCCCGTAGACCCCACACTACTTGGAAAAGGAGTAGAATGAGCGGGCATGCCATAACTCATCTCCTGAGCTCCAGGCAAGGGTTGTCTTTGGAACGAGCTGCAGACGTGGGCCTTGTGTGCTCATCGCTAAAATGTGATATCTTTGCACTAGCTAACTTCCACGCACCGGCCGTGGATCGAGGATTTGTTAGAAAGTCCGACAACATGTTGTTGAACTGTTCCTTAGCCTTTTCCTCAAAAAAAAAACTGCATGTCTTCCTTATATTGATCACGTTTCTTATACATGGCCACCCCTCCTCACCAAATCCTTCTTTCCATCCCATCTTCGAGGAGATGCCTCGTGACACGGCCGGGATGCTCGGGGTTGCCCAGTCCAATACTCAGGATGTCTCTCTCCCTTCGTGGCTTGAGTTTCCCTTGTTTGACCTCTACTGCTAGCTCCAACATCTTATCAGCTGGGGCTGTGATGTCTAAAGGACAGTTCACACCGGTAGCAGTTTGTCTTGTTCCTCTACCTCTGAGCCAATTTGCCGACCTCTCGCCAACTTCCTCTCGATAGCACACGAACCCCTTGTTTCTTTAACTCCTCCTCCCTCCGCCCGCCATTTTGGAATTTGTTTCTTGTAACCACCGGTGCCAAGGTGATGGTGGTATTTGTTCTTCCTTGCTAGCTCAAGCGGCTTCACTCTTGGCTTTGGCGGTGGGTCGTTCTTTCTGCGCCTTGAATATCTCCCCACTGCGCTTGTGTGATCTTATACTTGCTCGTTGGGTCGTACCCATGCTTGGCAAACTTGGTATTCATCTCGGATCGCCCGATTCGGAATGATGTTGCAACCGCTTGTAAAAATACCCCTTCGCAAGTTTCTCATCCGTGTCCCCGTAGGGTACACAAACCTTTCTATAAATTTGTCCCACGGCTCTTTCCTTTTAGTCGCATCCACATCCTTCCACCTAGTGATTGTGATGTCCAATTTATCCCCGACCAGACCAACCAATTGCATTCCTTATCTTGGCCGCCACCTCATCGGCCACTAGAGGCTCTCCTTTTGGGCCGATGCTAGGAACTATATATGTCTTCTCGGCCACTTGTTTGTTCCTCGGTCACCACGTTTTCGGTCACTCGTTTCCTTTTTCTTGATTTGGAGGTGGTTGTCTCGGTCGTTTTACGGTGCTTCGTCACGAGGCACGTCTTCTTCGATCTTGAGGCACGTCTTCTTCTTCGCGAGAAGTTCCCGCATTTGAGACATAACCTCTGGCGAGAAAGAATTGAAGAGTGTAAGGATCATTATGACTATAATAATATGAAGGGAAGTGTTGGTTTTCATATTATGAGTATACCTCATCATACGGATTATAATCCGGGTCAACACTTTTTTCGCGTTGCCTATCTATGCTAGGGCATGGATCACTTAAATGACGCCATCATCTTCCTCTTCTTCCAACATGTCACCATGGAAATCTTCTTCTTG
The DNA here is from genome assembly GCA_015844335.1 of Chrysopogon serrulatus. NCBI lineage: Eukaryota > Viridiplantae > Streptophyta > Magnoliopsida > Poales > Poaceae > Chrysopogon > Chrysopogon serrulatus. The sequence goes on from JADLZL010002221.1 coordinate 44,205, forward strand.
TCCTTCCGCTAGGGGGTGACTCAAGCACGCCGCTTCTTCTTCTTCCGGAGGATTTTACAGTTCTATGCATGGCAATAACTATGTTAGTTACTTTGATAGGGTTCGACGTTATAAAAAGGGCAAGGCTTCTTAATGCCGTGAGACTCACCGTGCCTCGGGGGGTGTGTGAGTCTTAGTGGGTGACTCGCACTTATTTGCTCTTACGCCTCGATGGTCTTTAGATGTTGGAGACGTCATCTTCTCAATAACTACAACATTAAGTCATTAGGAAATTACACTAAGTCATTAACACTAGGCCATTAACAAGCTTCTCACCAAGTCATTAACACTAGGTCACTAAGTAAATACCACTAAGTCATTAACACTAAGTCACTAATGGTCTTACTTAATACACTAAGTCATTAACACTTAGTAAATAACACTAAGTCACTAATGGTCTTACTTAATAGACTAAGTCATTAACACTAAGTAAATAACACTAAGTCACTAATGGTCTTACTTAATACACTAAGTCATTAACACTAAGTAAATAACACTAAAAAGTCATTAACACTAAGTAAATAACACTAAGTCATTAACACCAAGTAAATAACACTAAAAGTCATTAACACTAAGTAAATAACACTAAGTCATTAACACTAAGTAAATAACACTAAAAAGTCATTAACACTAAGTAAATAACACTAAGTCATTAACACTAAGTAAATAACACTAAAAAGTCATTAACACTAAGTAAATAACACTAAGTCATTAACACTAAGTAAATAACACTAAAAAGTCATTAACACTAAGTCATTACCACTAAGTCATTAACACTAAATAAATAACACTAAGTCATTAACACTAAGTAACCATAACTAGCATAATATGTAGCATAGTGATTAATTAGAAAAGAGAAGCGAATATGTACTTATGCGGCGTGGAGGAGACAATCAATTGAGGGCGGCGGAGAACGATGAGAAGACGGTGGCGATGATGATTTGGCCGGGCGGTATCAAGGGGCGGTGATCAGTAAATCAATAGAAAACAAGCTCTAATTATTAAGTCATTAACAGTGGCTTACATAATCAAAAAAATAATATAATAATTTCTAATTAATACAATTATTAATTAAAAGAATTAATAATTACATATATAATTAAAAGAATACAAAGTTATTTACAATTATTAATTAAAAGAATAAATAATGTCTATATTAAGTTATTTGCAAGTCACTAATAATTGCTACGTATTTGCTTTTCATTTACAAGTCATTTACAATCTCATGGGACATTTTATTTGCTAATTAAATTAAGAAAAATAAAAAAAAAGGGGGTGCGGCGCGGTAGGCCGGCGGCAAAGAAAATTGCAGTCAAGCCCACCACGCCACCCCGCCCGCCCTAACGCGGAGGGTCACGGGGCAGCGCAACGCCGGCGCGACCGCCGCTCCTCCCGGCGACTCCGGGAGGCGCGGGCGTGGGCGTGGCGCGGGGGGGCTCAAGGGGAGGCGTGACCACCACGCGCGCGCTGCGCCCTGGGCGGCCGCGCACGCCGCCGGGCGGTGGTGGGCCGCCGTCGCCGCACCACTAAGTCGTCCACAGCAGGAGGCGCCGGAGCTCCGTGCTCGGTGGGCTCCGGCGAGGGCCTACGGTGCTCCTACGAGAAGGAGGCACCGCCGCCACCGTCAATCGACCTCGGCGGCCTGGCGGCGGTCCTTCGGGCCTCGGCGGACGGTGAAACGCAGCGGCGCTGGAGCTCCGTGGGCAGTGGCGCAGTCCGAGGCAGCACGGCCTTCCGGTGGTGGCGGCCAGTGCTCACGGCGGCAAGGGGCGCCGTGGCGGCCGAGATGGCGCGGGCGGAGAATTGGGCAGCGACGGCGTCGTGTTGATTGAGATCGCGCCCACCGAGTTGAATTTTGGCTAAGTGTCGCGTTTGTGTATAAATAGGAACAAGCTAACACAAGGCGGAGCTCTTTAGGAACCGCCCGGTGGAAATGATTTCCACAGGCGGTTGTCTTAGATAACCGCTTTGTGGAAATCATTTCCACCGGGCGGTTCACATTATAAACCGCCGATTGTAAATGTGTTTTTCCTGGCGGTTATCTTAGAGAACCGCCAAAGTGGAAATGTATCAATTTTCTTCTTTGTTATTTCTTTTTAGCTTATTTCTTTTAGTATATTTCTTTTAGGAGATTTTGTGTAGGTAATTTCTTTTTAGGTTATTTCTTTTAGGTTACTTCTTTTAGTATATTTCTTTTAGGTTATTTTGTATAGGTGATATTCTTGTAGATACTTATATAAGGTAAATACCAAGAGAATAGAATGAAAAAGACTTAAAGAAGTAGAAAGAAAAGGACTTAAAGAAATAGAATAAAAAGGACTAAAAAATAAAAAAAAGGACTTAAAATAGTAGAAAGAAAAGGACTTAAATAAGTTGAAGAGCAATATAAAGATAGACTAATTAATGAGTACAAATTACAAGCGATAAATTGTTACACATGACATTGGCGATATTTAACTAATATAAAATCTAGCTAGCCACTCTTGTTACGCCTTCTCTATCATGGCGCACCCATGGCAATAAATTTTTGGGGATGGTACGCTCAACATTCTTTATCTTCAAAGGATGATCTTCAAAGAGAGACATGTGCCCAAAATGGTTGAAGTCATCTAGGTCAATTACACCATCAACTCCAAAACCTTGTTGCTTTCCAGGAAGAACTATATGCTTGGTCTTGTCGCTACTTTTCTTTTCTTCTTTACAAAGGATCTGTTCGGCATAGAAGACCTGTGCAGCACGAATACCAAGGATCCAGGGATCATCCTTGTAGCCTATTTTACTTAGATCAAGAACTCTTAGGCCATAGTTATCCATTGTGACATGTTTGTCATCAATCCATTGGCATCGAAACACGGGTGTCTTAAATAAATCATAGTCTAGTTCCCATATCTCCTCAATGAAGCCATAGTATGTAGCGTTTTCATTTGAATCATCTATGGCCTCGCAACGAACACCACTGTTTTGCGTCATGCTCTTTTTGTCCCTATAAGTGGTACAAAACGTGAAGCCACTTATGTCATAGGTCTGCCATGATGTTACCTGTCGAGATGGTCCAGCTGCCAACCTCTTTATTGTTTGTTGCTCAATTGTTTCTCCATTTGGAATGTTTTGCTCCATTAGCCATGAAGTGAATTGACGCTTGTGTTCCTTCGATAGCCATTCCTCTGTTTGCTCAGGGTTTTGATCGCTTAGCTCTTCTATGTGTTGTGTGATCAGAGGCTCCATTATCGAGAGCTGATGTATGATGCTATGATGCGCTTCGAGGACTACATTATAGTCTATTGGGATGAATGATTTTCGGCCCATCCTCCCACACCCATGTAGTCTGCCCTCATGTCGGGACGGAGGCAAACCTATTACAATCTGGTCTTTTAGGAAATTATTGCAGAATGGACCTCCAGAATCAATGGCCTCTTCGGTAGTGTATCCCTCTATCATAGAGGCCTCGGGGACGAGCACGCAGTGGATACATACCCATTCAATATTGACATGAAACGTTCATAAGTCCACATCTCATGCAGGTACATGGGACCCAAAGCCTGTATTTGTGGCACCAAATGCACGATAAGGTGTACCATTATATCAAAGAAAGATGGTGGGAAACACATCTCAAGTTGTGACACATTGTCTCAACCGCGAATTCTTGAAGAGAATCCAACCTGTTCTCGGTCAATTACCTTCTCGAGATATCTCATTAAAAAAAGTAGCATAACCGTGTGATTGCCATCTTTAAGAACACGGGGCTTATTGCCCCGATGACAATAGGGAGAAAGGTTATCAACATCATATGACAATCATGTGAGTTGTAGTTGGTTATTGTAAGATCCTTCATTGACACAATGCTCTTAATGTTAGAGCAAAATCCAATTTGGAACTTTTAATTTCTTCAACCAAACACACATCGCATGTTTCTCTTCCGTAGTGAGGTTGTAGCTTGTTGCCGGGAGGTGGTACTTCCCATTATCTAGCAACCTTTGGATGAAGTTCTGGTTTTATCTTCAAATTGACCAGATCTTGACGTGAACTCAGTCCTTCCTTTGTCTTACCCTTTATATCTAGCAACGTACCAATTATACATCCATATCAACACCAGGTTGTGTAGGTCCAGAAATAAGAATGGTCAGTAAAAGGTACTTGCGCTTCTGCAACAAATGTGGAGGGAGGTTGTAGATAGTGAGGAGCACCGGCCATGTGCTATGTGTCTTTGCTTTTTTTTCGGGCGAAGGGATTCATTCCGTCGATTGCATAGTGCAAATCGAACATTTCTTGTCTCCTTAGCAAACTCTGGGTGGTCAGCATTGAATTTTTGCCATTGCGTCCCATCGGCAGGATGTCGAAGCTTTCCATCTACTTTATGTTTCTCGGAAGCATGCCAGGTCATAAGCTCTGCATCCTCAGGGTTTGCAAACAAACACCGCAGACGATCAACTACTGGAAGATACCACATCACTAAAGTGGAACCCTTCTCTTGGCATAATAGTCTTCTTCTTCATTTTCTTTGTTAGAAATTTTTGAACTCTGTTGGGTTTTCTTTCTCTTCTTCCCTTTGGAAATGGAATTTGCATTCTCCTCTTGTAGGTAGTCTTTTTTAGTCTTATACCGACTTGCACTACAATTTGGACAGTTATTCAAGTCTTTGTAATCACCTCGATATAAGATACAGTGGTTTCTGCAAGCGTGGATCTTTTGGACACCCATAGTAAGCGGACTGATTAGCTTCTTTGCATAGTAAGTGTTAGTGGGCACTTTATTCTCCTTTGGAAGCATATCGTAAGAGTACTCAACAATGCATCGAAGCCGGTATCGACCATCCGTACCTAGCCTTCAACATCAACAACTTAAGCACCGATCTGTAATGTCGTGAACTCTTTGGTGCAACCCTTGCTCTCATCGTATAAGGGCTCGGCTGCCGCACGCGCTCTAATGCCTTCATCCCTTTCATGAAAAACATTGATGGATCCGTATGACGATGCAATAGTGCAGCCATCGGTTCTGCGTCTTCATCCTCCACCCGAAGTTCTGTTGCCATCGGATCCTCCAACATTTGCATCATCATCATCGTGAACATCGGGCACAACATGTTCACTGAAGTTACGTTGTCGTCCGAACCGGTATAAATCGTCAACAAGCATATCCGGGCCATTGCCACCGAGACTCACGGGGTCTTGACTACATACATTGCGAGCTTCCCTCCCCATGCTTTGTCCAAATCAAGTAATCATTCATAAATCCTCGACAGACCACATGAGCCATGATAGGACTTGTGTCTTCAAAAACAACAAGATTTCTCGATGCGCACAAGAACAACATATGTGCTTCGGTACGTGTTCTCAATGCATGATTTTTAGTCGCATCAATAAACCTACGGACCTCAAGTAGGTAGGATGGATCTACTCTGTCTAAGTTATACATCCAAAATGCTCTGTCCATTGTCACCTGTTATAGAGTTTAATATATTTAAATAATATAATCACTAAAAATAGAAGATTAATGTCTTTGTGTTAATCAATAACAAACCTTAAAGATGATCAACAAACTCCTTTAATGGATTATAGATAAAAAGAACTCCTCGCTTGTATATTTCTCAAATAACATACGTTTGGGCTACATATAGTTAAAACAACTAGTTAGATAAATACGCCTCTCCATAATAAATAAAGCAATAGTTAATATTTCTAGCATTATTTTATTAGATAAAATCCTAAGAACAAAAGACCGACTAACCACCGCTTAATTTAACAAGACATAACTTAATAATTAAAGAGAAAATAATTGTTAATCATCAATATGACAAATAAAAACATAATAAATTAAAGCATCATTTAATTATATATATTCCTAATAAATAAAGAAGGACTACTTAACTAAAACCCAAATAAAAAGCCTAACCACTCGCTAAATTTAATAAAAAAACAAAAAAGAGATACTAATTTTTAAGCATCAATATGATAAATAAACTAGTAATTAAAAAACTAAACACAACTAAATGAACTAAATATAGTAAATTAAACCCTAATGAAAGCCTCACCACTACTTGATTTAAAAAACTTAACTACATATTATATTAAACAAAACATAAGTACATAATTAAGCAAACACTAATTTCAAGCATCAATATAACACTTTAACTAATAATTAAATAAGAGTAACTAAAATTTAATGAAACAATAATTAAAAAATCACAACTAAAAAAACATCACTAATTGCTAATTAAACTAAATATAACTAAATATTAAAATAAAAGGAAAAACCCTAGAAGACTAGTGACTAGAATTATGGAGAAAAAACAAAACCTAGCTACCCTTCTCTCTCTCACATGAGGTGAAACCCTAGATCTCAAATGTGGGTGGGATTGAGCAAGAATGGGGGAAATGAGGCAAGAAACATATAAACTAACCTTTTTTAGTCACCTCCACCGAAGAAATCAAGAGCAAAACCTCCCCCCTTGTATTAAGTGAAATCTGGACCTCCAAAGCTCCTCCCATGGAAGAACTGCGAGCTACAGATTCTGTTGGAGCAGTGGTGGGGGAGGAAGAAGGGGGTATATATAGGAGAAGATCACCACAGGCGGTTGACATAAGGAAACCGCCTGTGGAAATGGTGACTATTTCCACTGGCGGTTTAAATAAGTGAACCGCCAGTGAAAATGTACATTAGCACTGGCGGTTCCTTATGTCAACCGCCAGTGTAAATGACATCATTTACACTGGCGGTTCTCTTAAGAAACCGCCAGTGCTAGCCTTTTTTCACTGGCGGCTCTAAAGCTGGGGCCCGCTTGTCGATTTTCAGTGGCGTCTATAAGCAAAAATCGCCTGTGAAAATAAATCCCTACCGTCAAGACAAATGATTTGTGTACTAGTGTCATGCGGTGCGGCAGTTTCGTCTGGAGCGCACAGCATGCTGTCACACGGGCAGGCCGGTCAGACGTCCTCGGTCGTGCACGTATGTATAGCTCTAAAACCTATTCAAGGCCACTTTCCCAACCGACGCGGCGGACACAGAGATTAGCAATTAATTTCCAGAAAATCCCAGCACAGGAGCATGCATATGCAAGCACTTAGCATGACCGTACGCGTCCGTACGTTGTGACATGATGAATTAAACGCGCGCACGTAATTAATCATCATGAACTAGCGTAATTCATTTCGAGCAACATGGTAAATGATGGAAAACAAATTAAAACGTTGACTGCAGACTGATGCAGAACTAACAAACAAGTCTAGTGGTCTAGAGTCTAGACCATGCATCCCGGCGACGGCCGGGGCGACGGAGTCCGATCCGGCGAGGCGGCGCGTGCACCGGCATCTGCATTCTGGCTGACGCCCAAGGGCCAAGGACGACGCCGGCCGGCGGCCGACTCTTATTGTAGACGCGCGGCCGGGAACTAGTTAAGCTAGTGCGAGCCAGCACGCCCCGCCGGTGGATTCTCACTGGAAGAGCTTTCCTCGTCGTCGGCGTGGAATCCGACGTGTTGGCTTCCACCGGCTTGGACGACGAACGCCGCTCCTCCTCCGTAGCAGGCAACCACGGGGCGGCGGTCGCCACCGCCGTGCATCTGGTACCAGCCGCCGAAGTGCGGCGGCGCTGGAACCGGGCGGCCAGGAACAACGGGCCGGACGGCGTAACCTGCAGCAGAAGGCGACACGCCATGGTGCGGATACCGGCGAACGGCATGGTGCGGCATCGGCATCGGCATCTGCTGCGCACCACCGTTGATGAGCGGCAGCGTGACGATGGACGACCCGCGGCGGGAGCCACGCCCGGGGCCGCGCAGCTCCTCGCCGCCGCCGGCCTCGCTCTCGCGCATGCGGCGGAGGAAGGTGCTGACGGGCGCGACGTAGTCGTCGAAGCCGAGGCGGTTCATGGCCCACACGATGTCCTCCGAGGTGACGGTCTTGCGGCGCTCCGTGTGGCACCGCTCGTTGGCCTCGCCGGTGACGAAGCTGATAAACTCGGACACGCACTCCTGGATCACCTCCTTGGCGTCGTCGGAGATCTTGGCGTAGGGAGGGAGCACCTGGCGCATGATGCGGGACACGTTGGCCACGGGCATCAGACGGTCCTGCTCCCGGATCATCATCGCCGACTCCGATTCCATGTTGGTGGCCATAGGCGGTGCTTCTTCAGTCACCGCCGCCACTGCTTCGTTGGTGGGAAGAACAGCGGCCGCAGCAGCCGGCGGCTCCACCGTCAAGGTGCAAGTAGCACTGCTGGTTTTAGGGCTTTGGGGATTCATGGCTAGGGGGGGTGTGGGTGTGGAGGTGTAGGCCTTCTTTCTCGCTGTGCTTGTAAGTTGTGGGTGTTAAATAGTAAGAATTCACTAGCTGTATATGTTGGATGTTTGTGTAATGCCCAACCGAGTAGGTTGGAGGCAACAGATGTTTATTCACCTTGGGCATAAATAACTCTTTGGGAGGAAATTCCTCTAGTAGGCACACCTTTTTTTTTTTTTTTTTTTTTTTTTTTGAGAAACCTCTAGCAATCATTCATGCAGAGTAGAACTGTGGAAACACGGCATTCAAGCATTTCTCAGCCCAACCAACATGATCGGCTCCAAGTTGCTAAAAAAATAGTGATCCCTCGGTCATATTATTACTACTCTATATTTAAAAAGATATTATTTGTAAAACTAACCTTACTATTAACTTTTAGGGCGCTTTCAACAATTGTCTAAATTGTTAGCTATGAATGATGTGGAGGGGATAGAATGACTACTACTCGCTAGCGAATCACTCGTCGCTAGCTCGGAGACCTGAATGCGACGTCATGAGTGGTCTCATGTTCCTGCTCCCCTCTGGCGTCCAAAAGGAGAGCAACGTGAAACTGGTGAACACATTAGTTCAATAGATCTAATACTTAGTATCCATAGACTCTAACATTGACCGTTGCGGACACCCTTAATGAGATAAATAAAATAAATAAAAAACTATTAGAAGTTCAGCGCCAGTAATAGAGCTATAAAGTGATCTCTGATGGCTACAAACCACCATGCACTTTGGGCCCAAGGCCCAATATCTCTAATTCTGGCAGACTGACATCGACACTGCTCATCCCCTTTACACAAATCGGTAGCACAAATCTCTAGCAGTTGATATTGTGGCCACATCGACCACTAGCCTTTTGGTCGCTGGATATGACCAACTTGCGATCTCGCTCATCCAACATGGATCAGCTTGGATCTCTCACCTACTAAGTCTTGAACTGGCCTTGTGCCCTTGGTCCGCACCGCCAGCTCGAGAAGCCCATGTATAACTATGGCACTCACCTAATTGCCTCATTAGTTGTTGGCTAGATTGGGCTGGAGCTACTAGTAGTACTTTCAGGATCAACACACACTTGATTGTCGGGATGAAACGCACGCAATCATCAATACACTAGAGATGTGATTAGAGGGTTCATGATCTAAAGGAAACGCACGCAATCATCAACAATCTTGAAACATGAGGCATTGCGAAACATTCCTCTAAAGCAAAGAATCACAATAGAGAATGTGTGCGCCAAACTAAACATGAGCAAATGGAAGATTCAAAGGTATTTGAAAAAAGGATTGATTAGGCGCCACTCTAGTGGCATCAAACCATATCTCACTGAAGCTAACAAGAGGTCTAGGTTACAGTGGTGTGTTGACATGGTTAACAGGGAATTGCTTGATGATCCAAGGTTCAAGGAGTTGTTTGATTTTGTGTTCATTGATGAAAAATGGTTCTACCTATCTCAAAAGTCTGAAAAACATTATTTGCTACCTAATGAAGATGATCCCCATCGGACTTGTAAGAACAAGAATTACATCCCTAGGCTCATGTTCTTGTGTGTTTGTGCTCAGCCAAGGTTTAGGGATGGAAATTGTATTTTTGATGGTAGGATTGGTTGTTTTCCACTTGTTACTTATGAACCGGCTCAAAGAGGTAATGAGAGGGCCAACCGTGTCCGTGGAGACTTGGTTATGAAGCCCATAAACTTCGATCACTAGAGATGTGATTAGAGAGTTCATGATCAACCAACTATTTCCTGCTATTCGAGCTAAATGGCCAAGAGAAGATGTGGGCAAACCAATCTTCATTCAAGAGGACAATGCACCTTCACATCTCAAAGTGGATGATCCGGTTTTTTTCAGTCGCTAAGCTATACGGATTTGATATTTGCCTAATTTGTCAACCACCGAACTCTCTGGATTTCAACTTTCTTGACTTGGGTTTTTTTGAGCACTTCAAGCAATTCAATATGAGAAGAATGCAAAAACATTAGAAGCTCTAGTTCCAACAGTGCAAGAGGTAAATTGATCAAATTATTCACACATGTTTCCATGTTTTCTTCAACAACAAATTTACTAATAATTCATTCATTTGTTGCATAATTGTTTTGTAGGCATTCTTGGAGTACTTGGCACGGAAAGCAAACTGAATGTTTCTAACACTACAAAGTGTCTTCATGGAAGCTATTGTTGGCATTTCTAAAGTCACTACTAAAAAGCGAGAGATAAACCCTACTCCTAGCAATGACTGAGAAATGGTTGGTATATAATTACTTGTCATTAGCAACTAGTCACTCTTGAATTACTAACATTCCTAAACATGAAGTAGGTTGTCATCCCCAATTATATTGCTAGGACATTAACATAGATTTATATTGTACTATTGTGACTAGGCAGATAAAATATATATGAATAAGATATAAATGTAAACTAATGGGTTACGCAAGCGGACGAGATAATTACACCGTTGTAGCATTTTACCTAGGGAAGTCTCCAGGTTGTCGATTTATAATTATACCTCCGGGAAAGCTATGTAATAAACTATTATTGTCATATTGATGCGAAACTATGTGGACATGATAAACGATACTACCTAAGTCGTATACTCTACTTATAACAAAGGTGAGAGGTCATAAGATAAATAAAGATAAATGCGGGTGATAGCATAATCATCAAATATCATAATTAAAGATAATCATCAGAGCATCTTACTAGTCATAATCATAGCTAGCCATTGGATAAACTACGGAGATAGGTCTATAACTACGTCAATTGAATAACTCTAATTAGTGCAACTACATCTAGTAATCATTGCTAAATCAACCCTAAATCATCATTGCATGTAAAGAGGCATCAACTAATGAGGGTATTAAGACCTAAGTCACCTCCTTCGCGACCGTGCCCATGCTAGTCCTACATACGGGGGGGTGGACTACAGAGAAACTAACGTAGCTGTCACCTACAGAGACTACCACACGCCCCGGCATATCGGGGTGCACTCGCAGATAAACAAGACATCTAGACACCACGTCTACATATCGCCTATCATCTATCCATTGTACATATGGATAAACGCTGTCTGAGCAATTACATGAATTCAATAAGATCGAAGTAACTAAACTAGACATATAATCAAAGTAAACAATGACTATTGCAATTAAGAACATATGAATATATTTAGAGAAAAGTCTCCCTAATCTGAATAATGAATACAATAAAGTAATTAAGAACTAGATCTATTACCGAACTCTCGCGCTCCAGCCAGACGCCAGGGGCTCCAGATCCGATGAAGAACTAGATCTCCTCTACTTCTAATCTAGCTAGCTAATCCTATGAACTAGAAGGCTCTTGATGAACTTGAAGGCTCTTGATGCTTGATGGCTTGAGACCTTGATGAATAATGAATTGGCCCTTTCCAGGGGGGGTCTACCCTCATATTTATAGTCCGGTGGGATGCGCGTGCGCCGCAGATCAAACCGACGTAACGTAGGGCCGAGATGCATCCTTGGAGGCGGTGGAGGAACATTCCGAAAGGGGGAGCCAAACCCTAACAGGGGGCGCCACCGGCGCCATGGTGGGGCCGGCCGCCCCCCCGCGGCGGCCTCCCCCCCTCGCTCCTTCCGGTGTCTTCTCGAGTCTTCCCGAGTCTTCCCGTGATGTCCTTCGTGGCGGATAAGTTTCGTGGTTATTTTGCGTTAGAATCCCTCTTTTTCAGCTTTTTCGAAATCACCCCGAAATTACAGAATATGCAAAACTCGTGGAATTTGTCGATAAAGCCCTAGACTAGTGTGTTATCTTGTTGTCCATCGGGTAAAAAGCCCTAGTAAAAGTTGACGCTAACAGGTGTCAACAATACCCCCAAGCTTTACCTTTTGCCGCAAAAACACACCAAGTCTAGTTGATACTCGTATTTGGATCGGGGAGTTGCTACAATATCATTATACTTTCCAAAGTACATATGCTTTCAAACAAAATTTCCTCCGGATCAAACAATATATGCTCTAATCTTTAAACTTACTCATTTCACCTGTAATATGGGGTTTCACAGCTTTTGCATAAGTCTTGAGCAATCGAAAGATAGAACAATTAAGCTAAGTGCTATGTCTCAAATTCTTTGCAATACTAACATTCTGAAGTTTTTGATAGGTTTTCAGAACAAAACTCGAGCTTAATTGTATGACACCCTCAAGTCTCTCAATGTATGTGGTATTTGTGGTTCTCTCTTGAGGCGTTAATGTTGTTATGCCCCCCTATAGCTAAAGGTATATATAGTGGAGCTTATAGGATTGGCATTAACAAGGATAGGCATACTTGCAAAACACGTATTGTAAAGTCAACTAGTGGATCCACAGAGAATCGAGGCATACAATCAAACCAAGATGTGCATGTGTATGGAATATGGTGGATGGGTGCATATGTGTTATTTATGGCTAACTCCTATTTCTACTTTTGCTCTTTTGGGAATGACTCTCTTTTAAAATCTTTCTCAGGAAAGACATGGGCTATCTTTATTATTTCTTTTTATTCAGGGAGGCGGGCATCTAGTACCCATTTTTTTTTGATTGCTGGGACACTTGTCCATCTTTTAGCTTTCTTTTCTTCATTTTGCATAGCCACATGTATCCTTTGAATACAATAAATGAATCGAGAGATATAATCGGGACTTAGAGCATTAAAGACAGGGGTTATTCCTATAGGGTGTGTGTATATTTTTTGCGTCCTCTCCCAAAGTGTAGGAGGTGAACATTTTATAATAAATATGTATGGAAGTATGGTGAATGATTGCAATTACTCCTTGAAGTAGGAATAATGCATATGTGAACTGGAGTGTGCAAATGATTCTTGGTTTTAAAAGCATGACAAGACTCTCATAAGGTATACAACACAGGTTGACTGAACTCAATGCAAAGCAAGCAGCTTAAATGTGAAAGGGTTTTCCTATCCTCTAAGATATTAATTTGGCTTTGGTAGAAATTCACATTTGTCATACGAGAGCTCATCATGTATTTTCTTAGATTTTTAAAAACAAAATCTCTAAAACTTAGTAATGCTAGGAAGAAGATAAATAGCAGCTCAACCTTTATGAATCATATCAATCAACTACCTAGACTTAGCGCAAGCTTATACTCCACAATTAATGGTTCAGAATAAATTCTCCAATTAAAACAACAATGCTTAGAACCAAGGAGATTTTAAGTTTGGCAAGTAGGTACTTTAGTAAGCATTATAACAGAGCAACTATTCATCACATCCAAAACAATTTTAGTGTTCATCGATTTTAATAGCTCTAGCCTGGACTAATTATACTCTAATAAATATAGAACTAAATATTTATTTGGTTTTATTAGTTATATATCTTTTTATAGTTTTAAATTAAACTCCTAACAAAAAGACTCTATGACCTTGTGGACCTTCATGTGCCCACATATTTTTGGTATTTTATGATTATATAAAGTAGACTAAAAATCGCTTAGGTGTAGTCACCGATAACTAGGAGATGCTCCTCCCCCAAGCTTGATGATCGCAATATCCGGTGTAGATTCCTTTTTAGAGCGGACCAGCTAATAGCGAACCCGGTGGTCACCACTGATAGTCCCTCCTTGCTATAATGTTGTTCCTGCATAAATACTCCACAAGAAACCAAAACTCGAGGCTCGAATTGAATAATGGGTTAGCGGTCAGCCAAAGAGTAATTGATCACCTTTATGAGTTATTTTTATGTTGTCTAATTTAAGCAGGATTCTATTTTTTTTTGTTAAGATGCAAGAATTAAATATGAATGCTATATATATATATATATTTTTTTTTTTTGTTATTTCTATTTTTATGCCACCACAAGTGGGTATTCCTTCGAGAAAATGCCATAAGGTATCCACATGGGGCTTTATGATGCCATGAATAATGCAATAAATATTTTTATTATTTTTAATATATGAACAGATAATGCTACTAAATAAATTGAGTTTACTAATGCATTTAATGGGATAGCTACCATTCTGACCTTATGGCTAGGGTACGGAATTTAAAGTCTACCGACAGGACTTAGACAGAGTGAGCACTTACTCAGTGGGTTCATCGTCTGAGGTAACCTCAGTCAACTCCCCATCTTACGGTGATGCGTCGTGTGCCTCCTTCCATCTTGCTTCGGTCTCTTTTGCTTCTTTCTCTTCTAACTCTTGCTCTTCATCTTTTTTTTTTTCTCCCACGCTTCTAATCGTGCTAAGATCTCCTCCTTTTTTTCTTCCTTGGCGATCTGGTCCATCCTTTCAACTTCTTACGCCCGGCTACTCCAAGCGAGGTGCTTGTTTGTTCTCTTCTTGCTGCGGGAAGCGATCTTCATATTTCACGATCTTGCCGGGGAAAGTCTTCCCATCCACAGTGAGGCCGAGCAGCCTCGACGGTGTGCTTGGCGTCTTCTCTCGTTGCATTGCTTTTACGGCCTGCTCATGGTTATTTAATGTTCTAAATTGATGGCGTAGCTTTTCCGGTAGGTAGGTTGAAGTGGATTTGTGGGACCCAATGTAGATGTTGGCGTTAGCAAAGTGTAGAGGAACAGTCTTCCCAAGAGGATCGGGAATCATCGTCTCCCCGCATGTCAAGGACTAGAAAATCTGCGGTATATATTGTCCTTGAATTCTTACCATGACATCCTTGACTACTCCTTGAGGGGAACCTTAGTGATTGGTCCGCCATCCGCAACCGAATACATGTTGGGTATAAAGGTAAATTAAATAATTCATCATATACCGCTTTGACATTACGTTGCGGCTGATCCAGTTGTCGCAGACGGTGTGAGGAAAGGTGGTGTCTTTGATAGTGCATTCAATGATTGGGATACGGATCACCTCTCTTGATTGGAAATGGTTTGGGTAGCCTGTGATCGCTTTTTACGTGTTGAGAGCAAAGTGATTAGTTGAGTTGTCTCCTCGGTGCATGCTTGGTCCTCCTCCATCTTCTGTTGTTTCTATTGTTCTTCTTCTTTGGCATTGGTTGTTGTTCTTGCTCTTCTTGTTGCTGAAATTGCTTCGGGGCTGCAGGAGCTTTCAGGATGCGGTTCTTGAATGTGAATCTCTCCTTCTTGTCTTTGATGGACAGGACGATCTTGGCGAACTCCGCATAGATGATGGCTTTTGTTGTGCATAGGAATGGTCGGCCCAAAATGATGGGTGCCTTCTCATCTACTCCTGTCTCCATGACCACGAAGTCAACTGGGACATATGACCGCCCCACTCTAATAACAACTTCTTCTAGTACTCCCTCGGGGTAGCAAATGGACTGATCACGCAAGCCGCAAGCGCATGTTTGTGTACAAAGGGGGATCATTTAATATTTTCTCATAAATTACCTTGGGCATGATGTTGACACTTGCGCCGAAGTCGCAGATAGCCTCTCGAAAAACTGTGGCATCCTATGGAGATAGGAATAACAGGTCTTCCAGTGGTCTCCCATCTTCTCCGGTAGAGAGTGGTCAATCCATCGTACATCTGCGGGGCTCAATATGATATTGGGTTGCATTATGAATATTAACAAGGTTAGCAGTTTCTAAATCTTCCGGTTGGCCTCGAATCTTGCCTTTCTCTAGTGGAGGAACAAAGCAGCAGCCTAACCGAGCTAATTGTGATTCTAACATTTTATTAAAGCTATCTTGATTCTTTATGGCGTAAGCAAAAGTATCCATTCTAGCATGTATGTTTTCCAAAGTTTTATCATTTGATGTTAGCTTCCTAGTCATTTGATCTAGTAGTTTGGATTGACTAGTAACTAATTCTCTCAAAGGCGGAAGGTTATAATTATTAAAGTTGTTACCTTGGTTGTTACCTTGGTAATTACCTTGTCGAGGTTGTTAATTCCACCCTTGATTTTACTGAGGACGATAGTAGGTGTTATTGTTGATGAAGTTCACATCCTCTTGCGGTGTAGGGTAACCGACAAACTGAGTGCCCGTAGTCTCCACATTCTTCACATGTCATATGGGAATCATTGACGTGCATGACTTCCTTCTTCTCGATATCGAGCTTTTTCATGATGAGGTCTAGCTTAGCAGTGACCATGTCGGCTTCCTTGAGATGATGGATTCCTCCTCCCTTCTTGCGAGGTTGAGTAACGTTCTTCATTGCATGTTGAGTTTGAGGCCATCTTCTCGAGAAGTGCTTTAGCATCGGCGAGCTTTAGTGACAGGAAAGCTCCCCCAATTTGCAAAGCATCAATAGACTCACGGGTGCTAGAGATAAGCCCGTGATAGAAAGTTCTGCATTAATAGCCACTCCTCTATCCCATGATGAGGACAGTCTTCAATATAGTTCTGGAATCTTTCCCATGCTTCAGTGAATGATTCATCATATTGTTGTTGGAAACTTGAAATCTTCCCACCTTGAGCATTGGTCTTGGTGTAGGGAAAGAATTTTGCCGGGAAAGCAAATCGAGCATAGGTCCCATGTAGTGTGCTTATCTTTGTTGATGTAGAACCACTTTGCTTGGCTTTCCCCAATAATGAGAACGGGAAAAGACGGAGTAAGATAGCATCTTTTGATACTCCTCCGATAGTGAAGGTGCTGCAGATTTCTAGAAAGTGTTATAAGTGTGCACTTGCATCTTCATATCCTTTTCCACAGAATTGGCTGGCTTGAACCATGGTGATGAGAGCAGGCTTGAGCTCGAATCCATTCTCCCCAGTGTTGACTGCTGGTCTAGTCCGGATGTTTGCTGTTGTTGGGGCAGAGAACTCTCGCAGTGACTTCTCAGCCATGTCTTCAAACACAGGAGCTAGGTTTTCACCTAAATACTCTTCTGCTTGTTCTTCTACTTCTTCTTCGAATTCTTCTTCCAGTGTTGGAGCTGGCTTCTCCGAAGAGTTAGCTTGAGCAGCAAAGGGTGTTCTTGATGGTGACTCGAATTTCTCCCTTATTTCTGCAAGCCTTTTCCTTCTAAGGAGTTTCTCTAGATCGTCAGTAAAGTTCTTTGGAAGAGAAAAACCATTCATTCATCACCCTGCATAAGATAAGAAAATGATAACAACGAAGGGTGTACCTGATAGAGTTATAGATCGATTGATAATAGGACTTTATCCATGTGTATATAGGTCATCAATATGTTCTAAGTTTATTGTGCCTTCCCGGCAACGGCGCCAAAAATGCTTGTTGGCATTTCTAACGTCACTACTAAAAAAAGTAGATAAACCCTACTCCTAGCAATGACCCCTTAAATGGTTGGTATATAATTACTTGTCATTAGCAACTAGTCACTCTTGAATTACTAACATTCCTAAACATGAAGTAGGTTGTCATCCCCAATTATATTGCTAGGAAATTAACATAGATTTATATTGTACTATTGTGACTAGGCAGATAAAATATATGAATAAGATATAAATGTAAACTAATGGGTTACGCAAGCGGACGAGATAATTATACCGTTGTAGCATTTTACCTAGGGAAGTCTCCGGGTTGTCGATTTATAATTATACCTCTGGGGAAAGCTATGTAATAAACTATTATTGTCATATTGATGCGAAACTATGTGGACATGATAAACGATACTACCTAAGTCGTATACTCTACTTATAACAAAGGCGAGAGGTCACAAGATAAATAAAGATAAATGCGGGTGATAGCATAATCATCAAATATCATAATTAAAGATAATCATCGAGTATCTTACTAGTCATAATCATAGCTAGCCATTGGATAAACTACGGAGATAGGTCTATAACTACGTCAATTGAATAACTCTAATTAGTGCAACTACATCTAGTAATCATTGCTAAATCAACCCTAAATCATCATTGCATGTAAAGAGGCATCAACTAATGAGGGTATTAAGACCTAAGTCACCTCCTTCGCGACCGTGCCCATGTTAGTCCTACATACGGGGTTGGACTACAGAGGAACTAACGTAGCTGTCACCTACGCTTGAGACTACCACACGTCCCGGCATATCGAGGTGCACTCGCGCAGATAAACAAGACATCTAGACACCACGTCTACATATCGCCTATCATCTACCCATTGTACATATGGATAAACGCTATACGAGCAATTACATGAATTCAATAAGATCGAAGTAACTAAACTAGACATATAATCAAAGTAAACAATGACTATTGCAATTAAGAACATATAAATATATTTAGAGTAAAGTCTCCCTAATCTGAATAATGAATACAATAAAGTAATTAAGAACTAGATCTATTACCGAACTCTCGCGCTCCGGCCCAGCCCGCGCCGGGGGCTCCAGATCCGATGAAGAACTAGATCTCCTCTACTTCTAATCTAGCTAGCTAATCCTATGAACTAGAAGGCTCTTGATGAACTTGAAGGCTCTTGATGCTTGATGGCTTGAGACCTTGATGAATAATGAATTGGCCCTTTTCAGGGAGGTCTACCCTCATATTTATAGTCCGGTGGGATGCTTGGCGTGCGCCGTAGGATCAAACCGACGTAACGTAGGGCCGAGATGCATCCTTGGAGGCGGTGGAGGAACATTCCAGAGGGGGGGAGCCAAACCCTAACGGGCGCCGCCGCGCCATGGTGGGGCCGGCCGGCCCCACCCGGGCGCCCTGGCCCCCTCGCTCCTTCCGGTGTCTTCGGAGTCTTCCCGAGTCTTCCCGTGATGTCCTTCGTGGCGGATAAGTTTCGTGGTTATTTTGCGTTAGAATCCCTCTTTTTTTCGACTTTTTTCGAAATCACCCTAGAAATTACAGAATATGCAAAACTCGTGGAATTTGTCGGATAAAGCCCTAGACTAGTGTGTTATCTTGTTGTCCATCGGGTAAAAAGCCCTAGTAAAATTTGACGCTAACAGGTGTCAACAGCTATGAAAGTGAAAGGTTGCAACAACTTCAAGATACCTCACATGAAAAAAGAAAAATTAGAAAGAGAAGGTCGGCTGCCAACTTCTATCCCTTGTGAAACATCTTTGCTAGATGAAGTCGAGGCTACTCTTGCTGCATGAAACAATTAGATTGATGGTTGTAGCTTAAATAATAGAGACAAATCTTGTAACAAATTAATTATAACTTTAGCTAGTCATAATCTTATCGATGCCAGAGTTATCATCCTTCCCCGGGTGAGCTCACGAGCATCTTGACCACATGAGGAGGTAACATGATTCTATCGCCATCCATCACAAGATTGTCGAGATCAGGAATGAAAAGGTTGCAACCGAACTCGCTGGCCATAAAGCATGGCGAGACCATGTACTCTCGTGGGACGAGGGACGGATCTAGATCTGAGAGCACCCTCCCCCTCCTTCCCTCTCTAGATCTCAATCTAATCCCTCCTCTTCCTCTCCCCTCCACCACCTCTTCCTCCTCCTCCTCCCTTCTTTGGATCTAAGGTTTTGATGGTGGGATAGGGTTTTGGCAATTCAGATCTACATGCAACAGATGATGCGAAATGCTTTTTACATAAATCTCTGATGTTGCATTAGCTATTTTGCGATGTTTCAATAGTTTTCCTCTTTTGTTATAGAGCAGCATCCCCCATGTTTCCCGATGTTTCATTAGTATCATTTCTGTTGTTTTAGTAGCTTCTTCTCTTTTATGGCATTAGCTTCTATTTTTGTTGCAGTAGTTTCTTTCTCCTTTATTGCAGTAGCTTCTTCTCCTCTGTTGAAGCTTCAGTTTATGCATGTTGCAGTAGGTGCTTGGCCCTGGTCGTGCGGGCAATGCTGTATTTTTTTCAAGTGTTTTCTGGACGCTTTTTTTAGACATGTTGCAACCTCATGTTTCAAGTGTTTCAGTTGTTTTAGATTTATGTTTCAATTGTTTCATATGAATGTTGAAAAAATAGATCGGGATGTTGCATATGCTGCAATGGTTGTACACTTATGTTGCAAGAGTTTATCGAGAAATGTTTCATATGTGTCTTTATACGTATGTTGCAGCTATGTTTTCAGAGGCACATCTCAAAGCATTTCATCCGTCTTCTATTGTATGTTGCAAGCACTTTATCCGGATGTTGCATCTATATTGCAATAGTATTTCAACTATATGTTCCAAAATATTTCATCGATTTAGAGGTATGTTGTAAAAGTTTCATTTGGATGTTGCAAAAATAGATTGGGGTGTTGCATGATGCGTCGGTGGTCGTTGTTGCTAGGGCGCGACCATGGGTCGACCCATGCGGGTTTTCCGTGTGGCTCTTTTTTGGGTGGGGCGGGTGTTTTTAGGTGTTTTCAAAACAATTTTTTGCAAGTGTTTCATATACATGTTTTAAATGTTTCACTCAGTATATTGCAATTGTTGCACATTGAAGTTTCAAAACTAGATACGGTGTTTTGCATCTCCCTCCTACCCCTTTCTCGCTACCTTGCCTCGGTGGCATCGCCAGCAGCTAGGAGAAAGTGGGCATATGCAGCGGAAGCGGTGGCGGGAGGTGGGCCCCGGGCGGGCAACAGCAAAGCAGGAGCTAGACCCACGCATAGCAACAACAGTATGAGGTGGGAGCGCGAGTGCAGCAGCACGAGATGGTTGCATGCGCAACGGGAGGAGGTGGGCACGTGCAGCAGCCAGAGTTGGAGACGCGCGCAACATTAGGCGTGAGGCAGGCGCTGTAGGCGGAGCGCAGCGTTGTAAGTGGGGGCAGCGCATGTACGTGTCCGTGTGGGCTGTGTGGGTGCACAGGGAGGAGACAGAGTGCAGACGCGGGCGTTCAGGACTCCTACATCCGTCCGGACGTTTGGGCACTGTCATTAGCGTATTAAATAGGGTCGCAGTTCCTATCTTTCCAAGAATGATGCGTTGTCTGAGTGGCAAGGAATCCTCGTCGTGAGGCAGCAAATTGCCGGTTCAACTCCTCGCACCTTCTACCATTTTTGTTGGCTGCGGTGCATTTTTGCATGGCACTGTGCCGGCTGTATTGGCGCGCTTGTTTTGGACGTCTAGGGCTGCATTCGCGCTAGTTTTTTTGTGTTTTTGCTGTTGTTGCTTGCGCACGTGACTGCTGCCGTGTTTTCTTTTAAATTGCAGCGTTCAAGTGTCTTTGTCACTCACTTTGGCTACTGTATAAATGGCTCGTTACCTACTAGCACACGCCAGTTCGTCTTTTCTACTCCAAGCCGCTTCATCTCCTTTTGTTCCTGGGTTCAGCTACAAAAATGTCCAACATGCTGGGCAAAGATGATGAAGGCAACATGTTTGATCTCAATGTTCCGGCATCAGAAGATGATGATGCCGACGTCGTGTTTGATTTCGATGAGCTAGAAGACGCCGACATCGACGGCATGCTTGATCTGGACAAGCAACAAGATGACGACGCCAACGACGTGTTCAATCTCGACGAGTCAGAAGATCACCACGGTGGTAATGCATCACTTAGTTCTATCCTTTTGATGCTTGTTCAGAGTATTTTTCGTTTTCATCATTGTTTCTTTTTTTTACCGCATTTGATTTGAACTTACCACTAGATGAGTTCGGTGCTATTGATTTCGACTACGTATAAAATATTGCTGGTAATTTTTTTTGTCACAGTCATGTTCATTTTAGTTTGTATTTTTATCCTACAGCTAGAACGCCTATTTGTTTCTTCCCTATAATTAGAGCATGCCATGAATAAGTATTGCATGAAGGTGATTCTTTTTTTCCTATAATTATAACAATGAATGTGATTCTTTTTTTCCTATAATTATGCTGTGAATAAGTTTTTTCCCTATAATTATAACTATGAATGTGACATTTTTCCTATAATTATGCCATGAATAATTTGTTTTCCCTATAATAAGTTGTTTTCTCTATAACTATAATTATGAACGTGATTTTTTCCTATATTTATGCCGTGAATAATTTGTTTTACCTATAATTTTAACATGCCGTGAACATGCTGTCCAAAACATGCCGTGAACATGTTTTCCCTATAATTATAACTATGAACGTCATTCTTTTTTCTTGTAACAGAACATGCTGTCCAGAACCCCAACGTGCAAGAACAAGTTTATGGAGTACCCCACCGAAGGAAAGAAATGACTGAAGAGCTCCAAAAACGAGTTTATCAAGCTTTGCTGGCTAGAAGCAACGGTGGTATACTACATAAGAAAGATACTGCATTTGTTGCTGCTCCGTTTGACCTTCACATTCAGACAGTTCAGCGTGTTTGGAAACGAGGTCAAACACAACTTAGAAACTCTATTCCGGTTGTGGTTTCTAGTCTAAACAAGGGTAGAGTTGGCCGTAAAAGCAATCCCTATTGATTTGGAGGCATTGTGAAACATTCCTCTCAAGAAAAAAATGACTACAGAGAATGTGTGCGCCAAACTAAACATGAGCAAATGGAAGATTCAAAGGTATTTGAAAAAAGGATTGATTAGGCGCCACTCTAGTGGCATCAAACAATATCTCACTGAAGCTAACAAGAGGTCTAGGTTATAGTGGTGTGTTGACATGGTTAACAGGGAATTGCTTGATGACCCAAGGTCCAAGGAGTTGTTTGATTTTGTGTTCATTGATGAAAAATGGTTCTACCTATCTCAAAAGTCTGAAAAATATTATTTGCTACCCAATGAAGATGATCCCCATCGGACTTGTAAGAACAAGAATTACATCCCTAGGCTCATGTTCTTGTGTGTTTGTGCTCAGCCAAGGTTTAGGGATGGAAATTGTATTTTTGATGGTAGGATTGGTTGTTTTCCACTTGTTACTTATGAACCGGCTTAAAGAGGTAATGAGAGGGCCAGCCGTGTCCATGGAGACTTGGTTATGAAGCCCATAACTTCGATCACTAGAGATGTGATTAGAGAGTTCATGATCAACCAAGTGTTTCCTGCCATTCGAGCTAAATGGCCAAGAGAAGATGTGGGCAAACCAATCTTCATTCAATAGGACAATGCACCTTCACATCTCAAAGTGGATGATCCGGGTTTTTTTCAGGCTGCTAAGCTATACGGATTTGATATTTGCCTAATTTGTCAACCACCGAATTCTCCGGTTTTCAACTTTCTTGACTTGGGTTTTTTTGAGCACTTCAAGCAATTCAATATGAGAAGGATGCAAATACATTAGAAGCTCTAGCTCCAACAGTGCAAGAGGTAAATTGATCAAATTGTTCACACATGTATCCATGTTTTCTTCAACAACAAATTTCCTAATAATTCATTCATTTGTTGCACAATTGTTTTGTAGACATTCTTAGAGTACTCGGCACGCAAAGCAAATCAAATGTTTCTAACACTACAAAGTGTCTTCATGGAATATATGAAAGTGAAAGGTTGCAACAACTTCAAGATACCTCACATGAAAAAAGAAAAATTAGAAAGAGAAGGTTGGCTGCCAACTTCTATCCCTTGTGAAGCATCTTTGCTAGATGAAGTCGAGGCTACTCTTGCTGCATGAAACAATTAGATTGATGGTTGTTAGCTTAAATAATAGAGACAAATCTTGTAACAAATTAATTATAACTTCAGCTAGTCATGATGTTATCGATGCACAGTTATCATCCTTCCTGGCAGCGAACTCATCAAGCATCTTGACCACATGAGGAGGTAACATGATTCTATCACCATCCATCACGAGATTGTCGAGATCAAGAATGAAAAGCTTGCAATTGAACTTGCGCTGGCCATAAAGCATGGCGCAGACCATGTACTCTCCGTGGACGAGCCCGCAACGGGAGCATGGCGAGAACATTGAGTGCGCATGATTCCACGCTTGGTGGTCCGCATGGACGAGAATGCAGTGACGGCAAACAAAGCTCTTGGCGGAAGGAATCCGGCACCATCTTGACGGAGTCCTACATGATGACAGGTTCCAGTCCCTCGATGGACAGTAGCGAGTCGATGGAGTCCAGTGCCTCAACGACGACGTCCTCCGCGGCTACCTCCTCCGAGTCCGCGGCGACCTCTATCTTCGAAGACAGCATTGCCACTCCATGGAGTCCGGCACCATCTCCTACTCAAGGTCGTCTTCCGACTTCATCTCTACAGAATGCGGCGGCGTGCAGCGAGCGGCGAACGGCGAGTGGTGTGCGACGAGAGAGATTGCGAGTGATGTGTGGCGTGTGGTGTGTAGCGAGCGCGACTTGGAAGCGCGGCATGCTCTATAAACATGCAAGGGGAGTCGAAGCGCACGGCACGACTCGATAGAAACGCATGCGAAATGCAGCGGATACGCATGCGCTATTAACTCGCGCTGGAGCCGATGCGGAGGGGCAACACCGTCCAGTTTTCAACTCGGACACCAGAACGACCTCTTTTGGTTGTTTACACAGCGAAGCCAGAACGACTGCTATTCACGATATGGAGGGA
Organism: Chrysopogon serrulatus; assembly: GCA_015844335.1. Lineage (NCBI taxonomy): Eukaryota > Viridiplantae > Streptophyta > Magnoliopsida > Poales > Poaceae > Chrysopogon > Chrysopogon serrulatus. Next base: position 68,728 of record JADLZL010002221.1, read on the forward strand.
GTAGCTACTTTTTATTCTTGTCCTATAATATAAAGTGTGTCCCCTCTAGATTAGACACCCACACATCGATGTAGTTATAAATAAAATTAAATTTGTTTCTTAGTCTTTACACCAGAGGTGTTTATGTCTTATATCCTGAGATGTTGGGAGTAGTCATAATACATACACTTTAAGCAACAAAGAAAAGATGGCATATAAAAGTTTGACACTTTGACTATGAAGTAGAGAAATAACAATAGAGTCATCTGTATGCAGTATATGAGATTTTTCATCAGCCCAAGACCATCAGCACATTTATTATAATTACTAGCAAATATGCCCGTGCGTTGCAACAGAAAATAAATAAACCCTTATACATCAGGATTATATTAAAAATAAAAAATCATTTATTTGTGCAAATATAATTGTACAGCCTGTTCACTGATTTGTATTAAAAATATGATTGTACTGTCTGAATTTATAACTGACAACAACACTAAGGATTTCCATGTAAAATTACCTATGCATTATCTGCTTCGAATGTTATATGAAGTAAAATAGGTTTATTTCACCGCTGCATTGCTCCCTCCCATGACCATCTGTCATGGTTGCAATACCGCTGCTATGCAAGTTATATCTTGTTCTCCCCACCTAAAAGAATAGAAAAGAAAAAAATCCCAAATCTCGGTAGCCATGAAGAGCTGCAGAAGCACTTGATATCAAAACTTTTTTTACTTGTTAGATACACAAACGACGAATGGATTAATCAACCTGATCTGGACGGCATCCTTCTTCTTAACGCGTGCATAGCTTGGTGACGCATGACAGGCAGTGAGGCAGAACGACTCTGGAACTTGCCACTACTGTGCTGATGAGTCACCACGCCTTCTCCTTGCAGACCTCTCCTGACTCACTTGTTGTTGATGATGACAAGCAAGTTATCCTCCACTTTATCGACCTCTTGGCGGCATCCTTGCTGACGCTAAGAAGGTTGGGCCAAAACATGAGCATCTCAAGGAGGTTGATGCACATGTTCCTAAGGATGGGGCACCGCTTGGTGGACATCCATAGGCCGGGTTCGGAGCAGGCTTGGCCTATTCCTTTGAGGCCATCGTCCCTTTGTCATACAGGTCAATTAGCCGACGGCAGATATTGCCGAAGTGGGAAGAGTGGCTGCGGGCCATGCAACTGTACCTTGGTATGTGACGATGAATATTTCTGGGTCGTTCGTTGATTTCTCCATGTGGTTCTTCACGCTACACTAGGAGCTCGTGCACTTGTAGCATCTTCTGCGTGGATAGAAAGGCGTACACATAAGTTTAGTTTAGGAGTAGTTTTACATCCAACCCTCCCCATAAAAGATCTCTCTCTCCCTCTCAGTTCAACACTTTGTGCTTTGGACAGTGAAGGGGTACTCGGATCGTGAGAAATAATGCGACAGATAAAGAAAATAGCCTTAACCCTGTACCCCCATTCACTTGTACAGAGTCTCTTCGATCATAATTAGGACGAAATCAATGAAAAAATGGAATACACAACAAAATGCAAGTTTATCAACTCACCATATGAGATCTTATCCACTCACTCATCGGCTTGGTAGTTCATAGCTCGGCACATGTGGAGCAAGCGGTTGTGGCTCCCGCAGCTGACGCGGCAAGGCGATCGAGGGATTTGGCTCGGCGGCCCGTGCAGCAAGATGAACAGGCGAGCAATACCTCCATAGGGTAGGGCCTTTTTTCTCAACCCTCGAGGTCGGTTCATCCACTCGCGCAGCGGTTAGATGACCACCTCCACCAGCATTTCTAATGTGTTGATTTCCTTTGTTTTTTGGCACTCTGTGTTCTCTTCGTTGATTCATTTTTTTCATCTTGTGTATGTAGGCTAGTACAGGTGAACTCGACAACATGCATGAGCAAAGGTCCGTGCGACCGCGTGCGGGTAGGCTCAATGGCGGATGCACGAATAGATGCAGCAGTGCTAGTGTTGTGTCGAAGCGGCGAGGAGTTGCACGTGTGCGGGTAGACGACCGCCCGTGCCGATTGCATGGATCAACGGCCTATATACACTGTCCTAGCGTCTTCGTCAATAGAGACACGCATACATGCAAGATTATGTGCTGGTCCACCTCCCCATTGTTTCTCACGACCGAACGTTTCCTTTATATCGATTTGTTTTTCCTTCTTTGTTTCTTTTTTATCTTGCATACACATACCGTATTATTAGAACTCTATCATGTATATGTGTTTTGCTTCTTTATTTCTTTTCATTTTGCAAATACCGACCAGAACTCTATGTTTCACAATTCACTTACAACATTTCTTTCGTCTATTTCTTTTTCCTTCTCGGTTTCTATTTTATCTTTACCAGAACTCTACCTCCGTATAAAACTCATATGCATTGGCATTGCCGCCAGAACTTCTAGGGGAGGAGATCTAGGGGTAGTAGGAAAGGTGGATGGGAAAAAGGGTAGACGAAAAAAGGGTGGATCAAAAAAATGGGCTGAACATGTGAGTTTCAAAACGTAACGCAAAAAATCAGCATCTAATATGAGTTCATGATGGATACAACATTCCACCTCTACCATATACACAAGAAAGCTAATACAAATCCAACTCTTTTTTTGATGGTTGTGTTAGTATAGTAATTAAATAAGCATGTTCCAAAAATCCTTTAATATTAGTTAGAAGAGATTTGGATTCATAATATGTTACTACTCAGGATCCATGAATCTATTTGTATTAGGATTCTTATACCTAACTAAGTAACACCAAAAATCCCCACATATGTCATCATAAATAAAACAGACAAGTTGTAGGTAGCCAAACATATCTAACTTTTTTATTCACGGAGTTAATTAGAGGGAGGTAGACGAAAAAATGGATGGACAAAAAAAGATGGGTGTTGGTATTAATTAATGCACACAAGAAATAAGATTATCCGCAAGCACATAGATAAAATACCGCTGTAACACTTCACCAAGATTAACCTAGTTTTAAATATCGAACCCAAAGGAGCAGTAGGTGATGATGACTAACTCTATAAACTTAACCCAATGCACAATCAAGCTAGTAAATAGCGAGAACAAGGAGAATACTAAGAACTATCTAATTCCGATCTCGTAAGCGTTTGTTTTATATCATATGATCACAAGCGATAACATAATAAGATAGGAGTAGAAATCAGAGTTTTCTCCTACCAAGCATATTTTGCTTGCCAAACCTATTATGGGAAGTGGACTATAGAGGATTCAATGAAGTTATAAGTCACATTCGCGAGCTACCACTATTCGCGGTTCCAGATGGGGCGTGCGCGGGAAGGTGCCGAGTGCCGAAATCCATCCACTGTATATGTCCCTGGTGTTCCTCGATGTCGCCCCCCATCCCCCATCCATCCGTCTTCAGCACCGACCACCAGTATCCTCGTTGCCAGTGTTGCCCGAGATGTCCGTGTCGTAAGCTAGGAAGAGCAATGACTTGGCTTCAGCTAGGAACCACAAGGGCATGGCAGTGACAGCCTACTCCATAGACCATAGATGCATCTATCAGTTTCTGAGATTGTTTGTCCTATCAGCTATGGCAAGTCGAGCACCCTTGGCTTGTGTGGTACTGGCCAAAACCTATTCATACAATGTTAGAACATACGTTAAATGTACTATATTGTCAAATTTCAATACTATTTATTATTTGTTTAATGTCTAAAAATTGAGCGGTGGTGACCTAAAATGTCAAATTTTAGTACTATTTACTGTGCTATTAAATTTTCGATAATTGGATCGATGGTGGTGTACCGACAATGGTTGATTCTATCTCGTTACAGTTAGATTGCAGTTTCTGCGTGTGTTCATTGCAGTGCCGTTTTCCATGCAACTTTATTTATTCCACTTGTTGACGGTCATTAAACACTAAATATAATTATCAACTATTGCATGAAATAATATAAAATGGATTACAAAGCATAGTAGTAGGTTTTGATTCTAACGAGTTCCACGAGTTTTGGTGTTCTCACTTGTATTGCAGGAGTATACAATTTTCCATCAAATAAAAGTATTTTAAATAAGTAATTGGACTGCATCATTGCGACGGGCTCGTCGAGACGATTGAAACGGATATATCATTTGCTATATTTGGAGCCCAGAATCAAGAGATATCAACTCCAGATCGAAACATGCGCCATTGGGCCCTAAAAGGAACAAAAAACACACAAACGAAGTGGGGCCGATTGGGCTTGGGCCCAGGCCGCCCGGCATCTTGCCTTGGGCTGGCCGGCCTCCCCCCACGGCCTCTCACACCCGTCTTCCGGAAGCTTCTTCCACCGCCTTCAAGGATGCATCTTGACCGTACCTTAAGTCGGTTTGATCAAAGGGCTCACGTTTCTCCCACCGGGCTATAAATACAGGGGCAGATCCCCTTCCCTGGGGGCACCACATTATTATGGAGATGTAGAGGCGTCCCTCGAATGGATGACCTCTCACCTCTAGAGAATTAAGGCTAGACTTTCCAATGTAGTAGATTAGTTCTAGTTGAGAGTTAGGGGAGAGCTACGCCACGCCGGTTTCGGAGGAGTCTTCAGAGTTCTGGTATATCTTTGTATCTATTCTTGTAAGACTTATGCTTTAATATATTTTATCTTCTCTATTTACTTTTATGCATTACATTTGATTGGCTAGTATAGTTGTTATACTTTAGCATAGGATCTCCGCCTGTATTAGGTGCTCTAGTTATTAGCTGTGACTAGGGTAGTAATCGATAGTGTAGACATGGAGTCTAGGCTATAAGTTACCTGAGGTTGCGCCCAATTCCTACAGTTAGTTGTGGTAGCCCTAGAGATAACAGCTCTGTTAGGCCTTCGTATTCCGCCACGTCGGAGTTGGTGTTTCGTAGAGCTTTTGGCAGCCTTCCCCAACTACCTTCTTCCCAGTCTTATTCGAGAGTTGGAAAGGTGCTGTTGCTCCAAAGTGCTATTGTGTGATTGCTGTATCTACTATGAATCAGTTATTATAGAACCCTAGTAATAGAGAAGTATTTAGAAACCTTCAACTCTCCCGTTGTCCTCTCACTTTAGCTATCTACTCTCTTATCATAGAATTCTCCTGTGTGTCCGTGTCATATATGCATAATTCCGATTATCTATCATTTACCCCTACTATAGTCTAGTTGGTGTATTAAGTTAGTAGATACATGATGGTGAACTATCAATATCTTTATCCATTTTTCTCAGTGGTAAAATATAAATAACAATACCTGGAATACTCCGGTAAAATGCTACAATGGTTTTCTCGTGCGCTTATGAATCCTTCATATTTTAATTGTGCATAAGAAATACCAACACCACTGCAGTTTATGATAATGTTTTTGATGGAAGCAGTTTATGATGATAATTGAATGTATGGATGGTGGAAGACATGAAGTTTTAGTTAGATAACAGAGTGAGCACCACATGTCTTCTGTGTGAATGCTTCCATGTGAAAACATGTGAGAGTTATCTGATTGCTTCTACTCATGAAGTTTCTTAGTAAGGCCCTTTTTCCTAAAAACCGACCGAGGATCCTATCTGTCAATGAGTTATGAGGACTTGATCCTATCTGTCAATGAGTTATGAGGACTTGATCTTATCTGTTTGCTAGGTTATCTAAATGTGAATGTGCATTTTATCCTGAATTGTAGCTGTTATCTTATTAAGATTTGGCATAAGGGATTTCTAAGATAGCATCAACATCCTCTTAAGTTAACTAAACTTCAATGACAGTCAAAACAAAACATCAATTTTATAAAATTTATAACTTGAGATGTACTCATCTAGAAAACATCCTCTAAAACAATCTACAAAGCTTATTAAATATAATACTTTCCCTTCAGATTCAAAGCTCAAATTTGTCCATTATGAGGGCCAAAAATTGGATAGACTGTTCAAATTCTTGTCACTGCAAGACAACCTTTTCTAAAAATCATATCTCCAAAAATACAAAAGTTATGAGGGTGATCTTGGCATCAAAATAAAGATGCTGAAGTCCTCTACAACTTTGTACAAAGTGACAAAATTTACTAAGGCCACTAAGATGCCCCCAAAATGGTACAGAAACTACTCAATCTGATGGAATTTTAGAACATGGAATTACTTTCAAATTTTTTTGGAATTACTCCAACTACACCACTTCTAAATCAATGATTCCATCCATAAAAGTTGATCCAATATATTAGCTTTTGCCATCTCACCTAGATCAACCATTGCAAGAAGAATGACAAACATGCGATGGTCCACTCCTTCCTTTGTCTTCTCCTCACGCCCATCTACACCACTATCGCGGACACCGACAATGGCGGCGGCGAGGCCTAACGCTCTCTTCTTCCTTTTCCCTTCTTTTTCTATGCGTGTGAATATGGAGGTGGTGGCAGTTAGGGCTGGCCAAGCTGAGTAGATCACGGTGGGCAAAAAACCAAAATAGGAAGAGATAAAAAGAAGAAAAGCCCACAAGCGTTTTCACTAATCCATCCGAGATCAAAAGGTCAAACTTGGGTCTATCTTAAAAGCCGGTCAACCTTTACTTACTCGGGCATTATCTAGTGCAAACTAACTTCCCGTGAAAACCCGTGCAAACCATGGCAAAAAATTCATCTAAATTCACCAAAAAAATCATACATGTAGATGATATGATGATACACAACCTTGTAAAATATCTTGTCCAAACTCGACTTCGTTTGTGAGATATAAGAATAACAAATTTCTAACAAATCATGTGATTTTTATATCTCACAAATGAAGTCGAGTTTGGACAAGATATTTTACAAGATTGTGTATCATCATATCATCTACATGTGTGATTTTTGGTAAATTTAGATAACTTTTTTTGCCGTGGTTTGCATCGGGTTTTCACGGGAAGTTAGTTTACACTAGATACCTTCCCTTACTAAAAAGAACACTTGATCCATACTAAAGAAAAAAATCCATATTTGTCATGCATTCTCGGGTATGTATTGCACACAAGAAAATACAACAATCCTTTACAGAATTACCACACTACACTACAACAACAGAGTATGACAAAGCAAAACCACGTCATCTAGATTAAGCATTATACTAAATTAAGCATTCTATGATGACATAAAAATAAACAAAGTTGAGATACAACTAACAACGTCAAAAATAAGTAAAGATACAGCTCTAACATGAAAGAGGTTTTAATACAACATAATTGTTTATTTGAAATATATATCAACATGTGCAAACATGCTTCTACTCTCATCCCACCAAGCCCGTAGGTCATGCACATGATATGGGAAAACAAGCGTATGAGGTTTATGGAAAACCTTAGCATGCAAACTACTTCGACCAAGTTATTATTTAAATTAAAGTTTGATTAAGCGTCAAATATAAATAGCATAATATGGGCATCAATTGCTTCATTGAAATACATATATACTTTCCAAGTACAATTTAAATGATGCAATGCAATTTGTGACTTCATTTCTATCCACACGTCCCAAAGAGAGGAGTGAGGGCTATAACAACATTGCTTATCAATGTGTGTTGTTGTATAGGTACTTATCACACTAATCCAGTTATGGTTTCTTCTATGCATGTCAATAGGAAGAGTGGAAATGCAATGCTCCAATTAATGCACTTAATGAACTTCATAATTAATTTAAAGATCATTACCACAAGATCTCAAATAGCATACTTTAGAGTAAATAAATACTTAAAATTTTAGATTTATCTTGCTAGTGGATCACAGAGCCATGTTTACTTGCCTTCATCGAAGATCAATGAAAATAAGCTATGCACCGCATTTAAGGCAAACTGAAACGACCCGATTTTCCGCGAAGGGAAAATCCACACAGTCGAAGTGTAATATGACCATTTAAATCATATTACCCATATTCCAGTCGATAATCAAATCCATACAACGATAATAGAATACAAATAGAAGGGTTTACAATAACTTATTACAACGCCAACAGGCGTGAATCACAGAGTAGCATCAACTGGAACAGCTTGAGGGTGCGGAAGCAACTTCTATCCAACGACTTGAGCGTAGCGACGAAACCCCTAACCATTGAATCCTTCTGAGTTGTAAGCCTCCTCAGAACCTGCGTGCCAAAGTATCAGTACGATATATACTGGCCACATTTCCACCCTATGCTTTGCTATGCCTTGTGGAACTGGATGCAATAAGGTTATGTCAAGAGGACCTATATTTGGCTGTGGTTTCCTATGCAATATCTGTCAAGTATAATATAAGTATGTATATAGTTTAAGTTTAACACCATATCCACACACACCGTCCATCCATCCATCCATCCATCCATCTCATAACACCCATCCACCTCATCCACCACATCTCACCTCACTCGTGTCGACAAAGCCAACTCCCACTCGGGCCGCCTCAACGGTCAAACGACCGGCTCTAACTCACAACACGGGGGGAGAAAAGGAGGACTCATCTCCTATCTAGTGAAGCAGGTCCCAGGAAAGGTCCATAACCGACAAGTCGGTATATGTATCGATCGATCAACCATAACACTCTGCAGAGGTTTGCATACCCAGAAGATTAGCCATCCTTGGAGCCCGGATCTCCTAGGCAGAATTCCGGCTGCTTGCTAGCCTAGAACGATGCCACCCTACCTCTCAGCCCTGGAACACCCCAAGTATAGTCCGGAATGGTCGATCTTTGTGGAGACACGCCGTGACATCCCGAATGTCACAAAGAACCGTGTTGTCTCGGAAGGGTGTGAGTCCCGCATGCCCGTACCTCCCTACACACTTTCGCCCAATAGTAGTGGCACCGCTCACCAAGTAGTCCAGCCGTCTCTCATTCCCATAAGAGAGCGAATGGGATGCGAGGGATTCCCGGTGTTACCGAGTACTAGTAAGTCCTTAGGGTTTGACCAAGCTAGGGTGTCTTCATCTGGTTTACCATTTTACGTGCCACCACAGCACCTCGATCCCGGGCTCCACCCCTCAGAAGCTCTCACCCGGGATCCCCCGACTCCATTACCCGCCACAGGTATCGCAATTCGGATGCCCAGGTAGCATCGCATGGCATGACTCGCCATTGGCTCGTCGTATACCCTAGCTCGGTCGACACAACCCTCACCCTCCACACACCCAAGACTCACGCAGCACGCTCACCATCCTCCAATCTCAGGTTTTGCGCCACGTGCCTTAGTAGTAAATATATATATCCATTTCCACCACGCATCACATCATGATATATAAAGCGTAGTAGAATTTAATAGCAACAAGGATAGCATGCGTGCGTCTAGCCTAACAGCGGGTGAGCAGGGGCAAGGTTGCGTCAAGGTAATGGCAATCAAGAAGTTCTACCATGCAATCCTAATCAGGTGAATAACAACAGTAATTAAAGCACTAGCAGTTCTACTCATTTGCAATGCGTAAATAGGAGCTACGAGTTGTGGGTGGAATGTGGCACCTTCAGAACGGTCGTCTCCCAGTTCCTCGTTGTAGTCACGATCGTACTCGGCCACGTTCCTCCTCCGACTCGAAACGGTACAAAACGGTCGCGTTAGCGACGCCTATAGAGGGCACAAAGAATAAATGAACTGCAAAAAGATTCAAATGCACTCAAAATGACTCCAATGCGTAGAGCTTGATTTTAGATGAATTTAGAAATTTGGTTCACCCAATTTGGAGTTTGTATGACAAAGTTATGATTTTCCGAAGTTTATTCAATATTCTCGAAAAAGAAAAATTTTGGAAAATCCTGGCCGTGACACGTGTCGCTGTGAGTGGTCCACTTGTGTAGGGCTGACGTCATCATGACATCAGCGTGATGTCATCAAAGGGTCACTGGTGGGCCTATATGGGCCTGGCGGGCCGGGCTTGGGCCGGTCCGGACCGCCACGTGTCGGGGCGGGGCTGCGCCACGTCCGCTCGGGCCGTCCAGTGGGCTTATGTCTACGGGCTCTGGTCTATCATGGACTGGTTGCGGGTGGTCTATGGACCGCAGACGTGGAGCATGGTAGACTCGGTCTACCCTTTCTCCCCTCTCTCTCGGACCACATGGACCGGTACACCGCGCCACCTTCTTTCTCCTCCTCTACCTCCGCCCCGTCTATGTCTTGCCGCGGCATGGCTCACCCACGCCGGCGAGCGCACGACGGCGGCGCTCCGGTGGTTCTCGTCCTTCAACGACGAGCGCATCTTTCCCGTAGGGTTTAGGGCGACTCCGGAAGTCTCACCCGTGGGCCGCGGCGGGCTCCCGGTGATCTTGGGTCACGCCGGTAGTGCCGCGCCAGCGGCGCCGGTGGCAACGTGGATACGGGTTCTCGGGGACCCAATTCAAGGCGCGGATCTTCAATTGGTGTCTCCGCTGAACTGCTTCGACCCCGCCGGAGATGACCATCGGGGCACGCAGCGCCACAAGGACGGCGGGCGCCCATGGCGGTTCCCCGGCGGCTCGGGTTCACGTGAGCGTGGTGGTGCTTCGGGCGCGGTATGGTCCAATTGGTGCTACGGTTGGTCGATTTGAGGTGCAGGGGTAGCTATTAGGCTCGCCGACGATGACCAATTTGCTCGGCGGCGCCCGCGGCTTCGGGGGCGAACACGGCGGAGTCCGTCGGCATTGCGCCACGCGGCAGGGCCCAAGTGGTGTCTAGGCTCTTCTCTCGGCACACGGCTTGCCCCGAAGGTGCACGGCGATGCTTAGCAGCCATTGGTGTGGTGGAAGACCGTCGGAGTGGCTTGAACGTGCGCGACACGGCGGCGCTCCACGGAACGCCGGCGTGGGCACGGTTCACGGGCCAGAAGCGTCCAGCGATTCTCTCCTTCATCTAACACGCGGGCTTCTACACGGAAGGGCGGATAAGGTCCCGTGGTTGGTAGCGTCTCCGGTGGCCTCCTTCTCTAGGAACGTCGACACGCCGCGGTCGTGGAGTTCACAGCGGCGACATGGTGGCCTATGGCTCGTCGGTGCGCGCGGCACCGGTTCCGGGGCTTGGCTGGTCGTTCGTCGTGCGTGCGCGTGCGCGCATGTGTGTACCGAGCCGGTGGTGGCTCTCGCCGCGCTCCGGTGATGGGCGCCATGGCGGGCAGGCAGGTTGGAAGGGCGGCGGCCGGTGCTTGCAGCGGTGGCGGCGAAGACAGGATAGCGGAGCGAGGCGATTCGATGCGTGTCGAGGTGTTGCCGTGCCGTGCCGACGTCGCGGTGGCCGATCATCGTCTTCTTCTCCAAGTCCGGCGGCGGCACCAGCTCCGCCGGCTCCGGTGTCCTCCTCCTTTCTCCCCCTCGGTCCCCGGCTCTTACTCTCTGCTTGGTGCGGACTGGTTGGTGCCGCAGCGTGGCGGCGAGGCAATGGGAAAACCCTAGGGCTCTGGTTGGGCTTATGTAGCCGAGCGGGTCTCCAATGGCGCCGGTGAACGGTGATCCAAGGCCAGGCGATCAGCGGCCGGGTGATGGCAGGTGGTGGTTGTCTTCGAAGTTCGCTGGCCCCAATTGGCAGCCGGAGGCACCAATTTGCCTTCGCGGCCAAGGAAGTAAGGGAGCAAGCGGGCAACGGGTGCACGGCGATGGTGTGCGGCAAGTCGTGTTGGGCGCGTGAGGGGATCACGCACCTGCGTGACCCGCGGGTCCCAATTGGCGGTGGCGGTGAGGGCGGCCGCGCGTGGTGCGTGGAGGCCGGGCCATGCTCGGTGGGGGCGTCGCCGCTTGTCGCGGAGCGGTACGCCTTGGCGAGGTGGAAGAAGCACAAGCGGCCGCCAACAGTGGTCCCCGTCGTGTCGTTGTCAAATGGAAGGAGGAATTCGGCCGACGCTGCGTTCGACGCGCTGCGGGCTGATTCCGCTGCGGCTTCTTTCTTTGTTGGGCCGCCCAAGCGGGGTGCGCTTGGGAAGGGAAGAGAGAGGATTGATGGCAGGCCGGCTTGGGCGGGTTGGGTCGCCCGAACCGCTTTTGCCCCTTTCCCATTTCTTGGAATTCCTATTCTCCATTCTATTTTATTTCTTTGGATCATTGGTGCTTAATCATGGTTAATTAGGGTTTGGTTAACCATGGTGGGGTCCAAAGCAGGGACTCTTGTAGGGTTTGGGGATTATTCCCATATATTGGGATTTATTTGGTAGTAGTATAGATATGTTTATATTATTAGGAGATATATGTAGTGTATGTTTAGATAAGTTAAATAATTAATAACCATTTATTAAATTATTTAGATTTGCTTGCACATCATAAGATCCAAACAAGAGCCAAATCATACATGTTTCTTGTTATAATACAAGTAGTTCAATATTTATAAAAGCAAAGTCCTTATTATATGAGATAATAGTAAATACGAAATTGTAGATGTGCATATGATAACGAAAAAAGTCCTATTTGGGTCCTTTGTAGTGCAAGCTAGGGTTGGTTTGCTAAATGTCATACAACATTACATGGAGTATTTCAAGAAAAATTTTATAGTTGGGATTTTTGTGTTGTGTAAAAATTCAGGTTGTTACAGTACTACCCCCTCATCAGGATCTCGTCCCCGAGATTAAAATGTGTCGTACTCCTCAGAGGGGTGGGGTTGTCGTGCTCAAGGATTGGATTCTTTTACGTTGATGCTTGTGCATGATCATGGTACTCCATAATGCTTTAATGTCGTAATCTAGTACATACCATACTCCTCAGTCGGTGTAGCTTGCGCGTTCCTCGCATTCAGGTTGGTGAGGCGTCCACGAGTAGCCGATCCCTTGTAGTGTGACTTCTGATGTGCGGGTGTAGCAGACTTGTGTGGTGCCGGGGTGCCATATTTCTGTGGTGCGGGGGTAACGATCTTCCGTGGGCAGTAGGCGGCCTTGTGCCCAGGTTGACCACAGGTAAAGCATGTGATACGCACACCGCTTGTTGGTGTAGGTGCAGGGTTCTCTTGGGTGTCAGCATTTGGTGGATCTTGTTCTTGTGTGGGGTGCTCATACGCGATGCGTGGCTGGGTAGAGCGATCCTTGTTGTAGCGATCTGGAGCAGAGCGATAGTGGCCGGTGTGGTAGGATCCACCATTCTTGCTGTAGCGGTTACGACCTGCTGAAGGCGTCTCACTGCGGTACCTCTTGTGCTCAGAGCTGTGGTACGGTCGGTCATACTTGTGCTTCTTCTCTCTGTACTCTCCTACGACTTCCCTGCGATCCTTCTCGATTTGGATGGAGCGGTCAATCAGGTCACGCAGTGTGTGGCTTTTGGTGCCTCCCAGATTCACCTTGATGCGGGAGTCCAGCCCTTTCCTGTAGTAGTAGATCTTCTCTTTCTCAGAGGACCTGATAGAGTTGGGTGCATAGCGAAGTAGGTTGGTGAAGCGGGTGGTATATTCACAGACACTGTCTCTCTCCATCTCGATGTTGCGAAACTCCTTAGCTTTGGCTTCCATTACTCCCTCTGGGATGTGGTACTCGGTGAAAACTTCCACAAATTCCTCCCAAGAGATGTTTACGGGGTCCTCATGCGCATCACTGTAGCTATCCCACCAGGCACGAGCAGCACCTGTGAGCTGATGCGTAGCAGCGGCGACACACTCTTCATCAGTGGTGCAAGTGGTCATGTCCAGTTTCTTCTCCATTTCCTTGAGCCAGTCACTAGCAGCGAAGCGGGTCGAGGTCGATCCGTCATAAGTGGGCGGCCCGAGCTTCATGAATCCCTCAATTTTTATTTGGAAGTCGTTGTGGTGACCTCCATAGCGGCGATTTTTGCTCCTTCCACGAGCGATGCCGAAGTTGAGTCTGTTGGGCCATCACCTCGGCAAGCGTAGGCGGGCGGAGGTGGGGGGGGTGGTGCTCCTCCAAATGGGGACTTCATGGGCAACAGGAATCTCATGGGTAGGTGGGGTTTGTTCACGGACGTCTTCAACTTCCCTGGTCGTAGGGAACGTGTTCGGCGCGTCCCCGTCCACAACCATGACCGCGTCCTTGACCACGGTTGCGATTCGCTCCACGCCCCATGGCTGGTTCAGGGGATGGAGGGCGGCGGCCTTCCAGGCGAGCAGAACGTCGTGAAGACATCTGCGTCATAGCCATAAAAAGTGTTTTAGGGTACGTGACATGGGTTATAATAACATTATTTCACTAGTAATTAAGAGTTTAATCAATTTAAATCATTTTTCTATCCTACACTCAATCAAAGAAGCAATTAAGATCCATAAAGATGCGTTAAGAACCGATTCACTCATTACATGGGTTGATTACACAGCGATATCCCAAGCAGCTACGCCAGAGGATTCGCGAAGATCGTACTATGCGTACAGAGATATCGTCTTGCCAAGTCTAGATTATTCTCTAAAAGGATTCAACCTAGCTTGTGATAGGTCACAACTAAGGTCTTTGCAAGGTTCTTTTGCACTAGATCTTGTCCAGGGAAAAATATCCTACGAAGGATCATGATTATCTGTAGCTCCAACCTTGTTCTCTAGCCTAGTATAGGTGGCCCATGTAGCTAAGGCTCCAGCTGGCTTCAAGGTCGGCTATGTCTCCAATGGGTGTAGACGGGTACTTGAGTTGCAACAGACAGAGTCTTATTCGAGTACTTCCCAAAGGGGCTTTTAGGGAGTAAAGTCTGGGGAATGTCCTATAGGCCACCTATATTTCTAAGGTGTTGGAATATTTCAATGACATTGGATAGCAAGATAGTCAACGATAGATAAGCCTTGCAAGCAAAAGTGTTGCAGGGTCGGTATATAACCGAAGAGAGGATTGTTTTGTCCTGTTTCTATCGTCCATTTCTATGGGTTTCGTCCTAGGGTCAAGTACGGCTCTGATACCAACTGAAACGACCCGATTTTCCGCGAAGGGAAAATCCACACAGTCGAAGTGTAATATGACCATTTAAATCATATTACCCATATTCCAGTCGATAATCAAATCCATACAACGATAATAGAATACAAATAGAAGGGTTTACAATAACTTATTACAACGCCAACAAAGCGTGAATCACGAGTAGCATCAACTGGAACAGCTTGAGGGTGCGGAAGCAACTTCTATCCAACGACTTGAGCGTAGCGACGAAACCCCTAACCATTGAATCCTTCTGAGTTGTAAGCCTCCTCAGAACCTGCGTGCCAAAGTATCAGTACGATATGTACTGGCCACATTTCCACCCTATGCTTTGCTATGCCTTGTGGAACTGGATGCAATAAGGTTATGTCAAGAGGACCTATATTTGGCTGTGGTTTCCTATGCAATATCTGTCAAGTATAATATAAGTATGTATATAGTTTAAGTTTAACACCATATCCACACACACCGTCCATCCATCCATCCATCCATCCATCTCATACCACCCATCCACCTCATCCACCACATCTCACCTCACTCGTGTCGACAGGCCAACTCCCACTCGGCCTGCCTCAACGGTCAAACGACCGGCTCTAACTCACAACACGGGGGAGAAAAGGAGGACTCATCTCCTATCTAGTGAAGCAGGTCCCAGGAAAGGTCCATAACCGACAAGTCGGTATATGTATCGATCGATCAACCATAACACTCTGCAGAGGTTTGCATACCCGTAAGATTAGCCATCCTTGGAGCCCCGGATCTCCTAGGCGTAATTCCGGCCGCTTGCTAGCCTAGAACGATGCCACCCTACCTCTCCCTGGAACACCCCAAGTATAGTCGGAATGGTCGATCTTTGTGAGACACAGCGTGACATCCCGAATGTCACAGCAACCGTGTTGTCTCGGAAGGGTGTGAGTCCCGCATGCCCGTACCTCCCTACACACTTTCGCCCAATAGTAGTGGCACCGCTCTACCAAGTAGTCCAGCCGTCTCTCATTCCCATAAGAGAGCGAATGGGATGCAGGGATTCCTGGTGTTACTGAGTACTAGTAAGTCCTTAGGGTTTGACCAAGCTAGGGTGTCTTCATCTGGTTTACCATTTTACGTGCCACCACAGCACCTCGATCCCGGGCTCCACCCCTCAGAAGCTCTCACCCGGGATCCCCCGACTCCATTACCCGCCACAGGTATCGCAATTCGGATGCCCAGGTAGCATCGCATGGCATGACTCGCCATTGGCTCGTCGTATACCCTAGCTCGGTCGACACAACCCTCACCCTCCACACACCCAAGACTCACGCAGCACGCTCACCATCCTCCAATCTCAGGTTTTGCGCCACGTGCCTTAGTAGTAAATATATATATCCATTTCCACCACGCATCACATCATGATATATAAAGCGTAGTAGAATTTAATAGCAACAAGGATAGCATGCGTGCGTCTAGCCTAACAATGGGTGAGGGGGCAAGGTTGCGTCAAGGTAATAATGGCAATCAAGAAGTTCTACCATGCAATCCTAATCGGTGAATAACAACAGTAATTAAAGCACTAGCAGTTCTACTCATTTGCAATGCGTAAATAGGAGCTACGAGTTGTGGGTGGAATGTGGCACCTTCAGAACGGTCGTCTCCCAGTTCCTCGTTGTAGTCACGATCGTACTCGTCACGTTCCTCCTCCGACTCTGAAACGGTACAAAACGGTCGCGTTAGCGACGCCTATAGAGGGCACAAAGAATAAATGAACTGCAAAAAGATTCAAATGCACTCAAAATGACTCCAATGCGTAGAGCTTGATTTTAGATGAATTTAGAAATTTGGTTCACCCAATTTGGAGTTTGTATGACAAAGTTATGATTTTCCGAAGTTTATTCAATATTCTGAAAAAGAAAAGGGCTGGAAAATCCTGGCTGTGACACGTGTCAGGCTGTGAGTGGTCCACTTGTGTAGGGCTGACGTCATCATGACATCAGCGTGATGTCATCAAAGGGTCACTGGTGGGCCTATATGGGCCTGGGCGGGCCGGGCTTGGGCGGTCCCGACCGCCACGTGTCGGCGTGGGCTCGCGCCACGTCGTTTTCTCGGGCCGTCCGGTGGGCTTATGTCTACGGGCTCGGGTCTATCATGGACTGGTTGCGGGTGGTCTATGGACCGCAGGCGTGGAGCATGGTAGACTCGGTCTACCCTTTCTCTCTCTCTGGACCACATGGACCGGGTACACCGCGCCACCTTCTTCTCTCCTCTACTCCTCCTCGCCCGTTCTATGTCTTGCCGCTGCATGGCTCATCGTCGGGCGAGCGCACGACGGCGGCGCTCCGGTGGTTCTCGTCCTTCAACGACGAGCGCATCTTTCCCGTAGGGTTTAGGCGACTCAGGAAGTCTCACCCGTGGCGGCAGGGGCTCCCGGTGATGCCGGGTCACGGCAGCGGTAGTGCCGCAGCGGCGGCGCTTCGGTGGCAACGTGGATACGGGTTCTCGGGGACCCAATTCAAGGCGCGGATCTTCAATTGGTGTCTCCATGAATCGCTTCGACCCGCCGGAGATGACCATCGGGCATGCTAGCCGCCACAAGGACGGCGGCGCCCATGGCGGTTCCCCCGGCTCGGGTTCACGTGGAGCGGTGGTGGTGCTTCGGCGCGGTATGGTCCAATTGGTGCTACGGTTGGTCGATTTGAGGTACGGGGGTAGCTATTAGGCTCGTCGACGATGACCAATTTGGCTCGGCGGCGCCCGCGGCCGGGCGAACACGGCGGAGTCCGTCGGCATTGCGCTCACGCGGCAGGGCGCCCAAGTGGTGTCTAGGCTCTTCTCTCGGCACACGGCTTGCCCCGAAGGTGCACGGCGATGCTTAGCAGGCCATTGGTGTGGTGGAAGACCGTCGGAGTGGCTTGAACGCGCGACACGGGCGGCGCTCCACGGAACGCCGGGCGTGGGCACGGTTCACGGCCGAAGCGCCCAGCCCAGTTCTCTCCTTCATCTAACACGCGCTGGCTTCTACACGGAAGGGCGGATAAGGTCCCGTGGTTGGTAGCGCCTCCGGTGGCCTCCTTCTCTCAGAACGTCGGCACGCCGCGGTCGTGGAGTTCACGGCGGCGACATGGTGGCCTATGGCTCGTCGGTGCGCGCGGCACCGGTTCCAGGGGCTTGGCTGGTCGTTCGTCGTGCGTGCGAGTGCGCATGTGTGTACCAGAGCCGGTGGTGGCTCTCGCCTTCGCGCTCCGGTGATGGAGCGCCATGGCGGCAGCAGGGCAGGTTGGAAGGGCGGCCGGCAGTGCTTACCGCGGTGGCGACGAAGACAGGATAGCGGAGCAGGGCGATTCGATGCAGTGTCGAGGTGTTGCCGTGCCGTGCCGACGTCGCGGTGGCCGATCGTCGTCTTCTTCTCCAAGTCCGACGGCGGCACCATCTCCGCCGGGGCCGGTGTCCTCCTCCTTTCTCCTCCCCTCGGTCCCCCGGCTTCTTACCGCTGGTGCGGATCTGGTTGGTGCCGCAGCCGCGGGCGGCGAGGCAATGGGAAAACCCTAGGGCTCTCGTTGGGCTTATGTAGCCGAGCGGGTCTCCAATGGCGCCGGTGAACGGTGATCCTGCGCTCAGGGCGATCAGGCGGCTGGTGATGGCCTGGGTGGTTGTCTTCGAGTTCGCGCGGGCCCCAATTGGCAGCCAGAGGCACCAATTTGCCTTCGCGGCCAAGGAAGTAAGGGAGCAAGCGGGCAACGGGTGCACGGCGATGGTGTGCGGCAAGCTGTGTTGGCGCAAGCGTGAGGGATCACGCAATCTGCGTGACCCGCGGGTCCCAATTGGCGGTGGCGGTGAGGGCGGCGTGGTGCGTGGAGGCCAGCGCGGCTCGGTGGGCGCGGGGCGCGCGTTGTCGCTTCTTGTCGCGGAGCGGTACGCCAGCGCGAGGTGGAAGAAGCACAGGCGGTGCTGCCAACAGGGTCCCGCGTGTCAGTGTCAAATGGAAGGCGGAATTCGGCCAGACGCGTTCGACGCGCGCGGGCGGGCTGATTCCGCGCGGCTTGCTGCTGTTGGGCCGGCCCAAGCGGGGTGCGCGGGAAGGGAAGAGAGAGGATTGATGGCAGGCCGGCTTGGGCTGGGTTGGGCTGCCCGAACTGCTTTGCCCCTTTCCCATTTCTTGGAATTCCTATTCTCCATTCTATTTTATTTGCTGGATCATTGGTGCTTAATCATGGTTAATTAGGGTTTGGTTAACCATGGTGGGGTCCAGCAGGGACTCTTGTAGGGTTTGGGGATTATTCCCATATATTGGGATTTATTTGGTAGTAGTATAGATATGTTTATATTATTAGGAGATATATGTAGTGTATGTTTAGATAAGTTAAATAATTAATAACCATTTATTAAATTATTTAGATTTGCTTGCACATCATAAGATCCAAACAAGAGCCAAATCATACATGTTTCTTGTTATAATACAATAGTTCAATATTTATAAAAGCAAAGTCCTTATTATATGAGATAATAGTAAATACGAAATTGTAGATGTGCATATGATAACGAAAAAGTCCTATTTGGGTCCTTTGTAGTGCAAGCTAGGGTTGGTTTGCTAAATGTCATACAACATTACATGGAGTATTTCAAGAAAAATTTTATAGTTGGGATTTTTGTGTTGTGTAAAAATTCAGGTTGTTACACAAACCACCTAATCCCAAACTCGGCGTTTGACAATCTATCATTTCGCTACTGTCTGTGACAACAATACTTCTCCTTCTCCTTTTTGTAGACTGTAATCTATAACTTGCGTATTATAATATTTGGCATAAGAGATCTCCAAAATACCATAAACATCCTCTTAACACAACTAAACATTTCTGACGATCAAAACAAGACCACGATTCTATAAAATTAATAACTAGAGATATAATCATCCAAAAAATGTGTTCCATAACAATCTAAATCTAGAAAGAGTAGAAATAACCTTACAATTTTTATTTGGATCCAATTTACAAATCCGTCCATTACAAGGGCCAAATATCGAATAGATCAATAGTTGTCCACATTCTTGTCACTACAAAATAGCCTTGTTAAAAATCATATCTCAAAAACCACAGAGGCTACAATGGTAATCTAAGTGTCAAAACAATGTTGTTCAAGTCCTCTACAACTTTGTCCACTATGACAAAATTTATTAAGGCAATTAAGATGCTCCAAAAGGTGATAAATAGAAACTACTCAGTCCGACAAAACTTCAGAACATGAAGAAAATTAATTTAGGGAATTGCTCCAATTAAACAACTTCTAATTCAATGATTTGGTCCACAAAACATGGTCCAAAAGTGGATTAGTGTTTGGCATCTCACCTAGGGAAACCACAGCGAGTATGACAACAAGCCTCTGATGATCAATTCCATCCTTCCTCTTCTCCTTCTCACGGTTCATGGGTTCCGATCTACGACGAACGTAGGACACCCAGTATCGACAACGAGGGAACAAGAAATTTGAGGGCAAAAACGAAGAGAGAAATTAAGGCAATTAAGATGCTCCAAAAGGTGATAAATAGAAACTACTCAGTCCGACAAAACTTTAGAACATGAAGAAAATTAATTTAGGGAATTGCTCCAATTAAACAACTTCTAATTCAATGATTTGGTCCACAAAACATGGTCCAAAAGTGGATTAGTGTTTGGCATCTCACCTAGGGAAACCACAGCGAATATGACAACAAGCCTCGATGATCAATTCCATCCTTCCTCTTCTCCTTCTCACGGTTCATGGGTTCCGATCTACGACGAACGTAGGACACCCAGTATCGACAACGAGGGAACAAGAAATTTGAGGGCAAAAACGAAGAGAGAAGACGACGCCTAACCAAAATCTAAGGAAGAATGGCATTACGGATGGCGATGGCGGTGAACGGTAGCAGTGGTAGTAAGCCCTAAACTTTGTTCCAGTTCCTTCTCCCTCTTTTTTTGTGCAACAGAGAGCAAAGAAACACTACTGAGGTAGGAGGAAACACACATCTCCACAATGGATAGGCGGTGCAAATGCACCCAAAAAATATATAAACAATTGACTTGGTTAAAATTTTATCCTACCTCCAAAAAATATATAAACAAAGGCAAGTGAAAATGCACTCCCAAAAAAATATATAAACAATTGACTTGGATAGGTGGTGCAAATGCACCCCCAAAAAAAATTATAAACAATTGACTTGGTTAAAATTTTATCCTATATGCACCTCTAGAACCCATATCTATGCATCCACAAGGCAAGTACACCATCATCTGAGTTTTAGTTTCCCCACTAATTAATAGACACCTTTATAAAGTGGTATCGATCATGTAAAGAGAGACATCAATATATTTATATATACAC